>VYZV01014809.1:19029-39787 GCA_013401275.1 Pandion haliaetus | reverse complement strand
GGGCCAGAGGCGGGTCCGACTCTTTGGAGCCGGGGGAGCTTCGAGCAGCTTCTCACTGGAGCGACTCCTGCAGCCCCCTCCCCCACTACCAAAAAAAACCCGCGCCACACAAACCCGTAACAACTTCGTATTGGAGAAACTTACAGTTTAATGAAGTCATCAAAATATTATTTTAAATAGCTGTACTCCAGAGTAGCCATCGGTGCTGCACTGAGAGAGAATCTCCTAAAAATCTCTCCCGCACAGCCCTCATCTCTCATGTAGCAGACGATGACTTTTTGCTCTTAAATAATCACAAGTGGGTCTGACATTTTTATTTCAAGCAGGGTAATTTTTATGGATTTTTATGGCTACTAGATTAGTTTTAGCATGTATTCATCTCAAAAATACAGGCCAAGAGCAGAAAGATAGTTACCACTGTGCAGACCTGGTTTCTATGCCTGGCAAGTCACTTAGGGCTTTCTGGAAAATGCAGGTACAGACAGAGGCAAAGCCTCCTACCCCTGCTCTCAGCTCAGTAATTCCACTCCTGAAGGCTGTACCTGTGTCAGCACAGCACTACGCCAACGTAATCTGGTTGTATCCTCTCTCACAAGAAGCTCCTCCAGCTACCCTTTCTTCAGCTGGAATGTAAGAAGGCAACAGGTCTGAGGATTAAAATTCAAAATTAACTGGGCTTGAGACCACCCCATTTTTAAGGAGCAAATACTATTAATTACTTTTTGGTGTTTTGCCAGCTGAAGTTACTCGGAGCTTGTAGAAGTACTTGGTGGTTATGAAATAGAGGATGATACATAAACATTGAGAACCATTAAAGTGGTAGAGATTTTTTTTGGTCTGTTTTATGTAAAAGCAAATAAGAATTCTGGCTAGCAGCTGACAATTTCTGCTGCTACCAGAAATGCTGTTTCAAAGGCAATTAAATCTTTGTACCTACACACCCTTCTTTCAACCCCTTTATTCACAGGGTGTCATACAATAGTTTTGATCCTCTCTTGCATTCAGTTCAAATAAATATTTTCAATCACAAATTTATTTCATACAGACAACCAGAATATCATCAAGGACAAGATTCTCCTTCCTCTTCCACCTCCCTCAGCCCTGTTTCTTCCTACAATGAATATGCCACGAGATACCCATGATACTATTCCACTAATATTAAGAGATTTGGTTTCCTTCCCCTTAGAAAACAGCCTGTTAGAGCTAGATGCATGCTAGATTGCTTGCTTTCAAAATAGCCAAGAAATAGCCCAACAGGTTTTTTAGGGCTTGGTTTTGGTGGGGGTTTTTGGGGGCATAAGCAAGGGCTCCCTTCTCATCCCTCTTCAAGCAGAGCATAATCTGTATGCTTTTCTGATATACTGCTCAATGTCTAAGTTTACTAATCATGTTGATCAAGGAGTCTGGAGTAGTTCAAGTACCCTCATTGTGTTCTCATTTTCATTTCAGAGATTGCCTTCTCCCCATCATCTCACATAGAAGAAAGCAGAGCAGTCACTGTGATGTGCTACCCTACCATTGCGCTGACCAACCACATAGGAAAAGACGCTTTGTACGTTTTTTAAGAAGATGGAGTGTTCTATTGCTCCACCACAGTGATTATTTTTGTGTCTCATTATTTCAAACCCTTTCCACTTTGTTATAAAAACACCATTTGCGAGAGCTAAGGTAACTAGCACAATAGCATTTCAAGGCAGCATGAATTAATCAATACAGCCTCTACAGCTGAGAAGCACAATGTCACTCTCACTGGGAAGGTGTAGGTTTCATTTCAAGCTGCTCTCCACCCTCCTAATTAAGCACTTATAACTCATCTTCTACAAAAAGCCTCAGCACCCAGGTAGAAAAACAAACATCTCTGCTGAGAAGCAGATGTGAATATAACTGGAGTCAAAACAAAATTACCCCATGTGCAGGAGGAAAAAAAAGAAAGAAAGAAAAAAATTGAGTCAAATATGATAGTCCCTACTCCATCTAGAATAGTTAGTCTTGACCCATGCACACATACACACCTGCTATTTTCTGTACAGTGTTCCCAAGCCTCAGGGTCACTTGTTTGATCTGGCAAGAAGAAAGGAAGCAAGGGCCAAGAGAGGTTTCCTACCCATACTTTTCACTGCCTAACACCCCATCCCATTGCCAAAGAGCGCTTGTTCTGGTACTGGGGTGCTGCGAGAGCACACAGCATGCACCCTGGCACTCACTAGACTTCAAAAGGACAGATTTTTATTTCCAGGGCTGCTATTGAACCAGGAAGCTGTTCAGTGTTAAGGCTCATGATGTTATTTCAGCTTCACTGAGTGACCTGTGGGGGCTCTACATCAAACATTCAGTCAATTAGCTGTACTTACAAAAACTTGACTTTTGTTCTTAAAATAGGATACTGTGTTCCACTGTGTCTTGTGAGTGGACATCATTTCCACCACCTCCCTAACGCACCCAGAGCAAACCAGACCAGTGGGAGCCCACAGAGCCCTGGGTTAATTGCTGTAGGAGCTGCTTGCCAGCTCCTGTACAGCCCCACCAATACAGTCATCCTTTGTCACTCACAGCCCCTCTGTCCACGCAACTTGCAACTCAGTCTCTAGAGTTAAGAGAAATGTCTTACAGCAAGAAAACCAGCCCTGGTCCTTTCCACTTCCAAGTCATCATTTTAAGATGTAGAAGAGGCCAGGCTCAGAGACTGTAGTCCAATACTGGCTCTTTCTAATTGCATGATTAGGAAATGGGAGGAGTAGCACCAGTCCTTCAGAGTAGGAGGAGTTCTTCCCTTCCTGCAGTGCAGCAATATAGTCGTCTTCTCCTTCAGAAGGGACAGAAGCACTAACTAGGAGTTAGCACTTACCTATCTGTGCTGAAGGGTCGATCTGGCATGCACTCCTGCCTCTAGCGATCATAAAGGAAAAAGCAGACAAATGAGAAAAAACATCATTTCTCCTTTTACTCCCAAACCTTTCATCTATTCCACAGCTAAGCACTAAAGCAACGGCTTAACACAGCCAGTGTTTTCTTTAACAAGACGTCTTCCCCAAGTTGCTTTTGTTCAGCTATGCCATGTACAGATCTAGTTTGGGGTCTTTTAGAAAGCGCTGCAGAGCTAACAGAGGTAGAATAAATGCTTTGAATAGGGAAATTTTGTGCATTTTTTTAATTTAATTTGTGGGAATCCTCCTCACAGACCAAAACTAATATTGTGCCCAGAGCCATATGCATACAACACTGCAGTTTATTCTGTATCATGCTGCTAGTTTTCCAGTGTAACTTAATGCATGGGATTTTATCACCAGTCTTTCAATAGCAGGTATCAAGCAGTCAGAATGAAATGGCTTACAAGATCTCTTACTGGCAAGAGTTTAGATGTGTGCTTGAAGGGCAACTGGAGTTAAAATATGACAGGCAGTAGACTAACCCATACCTTAACAAAGGATGAAGCTTTCAGACAGTTCTTTCTCTTCCAAAACAGAGTCAGCTCCTCTGGGGTCTGCTTTGCCTGTATGTTGTAAAGACTTGTAACAGTGTACTAATCCAGCCCTTGGGGCTGGCTCAGACAAGAGAGATGGTGTTGACTGCAAGCTTGGGAAAGAGCAGAACTCTTTTTACTGAGGTGAAGCTGGCTGGCTGTAATTTTACTTTCCCCCTTCAGAAAGGTACTTGCTTAAAAACAAATGCAATCAAGACACCAGTCTACTGACCACTCTGTCAGATGGAAAGCAACTCAGCTTTAGCAAGCAATCTCCCAGCACATTAGCCTTCCCACCTCAAGTTAAGGAAAAGTTTCATTTTCTTCAGCTTCTAAGTCTATTTAAAAGAAGATCCAGTAGCAACTCTTCCACATATCTACTTTATCCTCCAGTGGAGAGAATCAGAAGCAAACGGCTCTCAGAATCAGTTACAGCCAATGCAGAGAACTGCCAGCCTTTGGATGAATGGTAACAAGGACAATACATGGAATAGCCTCACAAATATATTGTTTGGCCAGACTGGTTTCCACTATACTTTTCTATGTCTCAGTACTATAGTGATCACCTTCAAGCCAAGGAACTCCTGTTCCTTAAGTTCGGCCAGCTGTGGTGAACGCATATAGTCTGCTTTGAGATGCTTTCCGATAGCAACACTGCTACCTCTTCTGCAGCTGTTCTGCAGCCTCATCTAGTTTTTTTCCTACCAGGATGAAGTTCAACTACCAAATTATCTGAACTTTTACTCACTCTTATTCAGTGTTCCAACTGTAATAAACAAGCAAGGGCTGGAGCTAGGACCTTTGGCAGATAGAGTAAAAGTCTATTCCTTTCTGAACAGGCTGTTAGAAATGGTTATCTTCCAGGATAACACTTCAAGGGTTATTCTCACATGTATTTTATATGAAGATAAAGGACACTTAAGGTTAAAAAAAAAAAAAAACAGGCCTCTGATTTGATCCAGGATTGACAACTGAGGTAACCATCTAGCTGAAGATTTTGTAGCAGCCAGAGGAGGAAGCAGTCACTGCCCCGCTTGCCTCCACAAAGTTAATCCTGAGGGAAAGATCTATTTCATCAGATCAGAAACAGTCCCCAGCTCTCAGTTTCCTCCAACAGCTGCCTGTTTAACAGCTGCAGTAGGGTCCAGATTTTTTTACCAGGCCTTAACTTCCTAGTACAGACACCTTTGTATCCTTGCCCCTCCAGCATCTTTTTCAGAACAGATCTGCAAAACTTTTTGACTCCCTCCCTGCTAAAAATGGGCTTTGGCTAATTGTGGAAGTCACCACTTCTTTTGGCATTGTCTAGATTAGTGTTGCATTATTGCATCTGCTTATCTCAGGTATTTTTGTTGTTTCTCCCATTTCTTCTAACACCACTGATAGTTCCGCAACTGGGCAATAATCCCTTATACCTGACTCTGAGTACTCATCAACCCAGCATGAGCACAACATGCTGGAGCAATGTAAATGGAGGGAACAGAGCTCAGCGTGCAAAGCCTCCTTGTAAGACTGCTCCACCTTGCAGCATGGACACAACTACCCCATCTTTGGTTAGCTGGGTCGGTCCCCCAGTTTCAGCCTGAGAAGGGCTGAAGACCGCAGCAACATCTCCTCCCACCATGCTGGGCTGACAGTACACACACACAGCCCTGACACCTCCTAAGCAAATGCGCTTTGTTCTGCAAGCGCAGAGGTGTAGCTTCTTCAGCTGAGGAGACGTGCTGGGCTTACTGCAGAGCTGAAGTAGTGCAGACAGGCGCAAATTCTGTGGCTGCCTGCCAGCACGCAGAATGGCGACTGCAAATGCACAGCCCTGTCCTCCCACAGCCGAGATAGCAGAGTTACACAGCGAAGGCAGAGAGCAGGAGCGGGCTGGTACCAGCAGAACCCATTTGATCTGAGGAGAGCTCACAGAGGGATAGTCTCAGCCACAAGAGGCCTTCAAGCTGCAGTCCGAGCAACCCTGCCCTAAAAATGGGAGGCATCTATGTAACGCATTAATACTCAAGGACACCCAGGCACACACGAGGCAAGATATCTATCCTGCTAGCAACACGCTTCCTGATGCTAGACAATATGAGAGCTACTAAGCTGAAATCCAATTTTAATCCCCTTGTTGAGTGAGTTCATGTAAGTTCAAAAGGGAGCTCTCTATCATTGTTATAGATCTCATCTCCTGAGACAAGGTGAGGCAAGTAAATCAACAGAAGTATCGTTACTAAACCATAGGAGAAATGGGTGTATTGGGGCTGAGTTGGTTTTCTAACTACAGCTTTGATTCACCTATTTTTCTCAAGCCTGTCTCATCTGTCAAGCTTTCCGAACCGGTACCATTTCAATGCCTAGCTGAGCTATAAATCTTCCACTATTCCTCATTCAGCTTCATGTCGCACTCAAGCCTCTACACTAAAAACCGTGGCACCACACGGAGAGACTAGATACATTTAAGTTTAATGCTCACTATAGCTAACAGTCATTTATGTTAATAGACACTTTTGTTTCTTGGATTAATCTTCCTCTGGGATTTTTTTTGGTGGCATAAATCAGGATGGATTATTTCCCTTACAATTTAGAATACTCTTCTTTCTCAGATACTAAGAGCAGAGAAAGACAATCACAAGCAATCGAATTACCATATCCTAATGAACTACCATTTGTCAGCTGAGCCCAAATGACTATTTCCTTGCATGTAGCAGGTAAACATCAGAAAGGCTTGAGGAAGGTGATTAAAGCCAGTATGTTTAACTCTGCATTTGCAGTAGGCTGAGAGTGCACCGCCAACCACTTACAGCCACCTGCCTTCAAACATTCATCAACTGCAATCTCTTGTCCTTACTCCACATTTTCATTTCAGCCTTTTCCAACTCTCTCAACACTGACTACTCTGGCCAGTTCCTGCTGAATTTCCCACTGACCTTTGAGTGCTGGAGAGAGATGTATTCCTGAGCAATACAGGTTTCTGGACCACCAGCACAGGGAAGTGAAGAGGCTTGCCTGGTGTCCCAGGAAGCCAGAGGGCAGCTCTGTTCTCAGCTCTGCAAGAGACATTTTGATACTTCTTATGCCTCCTTTTCCTCACATCTGAATTGAGAATAACTTTGCAAAACATCCTGAGATCCTTGCTGAAAGAATAAGATACATAACACTCCAGGAGAAGGAGATGCCCAAATGTGACATCTTGAATGACTGCAGCATATATACATTTGAAAACTCAGCTACTAAAGGAAAAAAAATCATCCTCCCCTATCCAATAAAGGGTTAAGGATTTAAAACAAATAGTTTTAGCAGTTCTGGGTGCAATATTAGCTCAGATGCATGAGTTGAATCCATATGGCATATTAACAATTCCCAGCAAGGAAACAATTTCAGGAGCTATTCATTTAAGTTTTCATTCTATCTAAATACTGGAAGCAATAAAATCTCCTACAAACCCAGTAAAATAGATGAGGAAATGGCATCATATGAAAATCAGAGACTAGGAGGCAGATGTCAGAGTTCCAAGGAATAGAAGGTAGTATTTTTATTTTTCCTATTTCAGCTTTGTGTGCATGAAGGGGCACACACAGAGACTGCTTTGGTTTTCTACACAGTATCCAAAGATCAGAGCTTTTATTCCCCCCAGGAGAATACAAGGTGAAAGAGGGGGGTGCTTCCAACAGAGGTGGTGATTCAGAGAACCAAAAGATTACACGCCTAAAACAGGGAAGGGTTAATAATCCCCTCACCCAGAAAGCAGCTAGACTTGCCTCAGCACTAGCCCTTTAGATACTCTGCTACCGTTTTGAAACTCCATAACAAAAATGAGAGAAAACTTAGTACAAGCAAACTCCCCTATGTGCAGCATGGGAAAAGTAGTGCATGCTTAGCCCCAGTCTGTTATCATACACTCGTAATGCCCTGCAGCAACGTCGCTTCCATGGGTCCCCGTACTCCTTCTTACACAGGCCTGATCTCACGGGCAGCTGGGGACTACAGGATGGCTCAAGCAGCCTTTGGCTGGTCCATACAAGAAATATGTTAGGGCTGTGGAGCATAAGTCACAGAATATACATTTCTCCAGACATTGAAAGTTTTCTAACGAGATGTGATTGTCTTCTGTACTTGCTGATGTCTGTGAAGACAATGCATAACTAGTACCACATACTTCAGCAACAAACACTAAGGATATGATCTTTCTTTATAGAAATATAATAGAAAAGTTTGTGGGTATTTTTGCATCATATTAATTGGAGTTGGATCAAACCCAGGATGAAGGACAGCATTCCCTACTGAGATAAAGGGCAACAGTGACCTGGAGCCCTTTCATCTCTTTACCATCAGACCATCCCACTGGTTACTTCATCACTGCACAGAGGCTAAGGTCATCCAGCATTTGAGTAGACTTAAATACTGCAGTATTATTTCCAGAAAAGGCTAGGCTGTCACAGGCAGGAATAATCACTTCTCTCTCTCTCCAGGAGGAGGTATGCAGATTGCTGGGGAGTCATAAACGAAATGCATTCCACAACTACAGCAAAATCAGTGAAATGCTTTACTTTGTTCAACTTGCTGTTGAACCATCCTATTTGGCCACATATGGAGGCAGGTACTACACTACTGCTCTTTAAGGAATTTATATGTACCATCTTTCTTCAAAAGGAACAGTAACAAAACTTCAAATATCCAAAAACTCTGAGGCATTCAGGAAGCCTGAAGTGCATCTGGCACTGCTCTCTGAATGCAGCACTGCTAGTGCTTTACTATGTCCTCTGCCCTGCACCATCAGATGTGTTGGGTGTTGGGTGTTCTCACCTGAGCTGTGCTTTGAATACCAGCTACTTCTGGAATCACCTTAGATATTTTTCTTGTTCAAGCACCTCTGCAGCAATGCTTCCCACAAGAGTATTTCAGCCTTGCTGCCACCTAATCAGACTAAACAGATCAGCACCCAGTTTCCCCAGAGTCTGTAGAAATAGGGGTTATTCTAAGAGAATCACAGAATGGTTTGGGTTGGAAGGGACCTTAAAGATCATCTAGTTCCAAACCCCCTGCCATGGGCAGGGACGCCTTCCACCAGACCAGGTTGCTCAAAGCCCCATCCAACTTGGCCTTAAACACTTCCAGGGAGGGGGCATCCACAACTTCTCTGGGCAGCCTGTTCTAGTGCCTCACCACCCTCACAGTGAAGAATTTCTTCCTTATATCTAATCTACATCTACCTTCTTTCAGTTTAAAGCCATTACCCCTTGTCCTGTCACTACATGCCCTTGTAAGAAGTCCCTCTCCAGCTTTCCTGTTGGCCCCATTTAGGTACTGGAAAGCAGCTGTAAGTTCTGCCTGGAGCCTTCTCTTCTCCAGGCTGAACAACACCAACTCTCATCCTGTCTTCAAAAGAGCTAAGGGCTTCTGTTAAGAGCCGAAGCCTCCTGTCAACAACCTCAGGAGGGATTAAAACCATTTAACATCTTGCAGAGAAATCTGTCTACATTCGGCCACCAAGTTCCAGGGTAGGATACGCACATGTTGTACACAAGAGCCTAGTAATACACTTGCAATGTCTTTAATGCTATCATTGCAGCAGGGAAAGAACATTTTATCAGAGCAACAGAAGTCTCTTTTTTTAACATTGCCTGAAAACTGACAAAATACCCTAACCCCAGCCACTGAAAAGGCTTTCCTTCAGGACCCACAAAGACCTTTCACTTTTCTTTAAGGCTAAAAGAGCTTTCCACAGTGCCACTTTCATGTCCTATTTTTCACCATCTCTGCTCTGCCCACTCCTTCTGGGGGTGTTCCCTGCTTCCCTTCTCTGGATCTGGGTCCTCTTTGAACAGCCTTTCTGTTCTAGCAGTTGGGAGAGGAAAAACACACTCCTATCTTTTCCCCTCCCCACCAGCAGTGCTTCCCTCTCTGCCCAGAAAATTGCCAGTGTGGAGCTGCCCTGTGTGTCGGGGGGAAAAGCTGCTAGGGCAGGTGGGACAGACGATAGGAGTACCAGAGCTCCCTTGGGCTGCTTCACTTGCCTACCTCCAGCACATGGCATGTCTCCAAGAACACGTCCTGACACTTTGGCAAAAGCAGAGCAGCGGTGGCTGGGTGCAGCTAGGAGGGAAAGTCCTGACACCCTGTCTGAAAGGTTGAAAAATATCATCACTGCTAATGAGATGGTGTTGCTTTTGTGGGAAGTTCAGCTGACATCACCTGTCACCATGCAGTGAATGGGTAGCTCAAATGTACACACTTGTTGCTCTGCATGTACTGTTTGCATTTCTGCAGAGTATGAAAACCAGGAAGAACAGGCAAGCAAGGGAAATTAAGATTGACCTCCCCTGTTGACTTCATAATGGTATTGTCAACATTATGGCTCTGCTACAGGTCTTGAAAAATTGGCTACATACAAAGCATGCTCCATCATGCTGACATTTGACATATGGGCCTAGGAAGCAGGGTCTCCAAAGCAAAGGCTACCTATACTGCAGTGCTGATTTCTGTAAGCTGCAAGTTCCTGTCCTTGGTTGGCATGTTGTCAGTATATTCATGCTGAGAAGTCCAACCATGAAAGCAAAAACTAGAGGAGGACATTGCCAAAGAAAATCTGACCTTCCCGAGACTCTAACATGAGCACTGTAGATGTTGGATGGTTCTGCTCCTAAATACTCCTGAAGTCAGCTATTAAATATTGTGCAATAAATCCAGTGTAGACTCACTGCCCCATACTGAAAGTTTTGCCTAAGCTTTAGAGAACGTACAAAAAGTTATAGCAAGGAGAATCGAGGCCACCCACCCTACAGAGAAGCATTTCCATTATCAGAATTATAGGGCCATCATTGACAAATACAGCAAATCTGTTAGCAGAGATTTAGGTGACCTTGAGGGGAACTTCACCTTCTGAGAAATTTGTACCCATAAGACTCAAAATTAGTGGGGTTAAAAAGCTTCACAGGCTTTTGTGTCCTTGGTCGCTTCCTTTGAACCAAGTCATGCACGGTGTCGTGGTTTAACCCCAGCCAGCAGCTCAGCCCCACGCAGCCGCTCACTCCCTCTCACTCAGTGGGATGGGGGAGAGAATCAGAAGAGTAAGAATGAGAAAGCTTGTGGGTTGAGATAAAGACAGTTTAACAGGTAAAGCAAAAGCTGCACATGCAAGCAAAGCAAACCAAGGAATTAATTCACCACTTCCCATCGGCAGGCAGGTGTTCAGCCATCTCCAGGAAAGCAGGGCTCCATCACACATAACGGTGACTTGGAAAGACAAAACACCATCACTCTGAATGTCATCCCCCCCTTACTTCTTCCTCCCCCAGCTTTATATGCTGAGCATGACATCATATGGTCTGGAATATCCCTTGGGTCAGTTGGGGTCAGCTGTCCCGGCTGTGTTCCCTCCCAACTCCTTGTGCCCCCCCAGCCTCCTTGCTGGTGGGGTGGGGTGATAAGCAGAAAAGGCCTTGGCTCTGTGTAAGCACTGCTCAGCAATAACTACAACATCTCTGTGTTATCAACACTGTTTTCAGCACAAATCCAAAACATAGCCACATACAAGCTAATATGGAAAAAATTAACTCTATCCCAGCCAAAACCAGCACACATGGCAATGAAGCACTGAGCACATTAAGTTCCATGAAACTCACTGTCCTGGCTATATTTCCTGCTGATTTGAGTCACTTCTTAGAACTGTTCTTTCTTAGTGATTATAATCTTGCAGGAACCCTGGGCATAGGGCTGAAAGGACCTCATGGATCACTGAATCCAGCCTCCTTTTCTTGAAATTCTGCCATATAATCCCACTCACAAGACTTGCAAATTCACTCTTTGAACTAGCAAGGTAGCTTATTCCCCATGCTCCATGGATATGGCTTTTCAACATAGTGCCCTGATGCTTAACTGGTTCTGCTGCCTTTTTAACAAGTTTTATATAATACTTACTCTCTTTACAGCTCTACCTGCAAAGTACTTCAACAGATTCTCTGTTAAGACTATCACAGTAAACCTGCTGACTCCATAATACAAATTCAAAGTAATTCCAGGTCAAACCTTTAATCAAAGAGACCTCTCTAAGCTTCTTCTCACCCTTATTAAAGAGATTTACCAAACCGTGAAGGAGGTTGGAGAGTTAATGATGTGCCATTTAAAAAGGCTCCATTAAGATTTGGGTATTTTTATCTTTTAGGAAAAAAGCATTTGCAGATTATAACTCTAAGGAGACAATTATAAGAGCATTCTGAGAGTCTTTTCACTTGATCTATAAGGAGGAGAAATGGTACAGCAGAGTATAGGAAAGAAAATACACTGCCTAAGCCTTTTTCTTGAATAGGATCCTAACTAGCCACATTGCAGCTGCAGTGAAGTGTCTTACATTCCTGTGATTTATTACTATAAGGGCCACATCATCTGCCAAAGTGTGCTTGTAAGAAATTAAATGGTTTCCAAAGGAAACATTAGAATAAGACAGATTCTAGATTTGCATTTTTACCCTGATTAGTGTCTGTGAAGCTCCTTTGAAAACTTTTGTATCAAACACAAATACAAAATTATTGCCAAATGCAGTTTGAATTTGGGAAGGTTTCAGGAAGGAAGCCCAGCTACCCACAGAAAGGGAAGAAGAGACTGTTTACAGGAGTGAGAATACAGAACAGTACTGAAAGAGAAACGAAGTGGCAATCTTCCAACATGCTGCACCTTGGACCAAATTGCTTTCTGTCTAACATGATGAGTTGTTCACAGGCCTGAATTATTCTGTTACCCTTTTAGCTCAACCTTGGACACTAAGCTTCAAATCAAATGTAAGTAACAAATTAAGGGCTTGATCCTCCACTCCAACTTGCCTTTCATTTCAAATTGAAGAGGGGGAGCGGTATTAAGACCTATATTAATGTTGATCATGGTGGTATTCCCGATGGACTTCCAACCCAAAAAATCACCAGAGAAGAAAACTCCCACAATCAGCCTAGTACTGCTAACAGACAATTTGGGATCATAGCAGAAAATGAAGCAGCAATATTTCCATTGATCCCAATAGCATTCGTGAACCTCAGAGTCAGCCTTTCAAGATGTTTGTTTGCATATGAGAATTTCTGCCAACTTGTATTGATTCCTCAGTTTCAAAGGGAAAGAAATTCAACCTCACACTGTTTGTTCATAGTTGTAAGACTCCGCTCTGTTGTCCCGCTGAAAGTCAGGAAACCTGAGTACAACTGTAAAGAAGTCCCAATACTTCCATCAGAAAGACCTTAGAAACATACAATATAAGTCTTAGAAACATACAATATAAGTCTATCACACCTTTTTATTTGTTATTAAAGCCTGGAAAGAGGCAAAACAAAATACAAATACATGAAAAAGGAAAAATACGTAATAATCGAAAGAGATCGGCAAGCTGTAACACTGGGTATTCTGTCATGAATGCCCAGAAGTTTACCACTACTAACAGGCCAAACAAGCCTGTTGGTCAGTATCAACTTGATTCATATTGTATAAAACACCAGAACACTAGCAGTGAGAAAGGACTGACATTTTGCTGGCCGAAAGAGGTGACTTGATTTTCAGATATGCCAGGAAGTTGCTCCTGGCAAATTAGTGTTGCCCCAAATAACATGCATTCTGTAGAATAATTGCTAATTTAGTTTTCTAGGCTATGAATCAAAAAGCACAAATAGTTTCCACAAGACACTGGGAACAAAGCAGCTTGGTAGTTAACACCACAGAAGAAAATTCTCCCCTGAGTTTATATAGTCTTCAGAGAGGATGTAAAAAAAAACACAGGGAATAATCAGATGCATGAACAACTGGAAGCACGTGGCTAATCGTGAAAAGAGAACAGTTTTTTGAACTGGGTCTTCCTACCTTTATCTGTATTCCTCCTAGAGAAGTTTTGCAGACCTTCTACAAGGGATTATTTCTGATTTGGAATTTGCAATAGCAGTTGTAACCAAGAGCACATCCGTATAAGCCATTAATATCTCCATCCACATTCAAGCAGCATGAGTTACACCACCCCAATACCTCAATCCATTGCTTTAGCACCAACCCATAAAAGGATGACCCATAACTGTTCAGTCTTCTGCCTGCTTCCTTTTCTCATTTCATGGTCAAAACAAGCATTCACCTAAACTACTGCAAATTTCCTTGGGGAGACAGGATCACATTATGATGAAGCCCATCAGATTTGTTTCAGAACTATAAAATGTCAGGATCAGCCCGTAAGAATCCTTCCAAGTGTATGGCATAGTTCTTTTCCTGTACATTATTTCTACAATCGCATTCCAACTACCATGTTCTAAAGCCTTTTCCTCATGCAGAGAAGTCAGCTAACACACAAGAACCCATTGAAAACATTTCTGACAGCTTCTTTGACAGATGTTCAAGACACACTGTTGACAGTATATTTTTTAACTGTTTAGGATTAATAATTAAAACTGATTCAGCACTGAGAATCATCTAACTTTGTTCTGATCAGGAAAAATCATGTACAACTATGAGATGACTAGTATCATTAAAATTCTATTTCAGAGAACTGCTGTTAAGTGATAATTTTGCTCTTCAAATTAGGAGAGAGGATTAATAATTGAATCCAAAGATCTAGTTATATATTTTGGTGGGTTTGTTTCCTAATAGGAAGAATGACTTGAGCAGAAATCCATTAAAATTTTTAGTATTCCCATGCTAGTCTGATTCTAAGCTTTTCCATTAAGTAGCACAGTCATAATGGCATTAAACCACTTAAGCAGCAAAAACAGCACATAATTATCACTTTTAATTCAGTCTTTTAGAGTGTGAATAGATACTGTACATCACTGACAATTCACACTCCTAAAGAGATTTTTCTATTCCTTCATAGCAGCTTCACAGCCTCTTGTACTGATATAACTGACCTAAACATGTATACTTTTTTTCTCAAGAAAAATTTCTCAGAATAATGAGATAGCAAAATTAAGCACAGATGAAAGAAGGTGTAACAATCAGCTACTTCTTTATCCTTACCTGAAGGTAGACGGTGAGATATGAGTGGGAACTAGGGCACCATTATCCATGTGTCAGCATATCAACATTTGAAACTGTGAGAGTAGTCTCAGAATTATGAGCATGTTAGATATTGCACATATTTTAAAAAAAAGTCCCACATAGAGAGTATAAAGTACATGGAAGCTTTCTGTAGAAACGAGGGGGGAACAGGGAAGACTATGCAGCACATAGCATCCCCTCCCTTGCCCCTCAGCAGACCCTGCTGTATTTACCACCTGAGACTTCTTTCCCTTGGGAATTAGGAAGTGTGATATCTTATCAGTACCTGCTGCCCCAAGCAGCAGTGACAATGGCTTGTTCCCTGCCATCAAAGGACTGATGGGAGGTACAGCTGGTGTGAACAGAACAAATACTCGCTTCACACCACTGCCATCCTCTATGCCAGCACTGCAGGGAGCCAGAAGCAACACTGAGCGTTGTGGGGTCAGGGATCCCCCAGATGCCTTTCTCCTGGTGCACCCTCCCGTCTGATTAAGCCTCTGGCACACTGTAGCAGATAGCACCATCGTGCTACGGAGCAGTGGCGCCTTTGCATTTTTGCGTATGTTAAAGGGATCCATAAAGGCCAATAAAAGGCAGAGTGCAGGAGCGCTGTGGCTTAGTTGTTGACAGCAGTGACTCTGCTAAAGGCTGCAGCGCAGTAGCTGCAGTAGCAGAAGGCTGTGCAAGTCAGGAGTCTAAATACAGCCCGCTATTTGCAAACTAAATGGAAAGAAACCAGGCAGTACACTAGGACTGGCCAAGCTGAGGCCCTGTGAGACAATACAACACTGTCAACATCTGTTTGAAAGAAAAAGAGGCTAAAATCTGGTACATGACTGATCTCAAATGCAGCAGTCTCAGACCCTGTGCACTCTCCTCTTTTGCCTGCAGTGTATGCTACTCCCTGCTCACATGCATGTGCTATTAGCACTGCTTACATCCCTGCTTCACCAGAAAGCATAAAGCTTCTACATCTGATTGCAGTGCCAGAGTGACAGCATCCCCTCCTACACAGAGCAAGCTCTCTCTTTCATGGGTCCTCAGCCACCAGGTAAAGATGAAACAGTTCTTCTCCCACCCCAGGACCAGACATACAACGTTCATGGTACATCTCTTTGCTAAATCACAGCCTCTGCACATATAGCTCGGGAGCCTCCTATTTCAACATCAATATAGGAAAACAAATGTCTGCTTGGAGAATCTGATACTTCAAAACCTCAAGTTCCTTGATGAAATGAAGGGATGTCAACATTTGGTACAAGAAAGCATCTCATGGAAGCTACTGACATTCAGTCCTGTCAAATGCTCTGCTACTTCCATCCTTCCTCTTCCTCCTCTTCCCGTAGTGGGCTAACGCCAACAGAACTTCACAGATCTTTCCATCTAGTAACAATAACTATTCACTCACCATAACCCCTTTTACAATAAATACCATGTCAGAAGCTTTTGTGTATCTCCAGGTTGCAGGTAACCAAGCTAAGGCAATGCCTATATATAGAAGATAAGGCAATGCCTATATATATAGAAGATTTTCTCAGACACTAGAGCAGAACTCCTGTAAACCAAATCACAAACCTAGTCCTGTGCTTAGGCTCCACAAACTGTCCATAAATCATGTCAAGGCAGCGCCTGAAGAGCAGTGTTCCCCTTCTGGCTTCTCTGTGTGCCACGGGGCCGTCTTTGTCACTGCTGCTCGCAATGGTGCTTCTTACCTATGCAATCTGAGCCTGAAAAACCATAATTTGAGACCACAATTTTCTGCAGAGGCCCTTTTACAAATAACCTCAGACTGACAAAAGCAAGCTCCTTAAAGATGCAGCAAAAATCACTTCATCACTAGTTTCATGCATTTTATTTTAAAGGACTATTAAGAACCCATTCTTTCTGATAGAATTCTATCTTGATCTCTACCTTTTTTTTTCCTTTGGGAGCTTGAAAAATAAGATTTCTCTATCTCTGCTTTTTTTTTCCTGTTTCTATCTGAGCAATGATGATTTTTTTTTTTCCTGTGCTTCTAAGACAGTTGACATTAAAATGTCTAGTTCCTGTTCTCTTTCTGTTGTATTTGTGCATCGGAGCCATTCACAATTATGTCAGCTCAGCTCTGGGCATTGTCTCTGCTAGTTCAATTCCAGCTGAATTGCTGGAGCTAGCAGGACATTAGCATTCAATTGATTGATTTGGCATACACAGAGAATGAGTTTTGCATTCAGCTACACACATTAAAAACTGAAGAAATTATAAAGCAGTCCAAAGTTGGTAAGTTCTTTTGGAGTCACACATCTTTTGCGTCTCATATATCTTCCTGTGCTTGAGGGCACCATTTAAATAATGGCTATTTCAATGCCAAGCTCTTCCTTGACAGTGCTCATGGATGAAAGAAGAGAGAAAAGTGATTTAAAACTATTGTTTAACATAGTTAATCAGTTTAACAGATTTCAAGGCTAAACGAGCATGTTATGCACTATCTCCTATAAAATGTGGGCTATACAATTTCATCCTGTAATTCCAGCATTTTGTCCGGAACTGGACAGAACACTTTTTCAGAGGTAAATACTTCAACCTGAGTTTTGAAATTAGTATTAAAAATATAACACTGTATCTCCTGATAGCTTTAAAACTTTCTTCCTTTGTCCAGCGCCTACACCTGTGACAAGGTCTTGGTGTCCAATGTGGCTGTGCATGCTCGCTCAAGATGCACATGACCTACGAAGAGTCCATGTCTTTCCAGATTCCAGATTTTGAGTGTGAAACTACAGTGAAGAAGAGGATGCAGGGCAAAATTTTCAAAGGAGGGGGCTAAAGTTTGGCTCCAGAATCTATCATCCTCCAAAAGAAATGCTGAGCTGAGCATTTGAGTGAAGTGAATGAAGAAATCTGCCTTTACCTACCTGCGAACTAGAATCTCCACCTCACTATTTTATGACTTTAGAACAGGGATTCCCAAACCTTTTCCAACAATAGGATTGAAGACCTCAGCAGATATGTTTGTTCAATTATGCACTTTATGGGCTGAATGAAATAATGGAAGTGCCAGGCATGTAACAGAACAGTAATAGTTGGTCTCTTCATGAAGCCCTTTTCTTGCGCTGTCTCTGTTGGTATCAATGGGAGTTCAGCTATTCAAGATAAGAGTTCGCAACCCTCAGACCATAACCACACTCGACCCCCTCTTCTGATGGAGTCAGATGGACGGGTAAAACTTGTGTGTTTTCCAGTAGCTTCAGCATTATAAATATATGGGTGACGTGACAACAAAGTCAGCTGCCCCAGTTCAACCATACCTCTGCATTTCTCGTTATTTCAACAGTATCTTCTGATTAGGGGTTCTTTTTATATGGCCTATAGCTCAACTGGTGGTTTAACTGCCCAGAAAAGTCTGCAATAGCTCACCTCTAGCTTTAGTTACCCACTCGGAATGTTACTGCACTGCTCTAGCCCAGCCTCTCTGCTGCACGCTTACATAACAGAGAGACAGATGAGCCTGTTTCCAAGAGAGTGGACAGTCATTTGTGATCATTAACAAGCAGTCACTGTAAAAGATGACAATTCACGTGTCAGCTGAAACATTTTGCATTAATTGGAACAAAGTTCCTATCAAATATGTTTTGATAATAGCCAATCTCTCACTGACATTTTGGACCACACAGTGAGAACATTATGTTTGATGTCTTTCCTTGGAGGCAAGAAAGAGCATCAGAAGGTAAATGCAGCTGCAGGCAGCAAGGAAAGACAAACAGAAAACAGCAGGGGATCAGCTGTCTGTCGAGACAAGCAACAAGCTGTGGAGCTCTTTAGCTCTGTCAGCAGTTTAGATCCCTGCACAGGTCTGTAGGTTTCAAAAGCTGCTATTGTTTGAGAGTGTGGTAGAGATACTACAAAGGATCAGTAGGAAGGGGTGAAGCTGCAGCTAATGAGCATCTCAATGGACAGCAAGTTGGTACTCAAAGCTGAAATCTGGCCGATATTGTGTGTGCATACATGATGGCATGTTTTAATAGAAAACTAATGCACAGCCATTTGCGGTGATCTTAGAGGAGCCAGTTCTTCTGGTTCATTCCTACCGTGTGACTAAGTACCTCCCTTGGCTTTCCTCACCCAGCCTCCAACTTAGGGCTGGCCCTTCCTTGGTTATGACATTTGACTGGTTCCCAGCCCATGGCGGAATGACTTCAAACACTTATCTCCTGCAGTTTTTAAAAACAGTTTCTTGTAGTATTTTGAAATTGATAGTTTACAGGAGTACATGTATGTGCAAATGAGCTCTAATATAGCTCCAGGATACTTAACAATGGCTGCTGTGAGATCTTATGCATTACTATGCCATTTTAGTCCTTTTAACACCAAGCAACAGTTTCAAGCAACACAGAAGGCAGAAGAGCCTCTTCAGGTTTATAACATGTTTTACATGCTGCTTAAGCTTTCTCTTCACTGATCTGCTGCTGGATAAAAGCAATGTTGAAAATATATTAAAGCAACAGTCAAGTCCTGTAACTACATTAGTCATTCTGTCAGAGCCTTGGAAAGAACCTCACTGAAGTCAAGCAGGAAAACAATTTGCTGAAGCATCAGCTGAGGCAGTGAATCACAACTCATTCAAATCCCTCTGAAGTGCATGATCCGGCAACTGCTGAAGCCCTGAAAGCCACAACTGATTCTGCAAACAGGAGATACGTAAAACAAACTTTGAGCTGACCTCCAATCTCTGGTATGTGATAACAACCTGAGCGTCCACCTATTTATACCTTAAAGGCAGCCAGGTGGGAAAAGATAGGATGAGTGATGTTCCCTTAGTGTGGTAACAACTACCTGAACATACAAACTGACAGTATTTTCCTATCACAGTGTGTAACTAGGGTTTAGCTCCACTGAATGGAGCCATTCTGGACGTACACTGATCCAACCAAAATCACTGTTTTGTAACATTTTTACCCGAACCACAAGCAACGATTCCCCAGGCCCAGAGAGTGAAGCAATCGATATTCTTACAGATCTTTTTGCCAAAGATAACATCATTAAGCTTTGATGTCTACAGTGCAACCATGAGCCTAAAAAAACCAACCTTACCTAAGTAACTGAGGCATCTGGGGAACCCAGCCAGATGTCAAGAGAATCCAGAGCAGCTCAGTTGTAAATTGAATTAAATAAAACCCGCCAAGTTCAGCCAAGTAGGGCATACCTTACAATATAGGGAAAACCTATGTAGGACTTTATCCTAACCACTACGTTGGCCTAAGGGCCAACACTATGATCAGCTAAAAAAAGAGATGAAGTATGTAAAACCTTTTTTTTTTTTCCCCCTCAAGAGGCTGGTGGGAAAAGGGAGCAAACTATTGTTCAGTGATGCTCCTTCAAATCAGGTGTCAATTCTAAGTTCTTGAGAGATGATGTGTAAAAAGTGATTCTGACATACTTCTTTCAATCTGGAGCTCAGGAATAATTATCACTAAAGGAAAGAAAAAGTGATGTTCGCAGAAAAATCTTTCGGCTTTACTCTTTAAATATTTTGTGTGTGTGTTGTGCTCCATGCCAGGGAAAAGGAAAACAAGTGAAATGTACTATGCTTCCAGCACAGCGTATTTTATTAGTTTGGAAATTTAGGGCAGTATATCCAATTGGTGTCCACAGATTTGATCCTGGATATGGTTTAAGGCCAGCTCTGCCTTGCCTTCACCGCCCTGTCCCCATCCACGTACCTCCCGATTTAAAAGCAGCGAGTTTGTTCTACAAGAAACTTAAAAGTCACGTAAAAACGTTCACAGAGAGGTTCAGGTTAACACAGTCAACAAGACGCCAACCAGCCGCCGCGGGGCAGAGGCCGCCCCAGCCCGGGCTCCGCCGGGGAGAAGCGGCAACCGGCCCTTCTCCTCAGGATGGCGGGGCTGCCCCGCCAGGCCGGCCGCTCCTCCGCCGGCTCGGCAACCGCCCCTCGAGCCTCTGCCTGAAGGCGAACCGGCGGCGCCCGGCCCCGCTTCTCCGACCCTCCTGTCCTCAGCCGTCCGGCGAGCCGGCCTCCCCGACGGCCCCCTCCGGCCCCACGGGGGACACCCGCCCGCCATCGGGGGCCGCCGCCGTGAAGGCAACGCGCGGGGACAGGCCGCTACAGGTGCGAGGCGAAAGCAAGACGCCGTGAGGGCAGGGCGCGGGGAGGGGGGAGGTGGGCAGCGAGGCTCGCCGTCCCGCAGGCGGGAGCGGCGGTACCGGCACCGGGCGTGCACCGGCAGATGACGGCCGCGCCGACAGGAGGCGCCTCCGCACCAGCGAGCGGGCGGTGCCTAGAACGGCCGCGCGGCGCTTCCGGCGGGGAAAAGG
>VYZV01014808.1:351113-374114 GCA_013401275.1 Pandion haliaetus | reverse complement strand
GCATAGGAAAACAGGGTGTATTATACCCCAGTCTTTTTACTATGTAACACTACCTTTCACAGAACCAACTTATTTTGCTGGATTTGTGTTATTCCCTTTTTCTGTTTTGGAGGTTGTTTAGGAATGAGTTAAGGAAGTACTTGCTTCCCTTTCACCTTCTAACATCTTTACCCTTTGGAAGCAAGCAGAATAATATTGGCCACCAGTTTATAGTTTATTTGTTCATTTTATACACATGCTTTCTATTAAACACGTAAGTGCATGTGCAGTTCTTTCTACACACTGAAAGGAGCTATAGAAACTCATAGGAAATTGTGTGTTTTAAAAGATTATTTACACATAAAAAAGGTACACATTTGCAAAAGGCATGTTTTTGGCAGAGGACACTGGCAAGCCTAGTGAATTAACAGCTCTGGGGATGGGCGACATCCAGGCCTGAGACAAGGAGTGAAAGAAGACAGGGTCCAGCCAACTCCAGGAGGGGACTTTGCTGGGGGGAGCACAGTCCTTGTAGCAATTTGCTCCAGGAGGGAATTTGAATTAATGCCACCTAATGGAGAGTGGGAACCCCTGCAGCAGAAGAGAGGGTGGAAGTTTGGGGTCAGTTCAGGTGAGCTGGGTGGTGGTTCCCCCCCGGGCCCTCTTTGGAAGGTATCGTGAAGGCAAAAGGTGAAAGTTGGAAAGAGAAAATGGAGAACAGAAGGTTTCCCTACGAAAAAGAGTATTTTGATTCATTGGCGATTTTACTGGTCAAGCTGCCAGACTGTATAAAAAGGGGGAACAGGAATGACCATCAAATCAAAGAGGGGATGGGGATTTGAAAACTTCATTCTTATTGTAGCCAGAGGAGAAAATGGCACAACATGAATCCATTCTAGGGGCAATGATTGTAAATGAGAATGGGAATGGCATAAAGGTAACCCATTCCAGTCCTAACAAGGTACACTTGTGCGGTCCTAACACCCTTTGGCTCTTTATTTTGTGCAATCTGCCAGTTTCTTTGCTAGAACAACTGCATGCTTGTAGCCCTGGAGAAAATACTTTTCCATCTTTGAAGAACAGAGGTTTCCACTTTCATTACATTAATGCTAATCTGTAAACACCTTTGAACTGTTCTACAGCATCATGGAAGCGATGTTACAGTGACTAAGGCTATACTTGCTGTATCAGCCTATTCCAGCCACTTAGACCACTCAAAAAAGTAGATTTTTTTTTTTTGTCTAAGATGAGCTCTGCTTATTCTCAGCAGAAAACGTCAAGGGACAAACATTTCAAACTGTGTGCCTGGCTCAGATAGTGCAAACACAACTGGACCCGCAAACAGACCTTGAAGTGTCCGCACAGACATGTGTTTGCACATGCAAAGCAGGATGTATACGTAAATGGGAGTTTGCTCACACACACTAACTAGCTGGAGCAGAAAACAGCATGAAAGTGTTGCTTTAATTGTTTTAGAAAGTGAATCAGGATGGTGATATTTGCCTGGGCCACTTCAAGCTGTTAGCCATTTCCCACTCTCCTGGGAAAGCACTGGGAAGAGTTTTCTGGTTTGTAGGTACAGCTTGCTGGGTTTGTATCCAGCTAGAAGAGAAGAGGGACAGGAATTCAGGAGTGAATGACAGTGATGGTCAAACAGGTCCTTACAGAAAAACCTCCTGGGGACTGTTAGAGAGCTGCTAAGTCTTAAAGCCAAAGTCAGAGTAGGGCTGGAGCAGGACTGAGAGTAAGTATGGGCCAGGATGAAAGCCCAGTCTCTCCAGTTATGTGATCTTCTAACTCTTCATGGTGCATTTTTTGTAGAACATTTGAATTTGTTAACAGAATTTGTTAAAACCTGAAGAAAAAATGTGTGACTCCTATTGGCACCTTATTGGAACACTCAGGAAGTCCCAGCACTATGTGTTGTTTAGCAAATAGATGACAACTTTGCGAGGTACTTACAGGGGAAAATATACCCAGGCTAAGTATATAATGCACTTTACATTGTTTTTAATAAAAGATTCATAGTACGGATAAGAAATGGGATGGGTGATGGCTTCACATTCAGGGCTTAATTAAGTTTTCCATCTAACACACACAAAAAATTTTGTATAATTCTGTTTTAATTATCCACGCCAAAGGAATTAGCTATTTTGGCTCATTTGCATTTTTCAGTACTTTCTGGTACTTAATAATCTAAAAATGCTGTCTTTTTTAGGACCCTATTGTCCTTCTGCTATTGTGGTATTTGGAAAGCACCCACCATGTATCTATAGTCAGTGATCTCATCTTAAATTTAGTATCAGTATTCTGAGTAAAAGGAATTGATTTTGAACAAAAGGAATAGACTCGAAGTGCTATGCACTGAAATAAATGCAACTATTTATTTGAATGGATCTCAATACATTCATGCATCTCAGCAACATTAAGGCAAAATAATTTTCCAGATACACAGGTTATAAAATGGCAGGAGGTGCTAATTTGTTGTCTAAATGAAATGGATTCTCTCTGAAGGTTTATATTCAAATGCAAATCTGAGGAGACTGATGTTTGTGTTGCTTTTAGATACCTGCAGAAAAAGGAGCTAACACTTTCATAGAGCCATTGCAGTGTGTCATCAACAATGCTGTGGGCAACCCAAAAGTAAAAGCAATGCAGGACACTTTATATCGGCTTTCTTTTTCTCTTCTTCTAAGGTTTTATTAGCCCAATGTTAAGCCTCAAGGAACCAAACTTCTTTGCTGCCTTCACAATGCAGAGCAAACCCTTAGGACAGTACTACACCTTGATTCAAAATAGTTCTTTGCTGAAAATGAATTGAAAGCTATCACAGCCTTTACACTGCTTTAGCTGATTTTATTTATTAAGACTCTCAGTTTCTTACAATAACAGAAAGTACTGTTTGTCAGAGCTTTCCCTGATCTGTTTCTTAGGGAACAATATTGACATTCCTTGATCTTATGCTGAGTGAGGAGGATGAAAGCAATGGACCACTGAGTACAGGTTGTTGGACAAAAACCAAATTTTGGAATTGCTGTTGGCTATATTACTCACTGCTCAAGATCAGACCAATATGAAGGAGTGCTGGTGCATTTGTCTATACCCTTAAGCCATCTCCACTTTTACATTCAACAGGTTGCCATTCCAGTCTTCCACATCTTCCTATAGGTTACCTAAAAGCTTTGGAAGAAGAAAGTGTTTCACTTTGAGAAATGCCTACTCTTTTAGAGTATGGTTTTTCTGAAATCAGTGACAAAGTACTCTGTGATTTCATTAACTGTAGGGTCAGTTTCTAAGGTAATATTGACTGACATAAGAACTTTCAACATATAAAAGCTAGACTGTAGTATAACACAAGACAGCTTTTCCTATGATACTCTTTTTTGCAGTCAATCACACATTATTCCTCAAACACCTACATTTTCAAACAACAGAAATGAATGTCTTTATTAAATGCCCAGTGAGAGAATTTTTACATTGAATTACTGTGCACACTAGGTTTTACTGTCATTTTGTGGCAGTCAGACTGTTGGCTTTGAGATCCAGGAGCACTACCAAAGCCTCACTGTAAATTCAGAAAGATAAACATACTTCTGGTATTAGGTGTGAAAACTTGCAGTCTTCACTCTGAAGATGGTGAGGCACTATAACACGCGGCCATTTATTCCAGTAAAAGGAAACAGAAATACACTTTTAGATTGTAAGGCACCTTGGGCAGAAATTTCATTGTTATCTGGTTTTGTTTTGTTTTGTTTTCAAGCTGATATGTGTATACAGTTTATTTTCTGTTAGTACTGAAGCACACATTTGAAAACAATTTTACTGGAAGCAGGACAACTCAAGGAAAAACAAAATAACATGTAAAAAATACAGGCTCAGGCCACTTCAGCACCCTTGCTTTCCTCCATGGACTGTATCCCAGCCTGCTTAAATAAATTCTTAGTCTGGATGCCTGAAGCAAGGCAAAATGAACCCTCACAGCCTGGAAGAAAATGAAAGCACAAGAATTGGCTATGCTATATATTTTACAGGGTGTCAGAGCTTCCTGTTGTTTCACATTTACTCAGACTGCAGAAACGTGAGAACTGTCAAAGACAAGACAACCTCCCACCCTCTGCTCTAAATAATGATTATAAAATGTTGCAAGTATGCCTTGGTATTCACTATACAACATTGTCAAGGGAATATTTTACTTTTTAAGGTGCATAGAATACCCAACACCGTGTTCAAATTCTTTGAGAAACATAATCATTACACTGCATAGATGATTTCAGCTTGAAATACTCAGAAGAGCATCAGAGGGGAGACATGCACACACACACTTCACCATAAGCAAACACTTATCTTGCTTGCAGCACAAAGAGCTGTCTTGTTTATAGTGTTTCAAGTGAACCATTTTAGAGGTACGGTAGTGGATTTACAAGAAGAATTGACTGTGCTATTGTTAATCCCACTCATCAGTGTACAAGGGTTTTCCCTTGGGAACCAAGTCCAACAAGCCTTTGAATCAGGAGACTTTCTTATTTGGTGAGTTCTTTACAGACCTGATCCTGCTTCCACTTTTGCAGGAGGCCAGATTAGCTAAAGGCATTTCAGGCAAAAGAGAAATCTTGCAAATAGTTTATAACAGTAGATTGATGCTCTTAATATTTCGTGTCCATTGATTCGTCTCTCATCACTATGGCTATACACTGGAAACGTACTCAGGCTTTTAATTAGAGAATTCAATATCGTTTAAGCACACTTCAAAGGTTAAGTATGTGATTAAGTGTTTTCCTGAATCACTCTCTGGAGACACCTCTCTCTTTCCATGAACACAGAGACAACCAACTTGGCCTGGGTACCTGCATGCAGGTGGCTAGAGCTGGCTGCTGTAAGTTCCTTCTCGGTGGATATAGCTCTAAAATAACGTTGGACAGTTTCCTATTTCCAGATCCCGTATGTCAAGCTCCATCAGCCAGTGTCTTCCTCTCCAGGTCTGGCTCGCAGTGTAAAAACTTAATTCAAACTGGCATTAGACTCTCTTGGGCAAGTTCTGTCGCTCTTTATGTTAAAGCTCTGAAGGTTGCAGCAGGCTTCTTCAGGAGGTGCCTTCTGCTTACAAGTTTGTCTGCCCCCCTGTTTGTTTTCTTACTACTAAATGTTAACCCTTAACATTTGGGAGAAAAACAATTGTGGATGTATTCCCTGCCAGTTCAGAAACTTTCCTGTCTTTGAGAGGGACATATGAAGGCGTAGATGAGATTTTCCTACATTTTTTGAGATTTTCCTACTATTTCTTAGATTTTCCTGCTTTACTTGAGCACAGGGTGGTGGTGTAGTGAGAGGCGGGAGGATTTTCAGTTTTGGGTTTTTTTTTTAATGTAGGTGGGAGGTCTAATTTCCAGTCCTGCCCTCTCCTCACTCCATATACTTTATCTTCACTTCTGCTTATGAACTTTTTACAGTTCTTCCTGGGGAAGGTTATTCCTTAGAGTGAGTAGTAGCCTTTCAAAGGGGCTTTATTTTGAACCAGGGGATCTAACAGAGGAAATCTGAAATACCTTTGACTTAGGAATAGCAATTATGTGTAGATGCATAGGCAGTCCTGGCCAGTAACTTGCCATTAGTCCTTTGGTAGGCAAGAAATGAAACCCACTGGCAAGCAAACGTGGAATAAGTGGGGTCAAGACCCTTGCTCCTCTCAGTTCCTCCATCCCCATGCAACTTGTACCACGGCTGTCAGAGAGCGGGGTGTGCTTCAGAGTGTGCTCATAGATCAGCTCACACTTGGTTGCTGTAGGGCAAGCATGTGATGAAAGAATAGTAGATGGGATTTTCTTCTCTCCTCGTCATGAAGTCAAGAGCTGTTGAGGGAATGCTGCTCATGCAGCCTTTGCAAAGAGGCAAAGACTGGGCCAAAACCAAAGAGGTCTGATTTATATCTACTACATTATTTTGACAGCTTTATAAGGAAAAAAAAGACAGTAGTACCAGAACGATACAATATCAGTAACTACACATTAACTTCTGTGAGCTTTTATCTAGAAGCACCTTTGCACATGATACAAAGTAGTTCCAGATGGGGGTAGCACACACAGCATAAAACATTAAATGCACTTTTATTAATGACATTACTTCTTTATATTAATGTTGACCTCAGTTTCAAGTCATCTTTATAAGTTGCTGTATTGGGCCCTAGATTTACTGTGCTGGTATATAGTCCAAACTGGGACTGGGACTGGGACTGGGATGTCTTGGCATTCTTACTTCCTCTTCCTAAACACTGCTAATTCATGGAGCACTTCTGCAGTACCACAAGGTTGGGAAACTCATACTGTGCACCACAAATTGGGGATGGGTTCATGAACCATCATCCACCATGGCTGCGATGGTGCAAGAGCCTTTCTTGTGATGGGTGGGAAAGACTGATGCCTTTTTAAATGGAAAAGAAACTATTTTAAAATGCCAAACACATATATACGTATACAGATTTTTTTCAACTACATACAATACAGCTGAATAAAATTTAGATGAACAGGTGTTTAGTTTGAGAAGTCTCTCACGTGAATAGAAATTTCCTGGAATAGTTTATCTTAAATGGCAGGTAACATACACCTTCTTCGCTCTCTTGCCTGATTCTCCTTTCGTATATCAGGCATGCAGTGATGTGGTGTTAGTCCAATAGGAATCCTCCTGATTTGGATGTATGTAGGCAAGAGTGGGACCTTTTTATGCTGAGCTAATGAACATTTTGTTAAACTGCTCAGGAAAATATTTTGACTGATGAGAGAAAATGCCTATAATAAAGCACTCAATATGTTCAGCTGGCATTGCTGTCATTTAAAACAGTGGGCTGAACTTTGACAACATAAATTCCTCATATCTTTTCCCAGGAAAGTAAAAATCTTTCTTGATTTCAGTGGTGCAGAATCTGACCTATCAAGAAATTACTGTCGTTCCCAGAGGGCTTAGCCCATTTTCAGATTTATGGGGTTAACTCCCTTACAGTTTGATTTAAAATATTGTTATAATGGGCTGTGTGAAGGTTTGAAATGATTCATTATTAGAGTAATACTCTTTTTTACAGTAAAATGACCAACTGTTATTTCCATTCCTCCAGAATTCTTAAGAGTTATAACTTCTTCCTGGCATAATTTGGAAAACAGTGCTGATTCGCTCCACTTTAAAAGCAGCTTTAAAGCATGATGGGAAAATGTTACATACCACATCTCCTTTCAGCAAAATTGCCACTGCTGCCTTTTAATATTTAGAAGGTGCAACACTAGGGAGAATCCTGCAATCATAGTCTTTCTTCTTGCATAGAAACATAATCAACTGTCTCAAGAGGGGATAAGACTTGATGAAACCAAAGTCTGGGAAAAATGTTATCCCACCATGTTGGTGTTTATGTGGTTTTGATGATGGGAAAGTTTTTCTGCTTTGAAGCTAATAGTAGGTAGAGCAATACCATTCTCCTACATTTGCTTTCTCTCTTGCAAGAATTGAAGTGTGACGAAAGAAATCAGTAAAGGATTTTACTGTTTTTCTTTGTGTTTGTTCTATGTGCTGTTTGATGCCTGCTTATCAATATCATACTGAATCCTAAATTCCTGACTGCGAGCTGAGCTGCAGCTTTGCTCAAACTCAAAACAGTTGTGTCAGTGTCCAAGAGTCTGGGTTACAGAAGGCTGCAAGCATTACCTAGAATAAGATGTTCAGGACTTGGGGCACTGTTTTTAAAGAGAGAAAGGCATAAGCATTTTTAGGTGACAGATCATGGTAATATTTCTGCAGTAAACTCTTTGGGGTAAATTCTTTGGTGGCAGCTGGGTGGCGGAAGATGTCCTGGTGCAGCTGTTTGTCCTTACCCTCCCACTAGCTCCCTACTGCTTGCATCTGCCTGTGGAGAAGGTCCCATAAAGCCCTTCCCTTTTTATAGTCAACAGAGTTGGACCAGGTTAACTGAATTGGTTTAAAGAATGGATTTTTGCTAACCTGACCCATTTTGTGAGAAATGTATCAGGGAGCAATCGCATGAGCAGCTGAGCAGATAGGACAGAAACTGGTGGAATTTCCACGTGGGGATACATGCAAGGAGCAGAGGAGATGAGAAGCTCTAAAAGCCAAGCAGCTATGACGCTAACAAACTCTGTCGCTCAGCAGGTCTTATTAGCCTGGGCACGGTGCCATGCAGCTGAGGGGACAGCGTGCAGTCAGCAGTGGCTCTGAGATCTCTGTAACATGCCCTGCTGCGTAGTGTAGACGTCTACTTTGTGTTTTCTTCAGACCATTCATGCTACAACTGTTTTTAAGAGGCTGAAAAAGCCTCAGACTTGACAAGATGCACAGAGTTGAAGTCTGAAATGAAATTATTAGCTCATCTAATGTGGCTTCCCATATATCTCAGGATATTAAATTTCACCTATTTATTTTTTGCAGGCTGGAACTGATCCAAAGCCTACTGCAGCCTCTGGACTTACTCCAGCAAATTCAATGGGTTCTGATTCAGGCTTTGAATCAAGCCTTAAATTTATACATTTTTGATTATTGAAAGGACTCTAATCCCCTTCTGCTTCCATGTGTGCTGATACAGAGACCTCATTTTCCATTGGTTAATGCTGGAATTTGTCACCCTGCAGGAAACATGCAACATTTTAGATCAATGCAGTCAACCACTGTATTTTTCTAATAGATTTTGTGGATATGTTAGTGGAGCCATGTGGCACAGACTCAGGGTGCAGTTGACATAAATTATTTCTAAAACTCAATAAGCTGTGAGCATAGAAACAGAAGTATCGTCACTCAGCTTCAAAATACAGATCTCTGTCCCCTGAGTCACAGATGGTGCCCCCAGAGGTGGAGGGTGAGTCATACACCCACAGAGGTGAACAAGCATCCCTGTCCAGCTACATACTCCCAAAGCTTTGTGCAAAAATATATGGCTGATTGCTAGAGTAAAGAGTAGCAGGCATTTCCCTTATACCATTCACAAAAATAACAAGTGGAAAGTCAGAAGTTTGGTCCAAGGCGAAATGTTTTTGTTTCTGGAAGCAGCAGAGAAGAAGGGGAGACAGAGACATGACAATGCAAACTCACAAAGCAAGGGTGGCATTTGCCCTGTGAGCCTGAGCAAGCAGAAGGAAATATTTCCCTCCACCTTTGGGAAATCTCCATTCTGTGTCTCTCAGCAACCAAGAGGCAACAAGTATACCCAAATGAGAGGAGGCTGGCACAGTACCAGCTCCTATATACAATTATTTGAAGAAACTCAGATTTGAGTGCTGAAGAGGCAGAAACCCCCAAGAGCAAGCAACATGGCAGCTGTGTGCAGAGTTACTTAAGAAATACTCACAAACTTTGTTCCCTTTATCATTTCAAAAAGAAAATAGAATCGACGTGTTGAAAGAAGAGTGCAAGGGTTAATCGTTTTACAGATATAAATAACATGAGGTCCAGATCACTCTGCAAATACAGCTTCCAGCTATGCCTGACTTAATAGCGTTCCTTTCCTCGTGGTAGTGTAATAAGACAATCCAGCACATCGCCAAGGTATTTTGCGCCACGCTGTCATCTCCAGCCAACTTCTAAAGGGTTGTGTGGTGAGGAGGGAGACTTCACAAACTGATGCACTAACAACGTGCTGAGCTGCTCTTGGAGGAGTGTGCCAGGTCTCAGTGAAGTTAACAGGTTGCAGTCTTGGTTCCATTCTTGGTCTTTTTTCTGTCTCCTCCCCCAGCATTTTAGCTCAATACTGGGGAGAAACCGTATTACCAATTACTGCAAGCTTCAGAAAAGTGTAATCTTTCTGATGACCTGCCCAGTAACCTAGGAAATCCTGAGCAAACACTGAACTTCTAACAAGCCAATTAGTGAAGTATTGGTGCAAATAATGGTTTCCTTTTATTTAGGACCTTTAAACATCATGATAAAGAGATTTCTTCCTCTCTGCACCACAGGGGTTTGCAGAGTGTCATAATTCAGCACTAATTCTCAGCATGGGCAAATCTCTGCCTCTTCTATGTATCTAAAAGCTCTGAAAAATCAGACTGCCATTACTGCGGCCACCAAGAAGGGAAGAACTGGTGTGTGTATATAATGGAGGTTACTGGTGAGGGAGATAACAGGAGCCATTGCCTCATAGCTTGGTTGCCCAAACTGGGGATGGGATACAGCAGCTTTGATGCCACGCTTGCCTTTGCTGTCCCATCCTTCTGGCAAAATAAATGCTCTTCAGGATTATAAGGAGCCTGGTCCTCTGCAGCTAGGGCCATGAGAGGTCTTTCACCTCCCAGGTGAAGCTAGACACAGCTCTGTCCTCACTGCTCTCAGGCTGCTGCAGGGCTCCTGGTGACTAGCCCACCATTTTAGAGGACCATTTCTAACCCCATCACTCTGTTGCTTGGAAACATTTTGATTACCAGCCTAAATATGTGCATGATCAGTATTTACTTCTTTACTGTTATTTTATTTACCAATACCTGTTAACACATTTATTCTTTTTCTTTTTCTTAAATGGAGCTTCTCCCTTCTGGTATTTACTCTTGTTGATACATTTACAGGACATTTATACTTCAGTTTTCAGTTTGCCAGGCTGACATACCCAAGCTCTTTAGGTGTCCTCTTATCCTTCCATTTTCAAGGTAGCCCTTCTCCTGCACCTAGGATTTACCTTGCCTGGCTGTGCTTGAATACAGCTCAAAATTATCCCATCAGTCTACAGTCTTTCTTATTCCACAGCAAAACCTGTTCATAGCCCATTGGTACATGATCTTGCACATTCTCACACCAGATTTCATCTCATCTCTCTCACTTCAGTCCTTAACTTCTTTTTTGCCTACTGTCCTGGGCCTCTTGTCTACCAGTGCTGCTTCCCAACTTGATCTCAAGAGACTTTATTGGCAGACTCTTCCTGGCTGCGCTGCTCTGGAGAGGCTTTTGGAGAGCAGCTGTGGTCTTCGCAGTCCTTTGGCTTCCTGGAAGAGCCACCTTGGAGACTGTGTTGTCGCTGGCTGCTCAGCTCCTCCAGCCTTGAGCTTCATCACAGCTTTTAGATACACAATATCTGGAACTGGCAACTTACTGCTCTGTAAACTCTGGTTTCTTCTGACTTTTTCATCTCCAAGGTGGCCTCATGTTTCTTAAAGGAAGTGACCAAGTTCAGGGCAGGCATCTTTCCATATTTCTGATGATAAACATAAATGAAGGGTAATCACTTATCTTCTTAGCAATGTGCTTATTTTGAGTTTTTCCTTTTATCCTTAGTGACCCAGTGAGTCCCTGGGTTCTTCCCACGAGATCCTCTTTCCGATATAGGTAAAGAATCCCCTATTGTTTGTTTTAAACTTTTTGTACTTTTCTGTATGAAATTTATGATCACCCTTCCTATTAATTTCCTTCCTATTATTTGCCTGCTGTAATTTATGTTTTTCTTTATTTGCATTCCCCAAATCTGATTTCCCCATTTTGACTTTGTCTTTGAGTCTCTCTGACCTTGCCAGTGTCCATACTGTTGTCAGTGGTACTCATCTCTCCTGAGGCTCTGCTGACACTTCTTTCCAAGGAACTCCTTGATGCTGGATGTGCAGAGGCTAAAAATCTGCTGGGATACAAAGTGCAACTGGAAAAAATTCATTGACATTGGGAACTATTAAACATGAAGGAACTCCTTCTGAGATGTAAATTGTTGAAGGCGAGATTGGTACTCTAGGAAAGTAACATTATGCATTTGCCTCTATTTCTGTGTTTCTTGCTGCTGGCCATGGTCAGGGACAAGATGGGCCTGTGACCTTACTCGGTACTGCTGTTCTTACAGTCTTATCTTGGCCACGAATCCTGGATTTTTCCTTTTCTGATTTCCTTTTAACTTTAACAATTTGAGAAGCTTCTCTTTTCAGTGAAATATCCCCTCGTGAAACCTGGTGTGTCTGCTTGGAGCGTTGCCTGGTGCAGAACTGGCATCGCTTCCTGCGTAGAGCCCATCGTGGTCCAGTGGTACTCACTGCTCAGTAGCTCCTCCATCTCAGGTGAAACAAGGGCCAGAGCAGCTTCACCTCCGCACAGCATCTGAGCCAGAGCTGAGCTCTGCTGACTGCCCCTGTGACCAAGATCTCAGACAGGAGCTAGGGACAAGGACTGTCACGCAGCCGCTGACTTGGTCTGTCACACTCATGTGACTGCAGGCTTTGGGACAGGCTGTATACATGTTTTATATATCCATATATATGTACATGTGTGTATACAAAGCATCTATCGCAGCAGAACCCTGATCTTGACTGGTACTTACTGCAATAAAAAATAAATGACAAAATGCTAAGAGCGAGCAAACAATTGTTGGAAACAAACCCAGGTGTGAAGGGAAAATGTAGAGGAATCAAGAAAGTTGCTGGAAAAGAAGTATGCTTGCATATATAAGTGCATAGAAAAGTACAATAATAAATTGCTTCTGTATGTAGCTTACTCATATGGTTCCCTATGTTTTGTTTCTCCATTCATTTATTCTTGACAGTAAATCAAACTGTTTTTGACAGTTCTTGGGTTAGATAGAGGAGGACATAATGGATTATGGTAATCTTTCTTTAGAAAAGGTGTCTTGTAAAGTTTTCTACGTTGCTCCAGAAATGCTGCAATGCCCTTCTTTTCTGAGAAAAAAGATCTGTGCTAAGGGATGAAAACACAGGAGCAGAGTTGCACAACTTTGCTGGTTTATGGGAATCTGTCAGGTCATGTTAATAAAACAGCGTTCTTGAAATCAAGGTTTAAGGTGACACTGCCAATTTGAAAATATGCCTGTGCCTGCAAATTAGGTAATTATAAATATGGCAAGTAATATATAATATACTAAACAAACCAGCATATTTTTTCTCTCTTATGAGGGAGCTATTCAGATTTTTTTGCTAAAAAGATTAAACTCAAAGATTAGAAAAACAAACTAGTAAGAACAAATAGTGTGACAAAAATATTTCAAAGGGATTTAAAAAGAAATGTTAGAGAAAGCATTTCAGAACTGTGCTATTGGGACTTGATTTTTTCTAAGTTTTTCTCCAGTAGGAATCATAACAATCTGATAGTGATCAAAGTTTGTAATGTAGCAAATTTCATGCCATGATACAACTTTTTGATCTACGTCACCACACCCTTTAGAAAAATGAGTGACCTTTGCACCTCAAAATCCTTTTGATATGAGTATAGGAAAAGAAAAATCTAAAATGCTATTTTCTGTTCAAAGCAGTTGACAAATAAAGTAAAAATCAGCCTAAATATCACATTCTTTTAAGTTTTTTTTGTATGACTGTTATCCGTGTTACTGAAAATACTGCAGATCTCACTTTCTTGAGGAAGCATACCATACACTTGTCAATATTTTAATAAAATTATGTATTCTTTCAAACTCTCCTGTCTTTTGATGTACTATTGGAACACTTAGGATCACAGTCACTCTGCCTGTTAAACCCATACTCAGCCACATCAGCTCTAACCAGATGATATGGTGGCAGATGGAGAAGGAGCTGGAAAGGAACCGTTTGCATTTCTTCGTTCCTGTCCCTGTTTTTCACCACTCTGTTCTCAAAATTTAGAGAAGTCTTGGATCCCTAGATTGACCAAACCCATCACAATTGCCTTCTCTCTTGGGCGTGTATCTTCTGACTCAGTCCAGAACTGCAGCAAGCATCTGCTCTGCCTGTGCCACCAGCACAGCTCAAAGCTTTAGCATTGGTTTAGGCACAAAGGAGCGAGCATCGACCTGTCTTTCTCTTGACCCAATTTTAATCTGTCCCCAGTCCAGTAAATGGGAATGTGCTTCAATCTGACAACAGACAGATGGAGGAAGAATCTCAGGATGTGGCTGGCTGTTGCAACAGCTTGAAAGCGAGCCAGCACAACTGCATCGTTGCACAAAGTAGTAAACAAGCCCAACTGGAGTACGGAGTTGAGATAACCCGGGTGTTCAGTGCTAGCTCTCGAGCTGGAGAGAGTCACCATGCAGGAGGGATGTTTGTCATTCTTCTCTCTTTCTTTTTTTTTTTTTTCCTTTTTTTTTCTCTTTGCTTTGGGAAAAAAAGGGAAAGGAAACTCATAAAGAAACCTGGAAAATGAGAACCTCACAATGTTTTAAAAATATTTTTCTAGTTTACAATTTGGGTTTTCTTAATTTTGTCAAAAAAGAAGAGATTTCTTGGAGAAAATAAAAAAAACCTCCCACAAGCATCTGTTAAAAATTTCCAGCAAAAAGCAGTGACCTGTTTTGGCTAGTTGAAGCTTTTTCATTTCTGTTAGCAGCTGCCAGAAGCCCATTTGGAGCAGTGATTTTGCACTGTTAGCCATAGAGGGATTTTGGATGCAAGACACCGTACTGAGCTACACTCACTTTCCCAAGTTTCTTCCATAATGATGCTGAAAGAGACCCTCTGACAGGAGGTGATGTATATATGGGTATAGCACGTTGAAGTTTTTTAACCACCTTCTAGTGAGTTTTGGGAATGCTGATGTTAACTCAGGCCCCAGGTAGCATAGCCAAGCAGAAAGACTTTTTATATATGATATCCAGAGGTGTGGGGTTTGATCAAATGCTTACGGAGTCCTTGATTAATTCTCATGTAGTTAGTACAATGATAGTTTGGGTGTTTTTTATGTTTGGGAAAGAGAAATGCTTGCCAAAATATGCTATTGTGTCTAATTAATTATTTTTCAAGATTAAAAGCTACTGTACTACCTCTGAGCAATATTGCCCATTACTTAAATCCCTCACCAACTTCAGAAAATACTTAGTAATATATTTAGTATGTTACTGCTTTTTTTGAGAGTTTTTTCCTTTTATTGTCTCACACCAGTGTAAACTGGGAGAAACCCCACACACTTAAGCATGCTTGACTATTGGTTTTGCTGCACCAGTCCTGTGCTTCTGGGAAGCCACCATCAGCAGAATTTGGTGAGAGGAGGGGGAAACAGGCAGGGTGGTGGTTTACCAGCCAACAACAGGCATAGGCATCCTGACAAATTTAAGATTTTTATTGACCCAATTGTCCTCAGCATGAGGGCCTTTAAATTTTAATAGCTGTCTGGTGATTGCAGAAGCCTCTTTATCTGCATCCTTTCTCTACATGATAGCAGCAAATCCAGCGACTCCACCAGATGCAGTATACAACCTCTTTGAAGAGTGTCAGATGTTGCTAGCGTGATGCACTTTGCACTTGGAGAGCATCAGCCCAGTTGCTCTGCAGGGAGCCAGGGACTAGCTCAGTAATATCCACCAGTTCAGAAGCTGGGGCCAGAAAATTTCTGCACATTTTTGGGACTATGTGTGCTAGACGGGTAGGATGCCCACCGTCTGTGCACAGAAAGTAGAATAATGGAAGACACTACAGAGAGGAAGGAAAGAAGCAATAACTGAAAGCACCCCTTGCAGGTCTATGGAAGGATTTCATGAAGCTCTGAATCTACTTTACGAAATCTACTCCCCTGCAAGGTCACAAGCTGGCATGTTAGCCTGGCTTCATATGGCAAAGGAACTCCTGGCCCCATCACTCTGCACATTGCCACCGAGGGGCCTCTGCGCAGGCTGTGTGTCCCACCAGCTCTGTCCCACCGGCAATGCTGACAGTGGAGTCCCATTGTGTTTCTTCCAGAGCTGCCTCTAAATCTCTAGGGACAGGAGCTGATTTTGGACAGCATGCAAGAGCACTTGAAATGCCTGCGCAGAGCCTGCTGCTCTGTTGTGAGAGGTTGAGGAATCTAAGCAAACGGTCAACTTCTTGAGATTTAGGAAACAGTCTGGTATTTAGGCTAGAGTAAAAACAAATGTTCCCTGCAAGAGCAGATGAGGATGCTGTGTTTCACTTCCTGGAATTCAGGGCTGGCAAAGACAGAATCCTTTTAATTCATATCATATCAAGGTCTTCTGCACATTCCTTCTGAATGGGAGATGCTGGAAGTGGAAAGTTGGCTCTGGTTTTTATGTGTTTCCAAAACAAAGTCCTTTCGGTGGTATTCTTAACATAGATTGAATGAGTGAAACAAAAACACCAGAAACTTTTCTTAGAACCCCACCTTTAGGACACTGATTTTTCTGAGAGACATCTAACAGACCCCTGTAGATGGTACAGCATGGTACACACGGTATTGTCCTCACAGATTTTCTGTTTTACCATTTCAGTTTTCCAAAAATGAAAAACATTGTGGGTGATCACTATGACTCCAAAGAAAGCTGGCTCACCCTCTTGGTCCAGTTCTTTGCTCACTGTAACTTTGTGGATTTCAACAGTTATCATTTACACCAGTGAAGTAACTGCATCTGTGAAGTGACTGGTCTTTTTTTCCTATACAACAGCTGATCCATTTCATTTACTTGGTCAAACCCAGTCTCCTGGACTGTAACTCTGACAGGTATTTAATGTGTGATATACATGGGCCCAAAGGTTTCCAAGCTAATATGAACTGAAATGCTAGAAGTCTAAACTTGCACCTTTGTAGCCTTGTAGCTGCTTTAGTGAATAAGTGCATAATTCACTTAAATCCCAGCAAGAGGACACAAGCCCCTGCCTATGCTTTCTCCACAGGCTTAACTGTTCCTTCTACCCTGAATTTTCCCTGCCCCAGACAAACTCATGCTCCTAATGTGGACCTAATCACTATGTCTGCTCTAATCATCAGCAAAATCACTACCCATCCGAATGGAGAATTTAAGGACCGGCATTCAATAAGCCTGGAGACCTGTCACCACCACCGTAAAGACTAGGAGGATGCAAGCTCTGCCTGCACCCTCTGCGTGCAGCATTTCTTGCACTGTGGTCCAGTTCAGGTTCCAGGTCTCAGCATAATCCCTGATTCAGGTGACCACAGATTGTGCCCAGATTTTTCCCAACAGAGCTCGGCTTTGGAGATGCCTGTCAGGCTGCAGGACACCTCTGGCATCAAGGGCATTCCACCACGCTTTGGGAGTGGGCAAAGCTTCAGGTGATAATGAATACAGGAGCGAGGGAGGGTGGCTTTTTACTGTTTTATCATTAGTGCCCCCGTTTTACTTAACCATGCAGAGGAAACCCAGTCCCTCTTCCTGCAGAAGATGTCAAACAGTGGCATTGCAGCCTGCTGTGGAGGGATTGTAGATGTGTAACACCATCCAAACTTACCCTGTCTCAACTCTGCCTCCACTGTTAAACTGAAGAATGAAATAAAGCATAAATATAAAATTGCTTCTTGGCTATTTTAGAGCTTCTGTACAATCCCTCTTCCTTCCTTCCCCCTTCCTGTTGTCCCCAGAGCTGAACCCTTCTGATGCTCCAGGGCTGGAGCTACAGGGATGCTCTTTTCCAGGCTCCAAAGCCACAAAGACATGACAAGGGAAGAGTGGCCTCGTGAGCAGCCCATGGGCCCGTGTGGTTGGTGGCTGCATGCCTTCCACCTGCGTTCTGCCTCAAGGACTGCCAGGTTGCTGCCAGGGCATGCCAGCAAGCGTCCCCTCGAGCGTGTTATTGTCTTGTCCCTCTGACCACATCTGCAAGCTTGTTGTGTGGTGGGACTTGTCCTCGGGCCTCCCCAGCAAATTGTAGAGACCCAAGTCCATATGGGTTAGTTGTTATGTTGCCATATTAATGTGTCACATTCAAACTCTGACATCAGGATGACATCAGATTTCTCAGCGCTGACTCCTTGCTAAAGAAAACCACGCTGCTGGGATATTTTGGATTCACCACCTGCTCTCGGAATCCAAACAGGGTCAAAACAGTCACTCCTGGCATGTTTTAACCTCTGTAGAGATCTGAAAGCTTTTCTCCCTGAAGGACATCTCACCACAGCCTACTTTGGGTTTGACTTTTGTGGCATCTCCTTTCTGCTGCAGCTCCTGGAGATGCCGCAGGAGTTGCAGAGCTGGAGAAGCCGTGAAGCTGGGTGGAGGGAGCGTGTAGTGCCTGTGCTTACCACTGCAGCTCAGTTTATTTTTGCTTCTGGGTGGGAAGCCAGCAGTTGGTTTTAATCCCAATTTGAATGTGTCTCTCTCAGAGTCTGGCTCTCTTCTTGTGTAACACTGCGACGCTGAGATATTCTGGGACACTTTTACTAACCATGGCAGAAATACATTCCTGGAGACTGGAGCGAGGGTGTTTTTCAGTGCAGGGCCACATGTTTGAGTGATTCCAGCTGGGAAACCCACTCTCTCTGGTGGTCTGATGGAGCCCAGGTTTGCTGACCTTCGTAAAGCTGTGCCACCCACTGCAGTAAGACCCCCCTCCATGCCACACACATCCCCCTTCGGACTGTGTACCCCAGTGGCCTGGGACTTCACACTTGCTTCTCCTGGGTTTGGGCAGGCAGAGCAGTTTAGAGACAAGGATGGCAGTGTGGAGAAGAGAGGAAATGAAGCTACCCGTGAATGACAGCAGGCGTCACTCAGGCTCCAGTGGACTCTTTGAGAGGTCCAACATGGTTTTTTGAAAGCAAATTTTTTACATCCTTAATTCCAAATAATCCCCGCTGCTGAAATGAGATGCAAACATCCTCCGCTGTGATCCTGCTTCTCTCCTGCTCTTCAAAATAATTGAGGGGTAATACTTACACAAGGTGACTGCCTACCCTAGCTCCTCTTGTCCCCCTTATCTCCATTCAGATGCTAATGATGATTTAAACCAATGTTTGTGATTCACAGGCCTAAAGCAAAGCTAGGCAGAAGGTCTGTAGACAGCACGGGAGCTAGCTATTTTTAACTCTCCTTCTTTCCTAAGTCAATATTGGGATAGGCAGCAAAGAAAAAAAGCCAACATACGGAGAAGGAATTTGAAGCCGGGAGAGCTTCAGAAGCCATCAGAAGAAGCAGCCCCACAGGGCAAAGGGCAGCAGAGAGGCACTGGCAGGTGCTAAGTGGGCTGGGGGACCATTTGTCTCCCAGTAAAAAAAAGCACTCGATTCTTCAGATATTTACAATGGCTTCTGTCCACTCAAACTGTCTAACTACCTATATATTTTAACCTCCCGTAAGCAGAACTGCGTGCCTCTGACTTCCTTGTTAACGGCAGAGGCTACAGTTATACTTCCGAGCACTGTTTTGAACGGTCCCCAGCTGTACAGCTGCTGATGTTTCTGGAGTAAAGCATTTCCTCAAATCCTTCATCTTGTCAAGTTGACTAAATCCTACTATGTTTTGGAAAAGGATAATCAGAGCAGGCTTCACAGATTCATTCAGACCACCAGAGACTCTGCTTGCAGCTTTCTTAACGAGAGGTTCCCAACCAAGTTTCGTAGAGGCATGGATTTAAAGAATACATTTTTCTTATAGTAGTATAAAGCACATTGGGAGACAAATAACTGAGAAGAGAAAATGTAAGTTCGGTGATGGATAGGAATTGCAAGAATTTATTTGGATTTACTTTGGCTCTACAAATGTTTTCTCCCATCACAAAGACAGAAGGAAAGGAAATTCTGTATTCTCTTGACAACGAGGAGAGCATGTTTGTATTCCCTTTGACTATGAAAATACGAAATAGGGATGAAGTGGCCTGTTCCTACTCTACTCCTTCTTGCGATGTCTTTGATTGATGGACAAAGAGAGCCAGCAAAGAGCACTGTTCTGATTTGGGCATTTTTTGTATCCTTACTGTTATTCCTTCAGCACTTAGCCTGTTAACACGGGACAAAGAAAGAAAAACCTAGATGGCAATAGGGGCCAGGAAGGTGAGGGATTATCCCACGATTCCCTTTCTCTGAAAGAAACCTCAAACGGGTAAAATCAGAATGGGCCCCATCTTCCCGGCTCTTGCAGTACAGGTCCTTTCAGAGCTGCAGTCTGGGCTCTCCCTTGTTTGCTTCCTGCATCCCTCTGAGGCACCCGTTCAGGGCGGAGGAAGGATGGTGGATAAGCTCATCGCAGCAGGAGGTTGGGGCGTGACGTGTGTCTCACTGCTCCCTAACTCTACAAACCTGCTCAACAAACAGCTTAAAAGATTGCTCTGTGAAAGACAGTTTCACCATGATGCCTTTGTTCATGGATTCAGCAAGGAGTCCTCTAGCAAAAAGAAGGCGGGCAAAGCTTGATATTCCTGTACTTTTGAAATAACAAGATTTGACTCCTCCTACATCCCAACCCCACTTAAAAAGAGCAAAACACATTTTCCAAATCTGTATTCTTCATACACCACAAAGAATCANCCCCCCGCTAAAGAAAGATCTGATTAACCTGTGGTGAAAATCTGGGACCACTCAAGAGAATGACAAAAGTCCTTGTGATTTCATTGGTGTTGAATGCCAGACCTGGAAAAAATTGGCCAGCATCTTCTCACCAATTGCAAACAAATGATGGTGAAGCAGTTTCTGTTAGGGACATGGGCCTAACAAATGAAGTGATATCGGACACGGAAACTATTAATGGACATCTTGTTGTCTGATTCATGGGAGCTAGAAAAATGTCTAGTAATTTATGGGTCTTCAATATTTCAGCATTCCTTTAGGGACTCCTTTCAGAGTTTGCTTCCCAGGGATACTAAGCAACTGCCTTCTGAAAATTGCTCCTTCTCAGTGTGTTGAGTTTAGCAGTCAAATAACAAAGTCTGCACCATGAAAAAAACCTGTTGACAAGTAAGGTATAAATTCAGATTCACTGCAATGCCTGTGTTGTGGCTAGAACAATGAAATTCATTACTTCACCAGCAAGAGGAAACTTGCTACTGCCCCAGCAGTAATTGTATCATTTTAATGGATTTTTTTTTGTTTATTTGTTATTTGGACAATGTCATGCAAAATGTTAAGTTTCTGTATATAACATTTTAAACACAGTTGGTTATCAAGGGTTAACTTGGTTAGTGGAACCAAAGTGAAAGTTTTAAAATACTGCTGCCATGGAGAACAAATGCCTTCAAAGCGCCTGTAGCATATGTTATTTAAAAGAGCACTGAAACATTGTTCTGGTTTGAATTATTTTTCTTCACAGTACTTCTCTAACTTTATTGCCAAAGAAAAGACTTCCAGAGCCAACTTCTAATCTTAATTATACCAGATTCAATCTGGAATATTTCCCTTGAAGTTAGAGTTACACCAGATTTACACAAAGCAGAATCTGGCCCAGTTTCCACATTAGACTCTTTTCTCAAAAGATAATTTAGGTTAAAAACCAAGAGTATCTGACTAAACCGGCCAGCAGTCCAAGGATCAAAACCTACCTGCATGCTCCCATACCCCCTGTCCTTGAGCCACGCCAGAGCTCCCCTTCTGAGCTAAGCCTGAGCTGTAGCTTCGCATCTGTGGCTGCAGGGAAGGGACCTGTACCTGCATTTTCCTCTCATCTCACTTTCTCATTTCTCCCTCTGCAACCACCTTGGCCAAGTGAAGTGCTGAGTACTCTAAAAGACTGTCAACAACAGACAGACAAATAAACATGTAACTGAAGCAGAAAGTGCTCCCTGCAGAATTAGAGGAGGTATAGACGGAAACCTGGTGACCTCAGATAAAAGGAAAAGCCCAAACAGTCTTTTGTACAAGTGACAGAAAAGAGAAGAACATTTTCCCCCGGCTTTTCAGTGTGTCAGTCCCTCCTGTCCCCCAACTAAAGAAAGAACACTGAACATGCAGGCTTCAGTCATTGGCACTCTTGGAACGGCTCTAGGTGCGATTGGCACCTGCTTGATGTCTTCCATCACAGATTAGGGTTATAGAACTAATCTCAATCTTGTGTTTGAGTACAGGAAACACACAGTGCTGCAAGAAGAATGACAATGTAATTCACACCTCCTGCCAATGCACCTCCAGCAAAATCTTGGTAAATAAAAGTAAAATGAATGACTGAATTCAATGACTGAGAGGAATGACTAAATTCATTTCCAGGTCTGGAGCTTTTTGCTGACTGTCAACGTGGATGCTGATTCTTGCAATTCCTAATGGTGGATTAATGGTCGACCTGTCTTGCAAATTATTGGGTGAAACCCGTAACCTCCACCGTCTCCACGCAAATCTCTGCAAGCTCTTAGGAGGCATTGACAGCTTTCCCTCCTCTTTATCCTTGGGATGGGGGAGACGCACGCTCAGAATCTCTCCATGCCACAGAAAGAGAGGGATAGTGTTTTGCTTGTGATGGTATTTTGGAGCATGAAACAGCCAGGGAGGAGAGGGATCCTTTTAGAAAGCCAGTTACAATTCAGAAACCTTGGCCATGGCTCAAGTTATTCTACAGCAAATCATCCCAAAGGGATGTATTGTTAATCACTAAGCAGCAGAAGAAAATCTGTTGTGGGATGAAGGAGAAGAATGATGTCCCATGTCTGGAGCATGGGCAATTCAGGGTAGTCAGTAAACAGACATGCTGGGTCTCTCCTGAGTTTGGCACTTTGTGATGCTCAGCCTAGCTTGGCTCTTCTGTGCCCATGGGAGGGATGTGTGGTGGACGTGGTCAGCCCAGGCACGCACGAGGACTGACACTGACACAGACCAGGGCTGGCCCATGCCCGTCACGTCAAGGGTGACTGTGACCACTATGTCCAGGGTGGCCTCCGCAGCAGCCAGCTCCCCCGTGCAGAACTCAGGGCTGGGTCCCCGAGCACAGCAACCCGAGGGGGCAAAGCTGGTACTAATAGTAAATAGACGCACAACCAAAGCAGCCTGGTGCGGCTGTGTTTTCGTCCTGCTGTAATCCATTAATTGCTGCAGCTTGGAAGAACAAAGGCAGAGATAATGGTCTCGGGAGTTATGAACCGAAATCAAACCTGGGCTGAATCAGCAGAGGAGCTCCTTTGATTTCAGAGGGAAAACTCCTCATCTGTGGCACGGGAGGAATTGCTCGCTCTGCTTTACTTGCAGCACGCCACATCCCCCGAGCTGCTGCAGCCCGGGGCCGCGCAGGGCTGGACCTGCAGGGATGAAGCCCTCGGATTCTCGGGGTCGGGAGGCCGGCCCCGCTTCACCACCCTCTCCAAACCCGGTCGATCCCTAAATCAACAACTGGGACACCAAAGGCTGGCGGGACGTGCGATGCCCCGGCTGGGCTGGGCTGGCTGCGGGCTCCGGTGCCCTCTAGTGTCGCGGGCGGCGGCGGCGGCGGCGGCAGCGCTGGCCCCGGCAGCCTCG
>VYZV01014808.1:260423-345242 GCA_013401275.1 Pandion haliaetus | reverse complement strand
CCCAACCATCCCCACCCCCCTCAGTCCCGGCTGGCTGTAGGCGGCCCGCTGTCTCCCCGACGGGGCGCACCGGGGGAAGGGGGGCGGCTTGTTATGCCCTCCCAGGGCCGATGCAGAGCCCAGCTGGAATTCCAGCTTGGCTGCCTTAACTCCGCGTCCCTGGATGGGGCAAGAGACGGGATCAAAGCAAGGAGACAGGCATCAAAGGTTGCTCTGTCATCGGCTGATCAAAATCTGAACTGGGGAGATCCCACTTTTAACTCTGGGTCTAGAAACGCTGGGGAAAGATCTCCCAGCAAGGGATTTCAGTTTTAGCTTCTAGTTAACAAAGAGCATTTTAGAAAGACCCTCAGCTAAACAGTGGTTTAGCCAACCTCAAAGCTTGAAAAAAAAAGTTTGAAGACAAATGCGACCGCACAAAGCACTGGGATTTAGGAGTCCACAAGCACACCAGCTCTCCCAGTCTGCAGGCGCTCTCCCACTGCTTTAAAATGAGACCCCTTGTTCTGGTACTCCTCTCCAGGCACCAAGGGGCAGGACGTGTGCCAGTCCGGCTGCCATCGGGCACTGGGGCCATCTTCGCTGTTATTTGCTCGTTGATATATGGGAAATCTTCATGCGGCTGTGAGAGTAATATATAGGTATTAGGTTTCAAGAAAGCAGGAAGTAATAAATATTTTAATAAAATGCCTCTCCGCAGTGCTACAGTGTCGTGCTAGGATTCGAGTACAATGTATATAGACAGAAAAAGTCTTGTACACCCCAGACCTTGCTGGTTGTTTCCAGCTATACCAGTTGGTCTAACAGTGAGGGTGAAATGTATAACTTTATATAGTCCTCACCTCTCTTGCATCCTTAGATCGTCATGGCCACAATGGCACTACTTCTGCTTGTGAACTCTGAAACTTTTAATAGAAGACATTTGCTCCGCTTGTTTTAAAGACCAGGGAATGACTTCTGAGAGGTTTTTTTCCTGGTGGCGGCAAAAATTGCTGATAATTAAAAAAAACCAAGCAAGTAAGCAAACAGTCCTTTCTCTCCCTCTTGCCTTGCTCTCCTGCTTGACTCATCTCTTTCAAGCCAATAAAGTTTTGCATGGGCATCCAAGGGAAAAGTTTGCAACAGCTAGGCTTCTTAGCTCTTGTGGTCAACAGAGATGGATTGGTTTTTCCATGCAATACTTCTGAGCACTTGAGTTGTGATCTGAGGTGGTGTTTGACTTGATCCCAAGAATTTAAGTGAGATGTATTCCTTGGAAGTGCCAGTCTTTTTGTCTGTTTGCTGAGACAGTCTTGAAAATCCTCTTTGGACTGAGTGGGGAAATTTAGACTTTGCGAATTGCCCCCCACCTTTAGCTCCTAGGCTGCATGTGGAGTCTGTCCTTGAGGGTTAGGCTGAAGAATTGGCGCTGGCTTGAAGGCTTATTGGGTAGCAGCCATCACCGCATGTCCTGCAGAGCCCAAAGCGCTCTGCAGGAGCCCAGGACTGGGCTAGTCTTGGTGCATAGTTATTCCTGCATACAGGCTATGCTGGATACAAATACTTGTGAAGGGATGTGGAACAAGCCTCATTTTAGGAGAATATTTATGCCAGTCTTTTTCATTGAGGAGATTTTCTTTTGTTGTTTTAGCCTTTCCCCAGTGAAACCTTCAGACTCACCTGTGAGCACCACAGGGCAGCTCTGCTCTTGCAGAGAACTGAGTTTGCAATTTGGGAATTGCAAACCAAGAAAAGTCTCAGGAGTTCCTGTCTGAACATTTACATTCAGCTAGTGACATATACCACAAGGAGGAAATGTTCCCCTCTTTTCTTGGGCTGGCCTTAGCTCTTCCTGGAAAAGACCAGTCTTCCCAGAAGGACAGACTGCCACTCTGACAAAATCACCACTGAAATTATCCAGCCCTCTCATAACAAGGATAATCACATCATTACGTGCCAAGATTTGCAATCCAACTACTGTCCTATCACTTATGTAAATACAGGCCAATAGGGACCAGTTCGGTTTTATTTATCTATTTTTTTTAATTTGGTGAACTCGCATGAAATTAAAGTATACGAAATTTGAATTTTAAGTTGATCCAGGACACCCAGTTTAGATTCCATCTGCTACGTTGGAGATTAGCATGGCCTTCTGCTCGACGTTTGGGTCATTAATGTGGATCAACATTGCCATCATGTGGCCAAGAGCATGAACTGTCGTGACAGGGTAGCTGGCAGGAAATCTGCCTGGTAGTCTCCAGTCTTCTAGTAGATGGGCTAGTTTTCCGTCTTGAAAGAGGTCTTTGTTTGTTTTACAGCAATATGAAAAAATATATACCGTTGGCTCGTCCTGGTCCACCACCGTGCTTTCTCTCTAGGTCATGTAGAGCAATCACCTAGGAAAAGCGTAATTTTCTAAAGACATATTTCCATTGGCTTTCTGGATATTGATTTTAGTTTGTCTTCTGTGGTGCAGTCAATGAAACCCTTCTTGGTTTAAAGCCAGCGTTGGCAGTGAGTGTTTGGAAGATTGGCTCCTCACTGATAGCAGTTCTTCAGATGTTATTTTCCTGATTTTTTTTTTTTTATCACTAAAGCACACGAGAGATACCAGGATTTTAGTCAGATCCTTTCAAAACCCGGTGGTTAAAGTAGATGCAATGACTGTTTTACCCTGGGCAATCAGCCTCCCCTGCAGAGCGTTTGGCAAACTCCTCATGGCATCATCTAGCTTTCACGCTACACATCCATGTTTCTATTTTAGCTAGCAATGTTCAAGGTATTCAAGGAATTAAGGTTGGCTCAAACTTATGTTGTATGTGTGCTGTCAATACTGGGCTTCAGCTTGCATAACTCTACTGGCTTCAGTGAGGTTACACCAATTTGTCATTCGATTGAATGGTGTTAGGAACTGAACCTGATTTATTTGTTCAGAGCTGAGATCTGGGTGGTTTAGGACAACGAGGGCTGCTCTGCCGTAAGGAAGGTAAAAAAGTCAAATAAATGCATACAAAAAATTAGGTGATTGTAAATAAACAGAAACACGATAAGTGTACCTGCTTGGTGTTGTGGGAACGAGTAAACTCTCTCTTGCCCAGAAGTGTGAAATTGTACCTAAACCTTGCCTCCAGCAATGACATGTGAGGATATGCTACTGATGGGACTCCAGCACGCTTAAGTCAGATACATGATGCAACTAAATCCAATTCAAATAGATTTTGAGTAAGGATGATGGTGAATTCTTAGTACGTTTTTCTATCTTTCACAGCGAGGAAGTGTTGCTCTGGGTCTTGATGAGATTAACGGATTACTGAGGAAAGATCAAAGCTCTGGGTCGTGAAAGAATAGCCAAATGAAAAATGCAAATTTAGTTAAGTCCTTGTGTTTTTAAACTGCAACAGTAGATTGAGGCGCTCGGCTCTTATTGATTTCTATGGCAGCCCAACCAAGACATCAAATTCAAAGTAGCACTTTGGAGATGCCATCACTTGTACTTACACCAGTATAGCCATGGGGCTTCGGTCCTCACTTTCACACACAGCTCTGCAACAGTGCAAGTCCACTTCAGCAGAGCTTCTACAGACTGCTGTACAAGAGATGAGCTAGCTTTGTTTTTTTTCTCCTTCTGTGCTGCATCACTTGCACTGAACAGTCTGGAAAAACAACAAAAAAGGGGGAGAGATCCGTCTTTTCAGAGAGGAAAGGCAGAAGGAAACTTGGCAGACAGTGGGGTAACATTGTCTTGTGGGTCTTGGGAGGCTGGGAGTCAGATCAGTAAAGCAGACCATGATAACTCTTTAAGGATTTACAGTGGGTTACTTTATCAGAAAAAAATTCAGGATATAAATGTGACAAAAATGAGTAAGGAGGCTGAAACTGAGGGACGACTTTGATATCCAAGGATCTGTTATCAGTGGGAGACAGATACGTAAACACATGGCAATTATTGCTAATTGAAGACTCAGGCGAAATGCCTTGTCTTTGCTGGAATGTTGTCAGCTGAATTTCCAAAGTAGTTTGTACATGCTTTTGAGGCTGGTAGTTTGTAAGTCTTCTAATCCTGCTCCTGAGACCCTTAGGTTTGATTCGAGTATCAAATACTTTTTGCATTGCAGAGGCTTGCTGTCTGCTCCACACATTGCAGGAGGAAAGCAGGACTAGTTCCGAAACACTCCTTGGCATGATGTAAGCATTTAACTCCCATATGGCACTGGCATAGTTGTAATAACTAGATGCACCTACGGGCTTTCCTATCTCAGCATCAGGAACTGAATACCAGAGGATGAATAGAAACTCTCCAGAACCTTTGAAAAGTAGTCCCTGTCTTGGCACATCATCCTTTATTTTACTCCTTGGTCTGTGTTTCAGATTAGGGGCTCTTCTGTGCAGTCTTTTTTTTAATCTAAATTGGCTTTGGGCCAAATCCAGTTACTATTAAAGTCATCAACAAAACGACCATTGATTTCAATGGGAGCAGGAGCTGTAGGAGTTTCTCCTTTGGAAATTACCTAGCAGGCTGCTTCAGGGTTTTAAGTAGAAATGTCATTAGATGGCACAAGAATTACATAGATGCTTATTGTCATTATTGCTTCTTCGAGACCGATGCCTTAGGATTATGTGTTTGAAGGAAGAAATTATTGCATATGATCTATGATTCTCCACACTGTTGGGGAGAAGAGATACTCTGTGAATGGCAGTGCTGGCCTGCAGTCTGTCATGGATTTACTCCATTAGAAGATTTCAGCATATGTTTTAAATAGCATGTCTCTCGATCAAGGGAATTCTTGCTAAATAAGCAATAAACACTATTGTATTGCATTGTGTTCACTAAGCTATATATATACATATGTACAATGGCAAAACAAAAATATCACTCAGGATTGTACTATTTGTAATAAAAGTAGCTTTAAAACATGCTTTTTCTCCCATAAAAGCTGCTTGCAGCTAAAAGGTCAGAACTTCCCGCGTAAAGCCATTGCATCCTCACGGACGGCTGCGAGGGTACTGCCTCTGAGCAGGGGTGTTTCTGTGGGCTCGGTCCCAGGCACTGCAGTGGGCATCGGAGCTGCTTGCAGGCTGTTTGCAGGGGGGGGGAATGCGCCAGGACTTGGCTCCTTACGCTGTCAGTAGAGAGAAGGGGTTATGGTGCCTTAAATGCATTCCTCGTGCCGATGATGTGCCTGTGGCCCCACGTACCTCGTGGGAGGTGGTGGCATGAGTCTCAATGGGCTGCGGGTGTGAGCCGGGGTCCCCAGGTCATTTCTCTCTGTGGCACCATGCGGAATGCTGGGAAGCTGCACTAGGGCACTGCAGGAGAGGGGTCCTGCGACCTCTCATACCATTGTCAGTCCATTAACTGGCTGTCTCTCGCCTTCTCCTTTCTGTTTCAGTTGTTGGTAATTATGGGTACTTCCCCACGGACGTTCCTGATCCTGGGATGTTTTCTCACAGGTAATGTTCCTCAGTCCTCCAAGCCTCTCTGCCCCTCTCCTTTTGTAAATTCGTATTTAAGCTTGCTTTCATTGTGCCCATGATAACAAATGCCAAATGGTTGCCAGCTGGCTACAGACTCTATTTTTCTGCCGTTCCCTTCAGTAGGCTAAGACCAGACCTACCGAGAAGGCAGTACTTTTGCTAGCCTGTGCCAGCCACTTTGGCACCCGTACAGCTGCTATAACCCCCTCCACCTGGTTTCTCTGCCTTGCGCAGGGAAAGTGAGCCTGCCTACCTCCAGCTGTCCCAGCCCTGCCCCACTGGGGTTTCTCCAGCAGCGTGATACAGGCGAGGCTCCCTGTGTGGGCTCCCCGCATCCTCCCACGCTGCACCACTGAACCACACTCGCCGGGGCTGCCGGCCGAGCCTCCCAACATCTGCTGAGAGAATGATGCTGGGAGGGGAGGGCAGGGTTTGCCACAGGGTGCCAAATATAGAAACGGCCTGTAAACTGAGATAACACGTGCGAGAGTGAGAAACTGGTTTCAAAGAGAGTCTGGATTCCTGCTGCCGGTTTATTGCAGAGTCCACTTTCACGCCGTGGGTCCAAGTGCTTGTTTATCATGGACTACCCTATCTGTTTTGTACAGGTCATTTGATAGTCTGAAACAGCAAATCTGTTTCCCTGGTGAATTCCCTATTTTTTTAGGGTGTGGATCTTCTAATTTTGCTTCTGGGAGTTGGACCCACACCAGCCCACCTACAAATTACCTAGGCTTGCAAATCTGAGCCTGTAACTGGAGACTGCATCTGAAAACCAGTGCCATCTACAACATCTAGTTCAGTGAATTACAGTTTTATTTGGCTATAAACCATCTGTACATTTTGGCTAGAGGTAGACCTGATGCACAAATTTTCGGTGTAAGTCCCTGCTCCGGCCTTTTGCAGAAATAGAAGCCAGATGTAAAATGCAGGTGTTGGTCCTGGGAATTGGTTTCTAACTTTCAGTTGTGAGCTTGCTCGCAGGCTGACAGAACTGCTAGTTTCCTGACCATTGCTGTAAGGAGCTGTAAGTTGCCCGTGACGCAGCAGCCAAGGTGTGGGATTCACTGGTCTGCAGCAGAGCTGAGCCCACATTTGGGGCTGGGAAGCTGAGGTGTGCACTGGGAGCCATGTCTAACTTCACCTCTGTCTTTTACCTCTTGATTTGACAAACAGAAGTCAGCAAGCAAACACTTACCATTTCAAAGGGAAGCCGTTTGCCATCCATTGGGCAAAGCTCTGGCTTTTAACAAGGGCAAATTTCCTGGGACATCAGCATGTCTGAAACGGTCAGAAAGACAATTGCTCTGGATCCACTCTGCTTTCTGTCATATCCCCGTGCTGAGGCTGTTCTGTGTGTTCATATGCTATTTATTCATGTCTTTTTGCAGGACCGTTCCTAACATTCTGCCAGCTTCCTCTGCCGACTATTGTTCCCAATAGGAATGAAATGGTGGTACAGCTGAATTCCAATTTCACGCTCAAATGCTCTGGAGACAGCGAAGTGAGCTGGCAGTACCCAGTGACCGAGGGAAGCCACAGGATAGACATTAGACATGAAGAAAACAACAGTGGCCTCTTCGTGACGGTGCTCGAAGTAGGAAATGCCTCAGCCGCTCATACGGGCTCGTATGTTTGCTATTATAACCACACTCAAGTGGAGGATGGGGAAGTGGAAGGGAAAGACATCTACATCTATGTGCCTGGTAAGTGGGGGATGCCACAGCTGTACCTGGAGGTTTGGATGGGAGAGCTGAACTGTGGATATTCAGAAGAGGAGTATTGCTGGTGGCAATCTGCTGTCAGAAGAAGATAAATGACCCCAGGGCCATTTCTTTATGTATAAATCAAGACCTGCCTCTGTGAGTCTATGGATATGTTCCTCTTTCTTTCTGTTGGTTTTCAGTTTTTTAGTAAAAGTTGTAGTTCTCAAGAAAAGGGATTAACTTTGAACTTCAGAGCCAAGGTCTGATGACCACCAGGGTCTGGGTAGTAGTCCTTGGTGGCCAGGTCAGTTCAGCTGTGGGAGCGTGTCCAGCCTTCAGGTTTGCCTGGCCCCCATGTGGGCATTAACATCAATGGCAGTCCTTTCAGGGGTGACTTGGGTGGATGTTTTGGGACGTGTACTGACCAAACCAGTGCCAGGTCTGACACTAAAGCAGTTGCCAGATGAGGAGGGCCATATCTCATTCTTAACCAGAATTAGGATTGAACTGAGAACTGGAAAATGCTTATGTGTGCATAGGGCCTGAAGTGTAAAGCAACGGAGATGTCTTGTGGGTGGCTGTCACAAGGGAGAGTGTAATGAGAAGTGATGTTGCTGGCCAGTCTGATGCAAGGTTAAAAATATGGTGCTACCATGCAGTGCCCTGTAATTTTCAAAGCAAACACAGCCTTCTCAGGCCCTGCGCTGCCTTTCTCTTTAGTGGTGGAAAACTTGTTGGACCCAGAAGAAATGGCACCCCTTCTTTTTGGAAGTACCTATCCCCAGCTTTGCTCTCCCATCCCCTTGTTCCGACTGGAAGTCTGTTTAAAGGCTTTCCACGCTATCCATGGGATGAAGATCTTTATTGTCATAGCTGAGATAGGCACCAGCGGCTGAGCCACAACCGATTGCCTTTGTAAAGCCCTGTCTGGATGTTTCCTTGGCATTGGCTGGGGTCCAGGGGATGAGTGACACAACTGCAGGGCCAGGGGAGATCAAGCCAGTAGATTTGCAGTAAATATTTTGAACAGGAAACAAAAGAGAGAAGAAGAGATTGCAAATCATCCTGCAAAACTGCAGTATATTGTGAAGGAGATGATGTCTGCCACTGCAAGGAAGGCTGTGGAAGGGGAAAAAGTCAAGAAGCAGTAACAGGACTTGTTTTAAAGGCTATTTTGCAGTGGCATTAAGTTTCTGCAGTTCACAATGTGTGATTGAAGGACAGTGATTCTTCCAAGACTTTTTCTCCATTTCCCACAACAAATGTGAAGCGTTTATGTTCATTCTTGAAGCAGGATGTTTCAGCAGAGGCTGCAGGCTTTGGCACATGTAACTCGATTTCTAAACAGCTCTAACCAAATCACCAGAAGATGTTGTTGCTGTTAAGCAGTCTTGTAACTCACTCAGTGAAGGAATATAAAGGCAAGAGATGGAAGATTTCTTCAAGAGGGCTTTTTGGGTTGGTTTTTAAAAGCCTCTAGACATCAGCCTACCAGATTTGCAGGGCAGAGACACCCTGTAATTTTTTCCACTCGCTAACCATCAAGATGTCATAAATGCAGAAACATATCCTTTTCTCCAAATTATAGGGAATGTTTCTGTTTCCACTATAAACTTCATCTTTACAGTTGTTTTTCCTGCAATGAATTAGGAGGGCAATGGGTGGCAGCAACCCACTTTAGCCAAGGAGGATTACTTTGAGACTTCACACAATATCCTATTTTCACCAACAGCACACAGAAAACCAAACTAGGTGAATCCTGTTTCTGTTTTAAATTACAGTGGGAAAATGAATACATGAAGTTGGCAGCATCTTTGGGATGGAGTGCTGTGTTTGGAATATTGCTACAAAGAGCCTGCCAGTGCAGCAGAAAGTCTATTGTTGGAGGGATTTGGATTTCTATTTATTAAATTTTATTATAAAGCTTTGCACAGAAGCTTCAGGCTAGCAGGGATTATTTGTTTATTGCAAATGGCCAAATGGAGATAATTTGAGGGCTATGCTTTTTAAATTAGCTATGTTATGCAATTGTGTTTTAAACTCAGACTTTGGATTGGCAGGGTAGAAAAGTTGGCATACATTTTGTTGACTTCAAAAGAAATAAAACTACCAGGTGTTTGTTTGCTTTTTTCTGGTTGAACACCATATTTTCAAAGCCACATGCTGTGACCATAATTAACTGTGTCTCATAACTGTAGTGTTGGACATGTTAGAAATGCATGAAGATAAGTACCTTGAACTATTTTTGATGATATGTGGCTTTAATGGTATTCAACATAAACAACATGAAACTGATTTCTCCTTTTTGACATGGATAGTGTTTGGAATCCCCCCACCCCCTACCCCCGCTTATATATTGGTTAGGAGACAGCTACTATTAGCAAAGGGAAAAAAAATCTAACTGAAGAAGATGAGTGATTTGTGCCAATAAAAGACAGGATCTTTAATAATGTTTTTGTGCAGTGAATGTTGCACTTAATTGCAAAATCTTATGTCATAAAAATAGGATGTTTAAGTCCAAATTCTTCCCTGAGATCTTTGCTGTACATATATCTTGATAGAGTTGTCTATGACAAAGTGAATTCATCTTTACTTTAGTCCCCAGCAATTGTATGAATGTTTTCACACCCAGAAGTTATTTTCTTGCTTTTTGTCACTCAATATTCCTACAGTGAGGGCAAAAGGATATGTCAGAACCAGGTCTAAGGGGACTAATAATACTTAGCATTTTCTGGGGGGAGGGATCACTTGTATTTTTCAGTCTGCATCCTGAATTGTCATAAAGGAGTCCAAGGCCTTTCCTATTTTGTGCTTAGGTCAAATGTCTCGCTACAATGTCAGATCAAATAGCAAAACTGAGATACTGCATGCAATTACCATGTCCTACCTGCAATCTCTGAAAAAGCCGGGTAATGAACTGTATTAGTTTCAGCTACAATGTGTAAGTGGTCAATGATATCCAATTCTTGTACAAGACAGTGTAAAATTATCTCTTGTTTTTTATAGACCCGGACATGCCTTTTGTTCCTTCTATACCAGAAGACCAGTTCATCCTAGTAGAAGAAGGTGATCCTACCGTTATCCCTTGTCGGACAAGTGACCCAAATGCTCAAGTGACTTTAATTAACAGTTTAGACAAAGCTGTCTATGCTTTGTATGACAGCAAACAAGGCTTCATAGGGAATTTCCCTGCGGGCTCATATACATGCAAAACAATGGTTAAAGGCGTGGAGTTCAAGTCTGATGAGTTCCTCATCTATATTTTGAAAGGTATTTGGTTTTGTTCATCTAAGAAAAACCCAAAAAGTAATAATGTTCAGCCCCTTTCTTCCATCACACTGTAAAAGCAATATTAGCACAGCATCACAGGATTATGTCAGATACTTCTCCAATGATGAGCTCCCTGCTCCTCTGGCAGTATTGCCAGGTACTTAGTTGCTGGTTTACCTAGCCATTACATACAATTTTGATGGGAATAAAGTGTCCTTAACTTTATCTTCTCTCCCAAACAGTTGCAAGAAAAGTCTTCCATAATCCATGTACTTTTGTCCTGTTTGCTGAAACATAACTTAAAAGACTGGTGTTTCCCAGTTGCTTCAAATCATAGGACTTTGGGTAGTCTGAAAAACAACGATTCAAATATTTTGAAAGCAAGGTTTTTTTGGCCAGTGAGGGGTTCTCAGAGACAGTCACTGATAAGCAAAATGGGAAATTGATTTTATACTGAGTGCCTTTTCACAGGGGCATTTGAGATAGGAACTTCTAATTGAAATTTTATGCACGGATCATTTCTTTGTGGGGTTGAACTCAATGTATGTACAATTCATACTTTAAATACAAATTGTTTATATCAGTATAAATCAGCAGCACTTTCCTCAGCAGCAGGTAATTCCTCAGTAGAGGAAGTGAAATGGAAATCTCCCCTGAAACTGCACCACGTGAAAATTGCACAATTTTAAAACTAAATCTGCTCTCTCTCTTCTCTTAGCTACTTCACAGCTGCCGGTTGAAATTGAAGCTCTTAAAACTGTCTACAAAACAGGAGAGACCATTGTAGTAACTTGTGTGGTCTTTGACAATGAGGTGGTTAATCTACAATGGAATTATCCTGGGAAAGTGGTAAATATCTCTCTTTTTTGTTTTATTTTGTTTTGTTTTGTTTGAATGTTGGTAGTTACTTATTGGGGAAGAAGGTGGGGTTGTAAAATATTCTTCTCTTCTCTGAATGAGGACAGCTGAGGAGAGAAAACAAAGTAATTTCTTTTACTTTTAGGTTACTACAAAAGAAAGTCAGTCCCAAAAGTTAGAGTTTGAGTTAGTAAGTATGCAAAGCATGAAAGGGAGGAGAGGTATGACTGGGAGTCCATCCTCTAAGGGAGGAATGCTGTCTCTCAGGTCTTGTGCTGGTTCAAAAAAAGAAATGTGGAGATAGAAAGATCTAGGAATGTGTTGAACATCTGCATAGAGCTCTGCTGCTGAGGGTCTGAACTTCTAAAATGGCTTTCTTAAACCCTGGGTTCTTGGGCATAATAAAGGACGATGAAGAATCAAGTCCATAGTCTTAATTGTTTTTCCTTATGCAGGTGTAAATTAAAATCACTCTTACAGTCAGTGTAATTACTCACTAATGAGAACCATCTAGTAAGAAAACCTTAAACCTTTTGGAGAATTTTGGAAATTTACAAACTGGCATAACATCCTTCTGCAGTGAAAAGTTTTGTTCAGTGAAACTTGATCAGAGCCATTCCCGGTTGATGGAGAATTTCAGAGTATCTCGTGTTAAAAGTCTGGTCTCTGCAGAAATGGAGTAGTTGAAGTGTAGGTAGTTGTGACCCCAAATCCGACCATTTATTTAAGTAAGTTAAGAGCACGAGAGGAAAAATTATTTGAGAAGGTTTTGTTCTATTTTCCATGTTACACATCATAATCTCTGCTATATGCCACCTTTCAAAACTAGCCCTAGCATAGTTTTTGTTCCAGCCTCTCAAGATAAAATGGTCTACCATTCTCACCATCCTTTTACTCGCAGGAGTCTTCTCCTTGCCAATAAATTATTCTTGTTTTGAGAGCAGGCAGAACATAGCATCTAGCAACTGGTTACTTTTTGTCTGGTGGAGGGGATAAAAATTCACCCTACTTCATGGGTAGGAACTGAACAAAGAAAAGTCAAGTGGCTTTTACGTCTGAGGAGAAGGTAGTGCATAAGCAGTAAAATGCTCTTTCAGGCTGCTCACCCAAATTTTGAATGCTATTTTTTTCGAGTGAACAAATCATGAGCTCTCAACCTCCTCACCCTTCCGTGCCCGCCCCCAAAAGGGTGTATTTTTATAGACACACTTTTTGTGCCTGTGGCTGAAAAATATGTCCCTGACTGAGTAAACAAGTCTTCTGCCATACAGAGTTTAGATGGTTGCTCTCACTCCAGTGGCATCATAGATCCTCAATGGTGTGCTTTCAGCTCAGTTACTTAAGTAAGGTTTTTTTTCCTTCTCCAAACTACAGAAAGAAAAAGGTCTGATAAAACTTGATGATATCAAAGTCCCATCGCAGAAGCTGGTTTACACCTTGACCATTCCTGAGGCATCAGTGAAAGACACAGGGGATTATGAATGTACTGCTCGGCATGCAACCAAGGAGGTTAAGGAAAATAAGAAAGTAGTCATTACAGTTCATGGTATAGTCTGATTTTAGTGTCCAAAAATTATTAATGCATTGGAAAACACCATTCTTAAAAAATGCTGCATGGTGTTGTTTATGCAAGGCTTTTTCATTTACAGACAAAGGCTTTGTTCACCTGGAGCCTCAATTTAGCCCTCTGGAAGCTGTCAATCTACATGAAGTCAAAAACTTTGTTGTCGATGTGCAGGCATACCCAGCACCAAAAATGTACTGGTTGAAGGATAACGTAACTCTGATTGAAAATCTTACTGAGATTGTTACTAGTTCCAACAGAGTCCAGGAAACAAGGTAAAAATATTCTTCTGACCCTTACTTCGCCATGTTGACTTGAGTTCCTCCTCCAGAAATCTGAGCACTGCTCCTGCTCTCTCTTTCCACCTCAGTTTGTTGCTTCTTCCTCAGTTGTATTTAAAAATAATTTCTTTGTTTTCTACTCTAAAGGGCAATGCCTAATCTGCCTCTTCTTACTTCCTTCATAGCATCAACCTCTCCCAACCATAGAAATCTTGGTTTCTGAGCACTAAGCCTCTTCAGTCCCTCCAACATGTCTCCACACCAATAATTTCTAGTTATTTCCAGTAATATCAGGGGCTTTGTCAGATCCCTGCAGAATATAATTCTGACCACTTGTTTCTCAGTTGTATGTTGGTAGTTATTTACCACTTGAGTAATAACTTTGGTTAAAGGCATGCTAGAAATGCTAAATGTCACTATGTTATAGTCGCTACATAACCAGATTACACGTTGCACCAAAGTGAATTTTTTTTATGCCTGCTTTAAAAATGCAAACAAAACCTCTCATTTCTGCAGGTTTCAGAGTATATTAAAATTGATCCGGGCCAAGGAAGAAGACAGTGGATACTACACTTTGGTTGCTGAAAATGAAGATGAGATTAAAAGATACACCTTCTCCTTGCTAATACAAGGTAAGGAGCCCCAAAGCCTTGCCCACCAGCACTGATGTCACACAGCAAAGATTTGATCCACTTAGACATCGGATTGCCTGGAGTATTGAGATAAGAAAGGTGTGAACCGGGGTGTCCAGAGGAGTGCATGCCTGCTGAGCCCTTGGAGCTTTCCTACCCTGATCCTGGCTTTCACTTCTGTGCTGGCCTTGAGCCGAAAAGAAACTTTATCCTCCTGCCTAAGTTATTCCAGCTGACAGCAGGGACGATAGCTCATTTAGTATGACATGAGGACGTGGCATAACCGCAGCACTTCCTTTTCATGGCTCTACCCTAGGATCCACTCTCTCCTACAGGAGATAAGGGCCTCCTGGACCAGTCTGGGTCTCTAGCTGTTGCTAAGCTGTCGGCCAAACAACACCGACAAAACACCTGCTTTATTTGAAATTTCAGGCTGGTTTTTTGTAGATCCTGATGAATACTTTAACAAACTCCTGACTCCTTCCCAGTTCCAGCCCTGATCTTAGACCTCGTGGACGATCACCATGGCTCTGCGGGTGGGCAGATGGTGAGGTGCTTGGCGGAGGGGACCCCGCTTCCTGATGTGGAATGGCTGGTTTGCAAGGACATTAAAAAGTAAGAGGAACTGGAGCTTTTTTACCTAAATTATGACTTGTTGAGTCCTTGATTAGCTTAACACTATTAGTTACCATACCGTGTTTTCCTCATCAAGGGCCAGTAAGCTCTAGATAATTTTTTCCTTTTTAGAGGTGTGTTGCTTATATTTCAAGGGAGGTTGTCAGTGTCCTTCCTATTGCATCCTGTAGGAGAAGACACAAGGCATCAATTCAGGAGGTTTCTCTCATAAAAGCTTTGTGTTCAATAAGTGAGCTCAGCAGATTTTACAGTTCTGGTTTGAGTAAGGATCTCAAGAAGCAACTGTCCCTCCATTCAGGGAGTTCTTATCATTTCACAGATAGCTCAGTCTGCCTCATTAATACTCTTTTGTGCCTCTAAATTTTCACTTGTAATTATTTCCTCCCCTAATTATAATTTTTGCCTTCAAAGTATTTTAGACACATGGAGTAATTACTCCCATTTTTGCTAGTTCTAGACTGACTCTTTCTGTGGCTACTGGGAGGCTAGTTTTTTTTCCGTGGGAGGTTATCTATCCACCAGGGAGAGGGAGACCATGCATGGAAGAAGGCTAGGAGCCCTGGGCACCTCCCAGCTGTGTTCTGCTCTCATTGTGCTAAAACCTCTTACTGCCTGATGGGACAATTTTCCTCCTAACACTGCCCCAGGGAGCCTTGTACAGCACTAAGGATTCAGGGAGAAATAGAGCTCCATCCAGTACTATAGCTCTATGCGATATATAGTGACACCAAGGTCTATCTATACTGGACCTTCTGGGCTGCATTGTCAGGCCCTCAAAGCGGCAGCAGTAATGAGGATCAGAAGGCAAATGATTCTGAGGGAAGAAAGATGCAGGCTTTTCACAGAGGTGGTCTTAAGCATTTCTGGTCTTTAAAAGGATCTTTGTCAGAAGAAAGTTGTAGGGAAAGGTGATTCTTGTTCTGTTCACTCTTCTTTATCCATATCTATGTCCAACACCCATTTCCCCTGTTATTCTTCTCTGCAGGTGCAGCAATGACACCTCATGGACACTTTTAACTAACAATATCTCTGACATACACATGGAAGCCCACCTGGATGAGAAAAACATGGTGGAAAGCCAGGTGACCTTCCAGAAGGTAGAGGAAACCCTGGCTGTGCGATGTGTGGCAAGGAATGACCTTGGATCTGTTACTCGGGAACTGAAGCTTGTGGCTCCCAGTGAGTTTGCTTTGCATTTCCATGAAATCACAGCAGCCAGTTTGACCCCTCTCTAACACACCCCAGCTCAGTCCTAATAGATAAAAATATGAAAAATAAAAAGATAAAAATAAATGAAAGTGGATATTTTTTCCTCCCTGGGGCATCTGAGAATGAGACATTCTACAGGTCTTTATGTTGCATCTGTTTTTCACTTATTATGTGGTTCCACGATTCATTTTATCATTTTATGGCCACTGGCTATGGGATGTTCTTCTAGACAATCTCTGCATTTGGTTTTGAAACAGGAAGGCAGAGCAGCTCTGGGCTTGGAAAGACTTTACAGTCACCAGCCTCAGGATCTGCTCCTGCCACATCTGCAGGACACAGGAACTGTGATGGTAGGGGAGGTGGGTGTCTTATGTGTGTGTCATGTTCCTCGTGGCCCAGGAGGAAAATGTGGTCTGTCTTTTTACTTCACAGCCTTGCGATCAGAACTAACAGTGGCTGCTGCAGTCTTAGTGCTGTTAGTGATTGTGATAATTTCACTGATTGTCCTGGTCATCATATGGAAACAGGTAATGTAGAAAAGTATTTCAGTTTGGATGCTGAGCCCTGCTGGGTTTTGACCTGCTCTGAAGTCAGGCACAGGACTAATGGATGGTTTTGCATTCAATGTGCTTTGCAGAAACCGAGGTATGAGATAAGATGGAGAGTCATCGAGTCTATCAGCCCTGATGGCCACGAATACATTTATGTGGACCCAATGCAACTGCCTTATGACTCCAGATGGGAGTTTCCTCGAGACGGGTTAGTGCTTGGTAAGTTTCCTCTAAGGGACTAATCTCATCCTTCTCTGGGAGAAGGATGATTAGGGACAACTCTGAGGTCTCTGCTACCAGGATTTGCAATGTAAGTTATGGCCATAAAGTCCAGAGCCTCAGTTCGCCTTCTCCATCCTCTTCTACTCCTACAGTGGTGTCAGCCTTGATCTCCTTGTGTTAGTGTCTCCCGTGCCTCCATTACAGCTCTCCTCTACATGCCCCGTGTGCAGTGCTCACCTCCACGTAGCTTAGGGGCCCCCTCCCAGCATTAAATGCCCTCTTCAACCCTCACTTCTGCTAAGGCACCCATAAGAAGTGCATCAGCATTTTTTATTTGCAAGACATTTATATACTTATGTGCAGAGGCCAATGGAAATCTGCAAGTAGTTATGTAGTTTTATTAAAGATATTTTTAAAATTATTAATCCACAGTGTGCACATATCAGTGCTGATAACTGTATAACTTATTTTTGTGGCTACTGTTCTCCCTTCTTCCCTTTCTGCTTTCTTGCTTTGTTATTCCTGCACTGGAGTTCATACAGAATTCAGTTGTAATTACTTCTTCAAGGCTGTCCCATCTGTCGCTTATATCAATTGGAAGTGTAACGATTATAGACAATTTTAATGCTCTATCCAGATAATGCTTTAAATATACAAGGCTTCCCTCTCTTGGAGGTATCTGTGCACCAAACTGTATCACAAAATACAGGAGAAGAAGATGAAATATGTTTTTTGTTTAATATATTTTAAGAAGCATACTCCCCTGGTGTAGTTCTCCTTCCCCATCAGAGATATGTTAATTCTTGAAAGAAGCAGCACAAAAATTTCTGGTTCAGGAATGATATCCTTTAATTAAATTCATGTTGCTAATTGAAAACTAGAGGAGAGTAGATATTTAATGGAATTATTTTATTACAACCCAGACTTTAATTGTATGCCTAAATAGGATTTGTCAGACCTGAGTTGTTAACAGACCACCACTGTGACTTTGTCTCCCTCTGACTCATGAGCACCAGCCTACTTCAATGCCTTCCTGTTTACAAGTATATTCAGGACATTCAGTGATTTAAAAATTAATGCTACATGTCCTTTTGGTGATCTGGATTGCACAAGCGTTCTTGACACGCAGTTTTGCCATATGAAATGCTTGCTGGTGGGGACCTCTTTTGTTTCTGGGGCTGATAATTCCGGTTTGTGCGGGTCTTCTCTTATCGAAGTGGGAGATGACAGCAAAGCAATGACACCTTTAGCTCAGGGAGGCTCTGAAGCAGGATACAAACCCATTTTGGCTCAGCCAGATGAGCATTTCCCTTCCTAGCTGCGTAAGCCAGCTGGCATTTATTTGTTTTTCTAGCTAGTAGTGCCTGGAGTGCAGTGCTGCGTTACATGCCAACTCTGAACGTTGGCTGGATGGAATTTCAATTGATAAATTTGGGTTACACTGCAAACTTCCCTTTGCTATCACGCCTCCACAATGTATGTAGTGTGCTGCTGTTTAAAGCGTTCAACAGCCAGCGCAAGACTGGGAGATGGGTAACAGAATGAGAACTGGAGTAACGCAGTGAGCTGTTTGAATGCCACTGCCTTCTCCTGGCTCTGCTGGGAAGTGGCGAGGTCCCAGCAGGACCTGGACCTCCTCCTGCATCTGGGATGGCAGAGGGCAGGGCCTTTTGAGGAACGGGGTCCAAATGCTGCTGTTTCTCAGGATCTTGGGGTAGCTGTAGAGAGTGGGCAGAATTCCTCCCACCGCTTCCCAGCAAGCCACCCATTTGTCCTGGTGGTCTTAATAGAATGAAATGCTGGTCTGACACAGAGTCAGACCCATCCCCATTTGCAAAAGGCAAGTTAAGATTCAAGTTACACAGCAATTAGGGATGTGGCACCTAATTTCTCATGAGGCTAAAAACTGGATGTAGATTGTTTGGCTTCTGATACAGACCAAGAGGGTTGTGGTTTAATTTGGGGTGGGCTGATCATCACAGTTCAATTTTAGCCAAAGAAGCACCCAGCTGAGAAGGTTGTGTCTGGAACAAATTCACAGACTTCACCTTTGTATTCGTGTCCCCCCGAGCAGAAAACCAGCACCTCTCCGACAGGCTGAGCAGATAAGCTTTATGGATGGGTACAGAGGCTGAAATTGCTCTCACCCCCAGGCGCTGTTCCTCCATTAGTCTGAGGAGCCTTGAGCTGTGGCTGTGTCCTCACAGTCCCTCTGCGGCAGCGAAGCAGCGCTGCTCTGCCAGCGAGTGGGTCACAGTGGTGCCTTTATACTAAGAAAAGTACACACACACTATAACTTTGGGCTCCAATGAAGGTCTCAACATCAAGAATGTGATGGCATTACAGATGCCTCCAGCTCTTGAGCAGTCAGCTCCCACCTGGCTCCAAATTTCAAGTGTAAAACACATGGGGCTTGGGCTACGTCTGTGGAGAGGGGTGAAAAGGGGAAATAGCAGTGATCACTCCCCGCCACTCCGGAAGCGCGCTCGCTGTCTCCACATGCACCCCGGCCCAGCAGAGGTGATGGAGAGGGAGATGTGCACCTCGTGCTCAGCCGACAATATGGTCTGGGGGGGAATTGGCTCGTGAAGACAAGAAGATCAAGGAGCATCAGCAAATGCCATCGCATTCTGAAGGGCTGCATCCTGCCATATGGCTCCCAGACCTTCAGCCTGAAAAGTTTCAGGGGCCAAATTTCAGACTCAGGTTTTTTTAATTAGTCTGAAATTTAGTGGGAAGCTTTCTCACATCCTGATTGGGAAGGATAACCTTTGGAGTACAGGAATCTTGAAAAGAAATTGCATAGTTTTTGTGTGCGTGACAAACTATGCTGTCATTGTCTTGGAGAGGTTCTTCAGTGGTAACTCAGCAAAGCGTTCTTTAACCATTTCTTGTGCTTGTTAATGATGTAGATATCATTTGGCTGGAAATTTTCTTTTAAAAGCATGTATACAATAAAAATGGGGGCTGTAGCTATAGGATAACAGAAACATATGGCATTGCATGCCAGTTAACACCTTCAGAAGCATAAAAGGCAGCAAGTTCAAACTGCAAACAAATGTCAAAGACAAAATGCTGTATATCTCCATAGTAAAAGTCACTATTTATTCTTTCTGTGCTGGAAGTTAAAAAGTAGCATAAAATAAAATAGAGAGCTTGTCAGGAATAGGAAAATATCCTGGCATCTGGAGCTCATATACAGGTTTGTTCACTGAGTGAGTGTTGCCTTGATGAACTTGCTCTTCAATACGGAAACTATGAAATATAGTATTTTGGAGTATGTTTGTACAGTTCATATTTCTCTAAGATCTCACTCAATCTGTACACAATTCTTCTGCACACTGAACCATATCAGGAGACAGGATAGAATAATCCAAAATTTTTGTCTAAACTGATTTGCGGGAAGAGTAAAGTGTGTATAAACATTAGCCATTTCATTCCAGCACTTGGAAATTTGCAATAAAATTTATTCCAGCATATGAAACACACTTGTACATTAAACTTCAGACAAGTTTCCCCTCATGTGTGATCAACATGTATTTCAGCTTCTTGCAGGTCACTGATGGCCCTGCCTATCTATTTCTAAATGTGCTGTTGATGTGCTTCAGTCTATCTTACTGCTAGACGTATCCAGCACGGATGCAACTGCCCGAAACTACAGCTAAGGAGTCCAGTTCAGAATTTTAAGTAAAGGACACAACTGTACTGTAGTTAAGTGCTGACTGAGGCAGAGAGGTCAACTTAAACATAGGCGAATCAATGATTAGAAAGGATAAAGTGAGGGTGGCAGGGCACAGTAGAAGACAAATTTGAAAGAGTTGAGCTCCCACGTGCAGATGTGCGAAGTTTTCTTGCTTGTTTTTATTTAAGAATTGTACTTAATGACAGTATTTCATATTTGCCTTTTCTGCTTAACAACAACAGTAATAATAGTAATACCAGTGGTCTGGCTAAGTGAGTGTGCTCTTTCCACACAAGAATCATAACCCGTAGAGGAATGGCAGCTGGAAACGAGGTGAACTGCTGTTACTTTCTGAAATACATAATGCTCTCCTTTGTGTTCAGGTCGAATCCTTGGTTCTGGTGCATTTGGAAAAGTGGTTGAAGGGACTGCATATGGATTGAGTCGCTCTCAACCGGTGATGAAAGTAGCTGTGAAAATGCTGAAGCGTAAGTTGTCGTGGTTCCATTTCCCAAGCTAGGTAGGGCATATTCCCACAGGGGTATTTAAGCCCTGCTTATGTATAAATAGATTCTCCATATCTGAGGTTGAAAATGAACTGTGGAATGACTAAAATTTAAAATTATTCTTTAGATTGCTTCATGGCATTTCAAGACTGAAAATAACCAGGCTTCTGAAAATATCCAAAGTTTGGTTTTAGCTGTATAGACTGTAGTAGCCACATAACTCAGTAAGTTCAGAAAAAGATAAAATAACCATGAAAGTTTGTGAACAAGTGAAAACTACACAACAAAGGAGAAATAGGCAGGTCTCGTGAGAATCTTAAGCTCACTGAAGATTTCCCTATTCATTAGAGCTGAGAAGCTGATGCAGTGATTCTGGAGGAACTGTAAGGACTTGCTTGTGTTGAAACAAGCAGCTTGTAAAGTGCCTCTGTGCCACCTGGGCAATCCACTGTACCCCTGGAGAGGGACAAACAGACTGGGTCAGCTATTGAGCTGCATCAAGTGAGTTCTTTATTAGTGATTTGTGACTCCTCTCCAAGACTTAAGAAAGCCCCTTGACAAGTAAAGGACACAGTCTTCTTCAAGAAACCACTGTAGCAATGCTCAGCTGAGGCAAGCAAGGAGATTTGTTTGTTATTGTGAAAAAGGCGATTGCTTTCACTGAGTGGTTGGTATGTTTTTTTCAACAGCTACAGCTAGATCAAGCGAAAAACAGGCACTCATGTCTGAACTGAAGATAATGACACATCTTGGCCCCCACCTGAATATTGTGAATCTGCTTGGAGCTTGTACAAAATCAGGTGGGTTTGGCTGGCAAAATGGAGGTTTCCTGTGGAGCCATCACTTATTGTTTAACAAGCACACAAATTTCAAGTAAAGGATTTAACAATAAATATAAACAAATAAAAGGTTTCACAAACCCACTTGATATTTGGTAGTAGTTGCAGTCATAACTTAGTAAATAAAAATGTATTAACCCACAATGCTTTCTATGTTTTATATTCTATTTTCTACTATTTTTGGAGTGTGTGGGTTTTTTTTTTTTAAAGACCCCACTCATCAATGCATGATTTTGCTTTATTTTATCAGGTCCTATTTACATCATTACTGAATACTGCTTTTATGGTGATCTGGTGAACTATCTGCATAAGAACAGGGACAATTTCCTGAACCGACACCCAGAGAAGCCAAAGAAAGATTTGGATATCTTTGGGATGAACCCAGCTGATGAAAGCACAAGAAGGTGGGAAAAAAGGAAAAAAAATGTATGACCTGCAACCGAAGGAAATATCATTACCAAATCTTACTCCATTCCTCTCATTCATTGGTTTTGAGCCCTCCCTAATTCTTCTCATTAGAGTTTTATTTATCAGGCTTCATAGATCTGGGAAGGTTTCAGCACTTTTTTTTTTCAGTCCCCCTGATGCATGTCCTAGATCCATGTTCCCCCTGTGTAGAGATGCCTGCAGTCCCAGGACCACCGTGGGTTCTCTGTAGACATTCTGAGGTCCCAATGAACATTTCCATTAATAACGCATGGCCCAGTGTGCTCCTCTTTCCTGTAAAAACATCCTTTTGCCTCTACCAACCTAAGTTTTAAAAGTAAAGTTCAGCTACCTGGCTTCCTTGTTTCCTTGCTTGGGGAATTTCCACTGTCTAAAACTCCTCCCCTTCAGACAACCTGGCAGAGTTTGTTCTCCAAGCGCAAGTACTCTCCTTTATCTACCAATAGCTTAGCCACTCTCAATAGTTGCCTTACGGTTCATCCGATAGCTTTTTCCAGATGTCAGTGGAGGAAGCTTGTTGTCATACATTCAGCAATAAAGCAATGTCTTAAAATTAGCCAGGATTTAGAAGGTGAACAGAGATTCCTTCAAAAAATCACTCGGGCAAATACATCACCTGACTCAGTAGCTGAGTACAGCCAGGACTATTCATCTGAGCGTGGGTTTGTTCAGCAGGACTGGATTTGATGCAGACTGTCTGAGTGAATAAATTACATCTATCATTTGGAATACTTTGAGCTAAATGCCCTAGGTAGTAATACTTGAATCCAGTGGGATTTGGGGAAGTTAGATAATATGTTTACATAGCTGACTATTGACAAAAGGGTAAGTCTGAAGCACTTGTGTTTGACTGCAGTGATACACGGTAACATGTACTAATATGTGATAATACATGGTTGTGTTATAATACCTGATCTTTATGTATTCCCTATCAAGAAGCCAGCTCATATTTCAGAGCAATACAATTGTACTCCATAAGAGAGCTGTTAGGTCTACAGGATGCTGTGTCAGGGAGGTCACCTGGGCAATAGTAGCTGTTATACCTGTATTTTTTTCCAATTTCAGTTATGTGATATTATCATTTGAAAACACTGGAGAATACATGGACATGAAACAAGCTGATACCACTCAGTACGTGCCAATGCTGGAAAGGAAGGAGGGATCTAAATACTCTGATATTCAGAGATCTGTGTATGATCGTCCTGCTTCATATAAGAAGAAATCTATGTCAGGTAATGTAGAGTTGTCCCTTCTGCATACATCATTAATACAAATAATTCTTGCATAAATGCATATCTTATTTTTTGCCCTAGTAAACTACTTAGCTGCGTTTGGCAAGCGTGTGAGTATAAGCTATAAGCTAAAAGTTTATGCTTGTGTTCTCCATTATGCTCTGGGGATAGGAGTGCATGTTCCTGGAGCAGAAAGGGTCCAGTTGTGTATTTGCTTCTATGCTGAAGTGCTGAGCGGCTGTGCTCTGCAATGGGTCTGTAGGCACTCTTTGGAGGCAGTGATTTTATCAGTCTTGTAGCTTGCAAGCTTTTGAGCAATAGCAATGAACAATAATAATAGTAATTTATATTGCTCTATTTCCACCTACATTTCACATTAACTGACACTTAGCAAATGCAGAACACTCCCAAATACTTTCCTGGATTATGTAATGAAGATAATGAATGCATCCCATTCCCCAGCCCTGTTCTCAGAAACCAAATATGCTTTGCTTTAAAAATAGGCACCATCACTTCTGCCTCTAGGCCTCAGAAACTGAACCATATCCAGTCTGAGATTTACATGGCAGACTAATGTACTCATATTGTGCTCTAGGACAGTCGGGGTAAATGAATCACTGCATTTTGACTGTTTTTTTGCTGACATCTTTCGTAAAAAAATTAGAACTGTTGCCATAGAATTCCTGACCCTTTTTGCTGGTATTGGATTAGTCCCAGTGCATACTTGCTGGGAAACATAACAGTGTTCAGCAAAAGTAAACAGATAAGAATGTACATGCATGCACAAAAACCTCATGAAGGCACCACCTCTAAATAAATGTTTTTGTGCCACACACTGAGCATTGTAAACAACCTGTATAACACTTCAGTGATCCTTTTTAACTTTACGTTTTCCTGTAGTTCTCTTGGGAATAAATACAGACAGGACAAAATCCAAAACCTATATTCAATACTGATGTTTTTAAGAATGCAGTATGTGTCAGTGACTGATGCAGAGAGTAAAAGTGGTTAGTTGTTACGAAAAGACTGGTTTGGTCACGGTACTCTGTTAAAATCATCAGCTCAGAATCATGATAGGTAGGGGGAAATGGATGTTGCTTTCACACTCCACAGCACAAACACATTTTTCGCTCTTTTTCAGTAGAATCAGAAGTCAAAAACCTTCTTTCAGATGACAGTTCTGAGGGCCTCAGCCTACTGGATTTGCTGAGCTTCACCTACCAGGTTGCACGGGGAATGGAATTCTTGGCTTCTAAAAATGTAAGTAAATGGAAGAAAGTGTAAAAATGTCTTCATCACCAACTATGGGTTTCAATTTAGATTCTGAAAACATGACATAATTTAATATTCTTTTTGGAGTTGTAGACAACTTTCTCACTTACCTGGCAACTGAGATCACCATGGGTGGAAAAATCAAAGCAGCAGTCAGTCCTCCTCCTGTTGGAGCCTGTGACGTTCATAGAGTCAGGGTGCCAGACATGGTGGTGGATCTAGGCAGGGTCTGGGTGGAGGGTCCATACAGCCACAGACCAGCATGGTCAGAAGCATAGACATATCATTAGTACATGATGGGTAGAAGGGGAAAGGGTGGCATCACTTTTGTTTCCACCCCCCCACTGCAATGCATCTGCATGAGCCCTCGCTAGTTGTGAGGACTGGTGCCTCCCTGTTAGCAGGGCAATACAGGTGCCTGTTCAGTAGAAGGTCTTGTTAAGACTGAACCCAGAAAGTCAGCAGACCTTTTTCAGGGATCTTTGCAAGGGAAATGGCCCTCATGGAGTTAGCATGTCCTTGAACAACTTAATTTCTCTCCATACAGTGTGTGCACCGTGACTTGGCAGCTCGTAATGTCCTCCTGGCTCAAGGAAAAATCGTGAAGATCTGTGACTTTGGGCTGGCTAGAGACATCATGCATGATTCCAACTATGTCTCCAAGGGCAGCGTATGTACTTGATCTCCTGAGCTCTGCTTTAACTGAAATGACAACTGTCAGTTTTAGATGCTCTTTAACGTTCTTGCCATTCAGTATTGGTTACATGAATTGACCATTGGGATGAATGCTCCTGAGAACAATTTTTCTTCAGTTCATTAATTCCTGTAACTTTCCTAATTCTGCTTTAAAGCCAAAAAGTACTTGGCCACACTTAGTACTTCACAGGCTTACATTTTAACTGGCAAGTTTTGTGACTGGATAAATGATTAAGGAACTGTCGCTATGATATGGAGAGTAGTGACACATCAATCAATGACATCAGATCTAGAGCCGTAGTGCCAGCTTTTGTATCATGCCTTCAATCAGCCTGGTCATTTGCTAGTGATGAAATTAATAGTTATGGCTGAGTTAGTTTTTCTGGGGAGCAAATAGCAGCATTGCTTATAATCCTGGTACCTCTGTGTTATATGGAATAAAAAATTAACACTAGCCAGGTTAACACAACTTTTCTTATTAGAGAGAAGTTAATCCTGGCTATCAAACACCAATTGTAATGGAAAGAATTTCTTTAATGACTAATCTGTGTGGTTTGGGATTTCTTTCTTTTTGCTACAGACTTTCCTCCCAGTAAAATGGATGGCACCTGAAAGCATTTTTGACAATCTGTACACAACTTTAAGTGATGTCTGGTCTTATGGCATTCTGCTCTGGGAAATATTTTCTCTTGGTACGTACTGTGAACACTTTCTTATGTGTAGTGATTAAGCTTTGTCAGTTCAAGCTGTTCTCCATAAAGTATTTCAAATTCTGCAGTAAAAATATATGTGTGAAATCAACTGTTAGTTATTCTTCTATACTGAGTTTCAGATCCCAACGTTAGACATGAACTGAAATGTCCACACTCTCCCAAAGTTCTCTTTAGATTTTTTTTGCAAGATACTTTTTTTTTTTTTTTGCTACCATACTGAAAGCACTGAGTGAAAAGCTTCTGTGGAAAAGTATTGGTGTGCTGAGCCAGGATGGTTTTTCTGGCTAATACGAGAAGGAACATGCTTCCCCCTTGTAACAGGGTGCCTGGGGCTGCAGCCCAGCCCAGAGGCTGGTTTGAAACAGTCTCTTCATATGTGTTTCCAAAGAGCCCGTCTTAGTCCCATTATAGAATGAAAACAAATGTCCATCTTCTGGGACGTTGATTTCTCATTTCCAGGTCAGCACTGTTCACACTGTTGGTTTATGGCAGCGTAAAGTGGTTATGACAATGTATAGCAGTTCCAGACAATGTACAGTTCCCAACTGGGAACAGCCTGGCTCTTTCCTCAGCCTCATTAATTAGCCTCTCAGGCAGGTGGCTGGCCTGCATCAGTAAGCGTGCATTGCCCAGATTTCCTTCCAGCAGAATTAATCACGCCTGTATTGTATCTACTGCTGCCCCACGGCAACCCCAAGCCTAATGTTATTTTCTAGAATAAGTTGTCGTATAGCTGCTTCTCAGAAAACAGCAGTTGCACCACTATTTATGGTATTGTTTACTGTAATCTCTGGGCATCATAGGATCCTGTAAAAATCCATTCCCCAGCATCCCTAGGAGACATGGGAGTGCTGTTGGATAGCTCTGGAACAGAGGCACAGCTAAGCCTGTGCTTCACTGCCTTACCTGTAAGGAAGGCACTGAAGCTCAGTTTTAGGTGAAAATCCTGCTTTTGAAAGGGCTGAGGTTTCTGGAGTATCATTATAGCATGCCTCCTCCACCTGAGAAAGATGATCTTTCTCGGGAAGCAAAACATATCCTCAGCAGCGTTTGTTAAGAAGGTCAACTTTGACATCTTGTTGCAACACTGACTTCAGCTTGAATGATCCTTTTACACATCAGTGACAACTGAGCATGAGTGCAAATGATGTTTGCATGCTGTGGCCCCAAATGATCACTTAACTGTGTCAGCTCAGGGGCCAAGTCCAAACTTTTCAACAACCCACGCACCCGACATGTTTGCTGTTGTCTAAAGTGGGAGTCTGCCCAGGTGGGAAGACTCTCAGCTGTTGTGCAGGTGCCAAAGGCAATAAAACCAGAAAGAGCAAGTGACTTGCCAAAGGTCACACAGAAAGTCAGTGGCAGAGCAGAGCCATGACCTCAGATCTGCCAAATGCAGGCTGATGACCTGATCCAGGTATCATCCAACCTCTGCGCACAGTCAATACATTCTATAAACACTGTAAAGGTATTTTTTCCTAAGTAGTACTTACTTCAATCTTTCCTAGCCAACGTTTCACGTCGGGGCTTAATGTGGTCCAGACAATAGCTCTGATGTAAAACATTGGCTGGGAAAGATTAATTCTGATGGCATGTCAAATTGTAGCATTAACACTTTTTGACATGAACAAGACAGTATTTGGGAACTCTGCATGGATAGTCAAGTATAGAGTAGTATGTTTTCTTCTCTTTTATCTGCAGGTGGCACACCATATCCTGGCATGATGGTTGATTCTACTTTCTACAATAAGATCAAGAGTGGATACCGAATGGCCAAACCCGATCATGCTACCAATGAAGTGTATGTGTGCATTTGGCTTTTCCATACCTGGCCAGTCTCCAGACAATTTTGGCTTTAGTTTCTGTTTGGTTAGCCATTTTCCTTTACCAGTTGGTTAAATTGGTTTCCGTCTTATCTGCAGGTATGAGATCATGGTGAAGTGCTGGAACAGTGAACCAGAGAAAAGACCTTCTTTTTACCATTTGAGTGAAATTGTGGAAAGCTTGTTGCCTGGAGAGTACAAAAAGGTTTGTTCCTTGAAATTTTCTCTGTGTTTTCTAGATGCTCTTTTAGAGGTAATTATAAGTGTTGTTCCAGCCATCAAAGCCATGAGCACTGAACTGGCACATCCTAACCTACATGAATTACGTGATTCAGACACGGACATTGCATGTTCTGTTTCTGCATGCAAGCTTAACTGAGAGAAGCAGTTCTGCAGTGTTAGCTGGGAAGCAGGACTCTCCATTTCTAACGAAATCCTACCAACTCAATTTTTCTATTGGAGAATGGGTTTTATATATTTTCATGAGATTTTCTAGGCAGTGAAAGAATTCTAGACAAGGGACTACTTGGCTCATGGGTATGATCTCCCTACCTCACTCTTTGGAACCTGACACCAGCAAGTTTTCCTCTTGTACTTCTGATACCTCTGGACAAGCTCTGCCTGCCCCATCATTCAGTGTTTCATTTTCCCACCTACCTTCACTCCCTTCCCCCTCTCCCTACCCTTCTTTCACATCTATTTGCCTGCTCTGTGCTGCCACACTCTCTCCTGCATCGTCTAAAACTTATGTGTCACTTCTCCGAATCATTTGAAGATGCTGGGCTTTTCTATCCAGTGTTGCTGGCTCATAGGGCAGAATATTTACTGGCTTAGTGAATCACAGCTCCCCATCTGAAGAAAGGCAGCCTTAGTGAATAGTATCTAAGGAGGGGTTTAAAATGAATATTTTCAGAGCTATGAGAAGATTCACCTGGACTTCCTGAAAAGTGATCACCCAGCTGTCACACGCATGAGAGGGGACTGTGACAATGCTTACATTGGTGTCACCTACAAGAATGAAGACAAGCTAAAGGACAGGGAGAGTGGATTTGATGAGCAGAGGCTGAGTGCTGACAGTGGATACATCATCCCCCTGCCTGATATTGACCCTGTTTCTGAAGATGAGCTTGGCAAAAGGAACAGGCACAGGTAGGTGCGGTTTATGGATCATATAGCCCATAGTCACTGTTCAGGATCATGTTTGGCAATGTGCTTTAACACTTTTTAGCATTCTACTCCACAAATGGTTTCCTTAGCTCTGTTGAAACTACTTATTGGGAAGGTCCCATGTAAATATGGTAGTATGACTGGCCACAGCATTTTCAATGGGGAAAAACCTAATTTTGCCTCTTTTGTGATTGCCAGGGGAAGGGGACTGCTGGTAGGGCGCTCCTGTGTGTCACTGGGATCCCCTTGCTAGCTTGGCCATGTCACAGTGGCTGTCTGGTGGCTCTGTGGGCACATTTTGCAACACATCTTACCCCTACTGCTCAATGCCTTGGAGCTGCATATGAGATCTTAAGGGATTGATCTGTGAAAGACCAGCTCCAAAATTTGGGAGCAGTTGTTTTTAGTATCTTCCATGGTATTCTTTTCATTGACAACAGAGTATCCAGGACTTTTTACTGCTCCCTGGTCAGTTTGCATGACCGGTTCCGCTACAGCACAACACTGTGCAACCCTTACTGTGAAAGAGGGGGGCTTAATTCAGCACTTAATTCATAATATATAGAATTAACAACCTAGATACTTCTTTTTTTGATATTTTTGCGCAATTCTCAAGAAGGGGATGAATGAAGTCTCTAAGAAGCACTACCCAGATTATGATTTATTACCTCTCTCTGTTATTCTTATCTTATTGTCCGTTATTGTTATCTTATTTTCACCTGGTCTCCCTAGATTTACCTAAGTGACCTATTGTCACAGCAGTGTCATAAAGCTATTTCTCTAATGAGTCTCCAGTGGAAAGTGCTTGGAGGAACATATGAACAACCCGCTCCTTTAAATTCCAAGGTGGTTCATTACTCTTGAGATACAAGATGTATCATATTCTAAGAAACGGGCAGTCAGAGTCACCTAAGATTGCACTGTGAGTCAGAAAGCATGTGGGGAGGTACTGTTCAGTTCTGCTAGAGACTGGAGTACTTATCCAGCCACATTTGCCATGTATTTTCTCTCTGAGATGTTTGTCTCTTCCAGTTCCCAGACATCTGAAGAAAGTGCCATTGAAACTGGTTCCAGTAGCTCTACTTTCATCAAGAGAGAGGATGAGACCATTGAGGACATCGACATGATGGACGACATTGGGATCGACTCCTCAGACCTGGTGGAGGACAGCTTCCTGTAACCCCACAGACACCTTCCAGCTCTGCACACGGGCAAGCTTGCCGTGTCACCTACAGACTTCTGCTCCCCAGAGAAAACCACTTTATTGCAATGTCAAGGATGTGAAGAGGAGGTGGATTTGTACAGTGAAACTCCCAGCGATGGGCAGAGGAATCATCCTGACTAAGAACGAAAAAGACATGTCGAAGATGGATTTTTTTAGTGTTGCTTCTTGCAGTACTTCAGTAGCATCTCAACGTTGTTTGCCATTTGAACTGGTAGGAGGACAAAGGAAAAGGCCACAAACAGACCAGTTTTGTGTTTCAAGGGCATTCATATGACTTTGATGGATCTAATTTCCACTGCAGCAATACTTCACCATTGTAATTATGTAAATAACTGTCTACTCAAGGATCTTTTGAGGTGCACATTGAACATATGCCATAGATTTTAGAAGAGATCTCTCATGAATTTTGTGTACTTCCTCCCTCAATCTCAACGTCAGCTGCTGTTGAACTATCATGTGAATTGAAGAACATGCAAAAACCACTTTTGGACCAAAAAGGTCTAAAACCACAAGGGACTGACCGGTACTACAAAACGTGTTACTTTTTATCATTAATGCAAGTAACAGGGAAGAATAATAATAACAATAATTAAAACCCAGTCTATCATAGGTGTTAGAAACCTAGTAAGTCTTTATTAACTATAGAAAATAGCTGTTTTCAAGATAATACTACTACTGTTTTCAGTAACACTAAATGTATATTTTACAATCTGCCTTCCTTCAGTAAAAGCTCAGTCTAAAGAAACTTTTTTAAGTACAAGGAAAAAATTTATGACCTGAAAATTTTTATGAAACAATTCTTTTTTTTGGCTCTACGCAGTATGGTAACTGCTCTGGTTAGCTAAAACTACTTTAACATGGAGAAAAATTTAAGATTTTTGTTTTCTATCATGAGCTGAGTAGCTTTTCTAATCAGGTATACTAGAAGTAATTATTGTCCTCTGATTAATGGAGGTTCTAAAAATTTAAATAATAAAAAACAATATATGCCAGATCTCCAGGACGCTGGAGAATGGAAGACCAGCAACATCCCGTTAGTAGTGTTTCATGAGTACTGAAAAGAAATCCTATCCTGGGGTTCGCTGTGAAGAATCAATTTGATATTTGAACTACTCAAGGAACAAAGACATCTCTCCCAGCCTGGAACTAGAGTTTAAATTAGCAGAAATAATTCTGCAGCAAGTATTCTTGCCTTAGTTTTCAGGTTTAAACAGGAACAGAAAACTCTGACTATTATCTTTGCAGACTGTAACTACAAATGGTAATTGCTTCCAAGAGTGTTTTTTGGAAGAAGGTGCATGAAAATGAACCTGCTCTCAGCCTGCAATAGTTGTTTTTTGACACCACTTATATGAACAAAGTATTATGATTACTGCTATCACTGTACAATGTGTTATTGAGATATGATACTTTGGAAGACTTACATGTGAAAAAAGGTACATCACTGCGAAGGGCCCCATCCTTTCTGGTGCTCAACTTTCAAACTAAAACTTAATTCAGTGTGATGAGCGCCTCGCAGGACGTGCTCAGCCTCTGGCATGACACAACCAATGCAAATGCCGTGCAAACTCATCCCTGTGTGGCAGTATTTTTCCTAGGAAGTGTGAAAGACAGGCCAGCAGTGACCGACAGAACATGCAGCCATGTTAAACTACAGTTTAACTTGAAATGGCCCTAAGAAAAGCTACACAAGTCCCTTTGACTTCACTTGTTACAGACAGTTGTGGATCAAATGAAAGCAAATGTAATGTTGTCAGTGTTACAGGCAAATAATTCTGGGTCTGGGTTTCAAAACGTCACCTGGCTGAGGCCATGTACAAGCGTACTCAGATGTGAAAACAGGACCGGCAGCGAGGCACCCACATTTTCAACCCTGATGGATGCTGACAATCAGAAGGAACTGTGAGTGATGGCGCATCCTCCATTTCTTGCAGTCAACAGATCAAGACCAAGTGTCTTCCTGGGAGCCGTGCTTTAGCCAAACACGAGTCACTGAGCTCTGTATGGGGACAACTGTGAAACATAAAGACTCTCGATAAACCCAGGACAGATGAGACGATGTAATGTCTCCCTCCAGCTATGAACTATGAATTGAGGAAACACAAACTGTCTATTGGATATCCCAGATATCTGAATGGCCACTTGAGACCACATGTGCCTTAATTTGCATGTGTAGTCATCACAACTACACATTCAAATTAGGCAAGCAATTTCACCTGCATTTTTGCACATGGCCTAGTGTTCTTCAGGGTTTGAAAATCAGCCCCAGCATGTTTTATTATACCAGCTACTGGAATCTAAGGACATTTTCATGCGGTCTCCCTTTCCCCTCACCGGTTTCATGCTGTACCTTGCAGCCCGTCTTGGGGCTAGACCCAAATGGTGGACGTGAACCAGAGCTGGCTCACTTTCTGATGCATGGTAATGTTGATTCTCCATCCTGTCATGCATATCGTGTAGATGAACTGCATCCATGGCAGGGGTCTAGCCAAACCCAGCTCACTGCAGGCTTGGAATCAGATAAGCTGGCCTGGAAGCTGGCATGAGAAGCAGAAGAAGAGAGGGGATTTACAAGAGAGGGAGAAGTGCGAGAGGATGATTCGTTTAGTTTTACAATATTATCAGTATTACAGACTTTTTCTTTTATGGCTTAATTTTTGAGAAGCCACTGCAAGAAATATTCCCAAACCTTTTGCTACAGTAATTGTATAACGACAATCAGCATTAGCCTACGAAACACAGCTTTTGATTTGGAATGGCCAACCAATTCCTTACAGCGTGGTCTGAAACTTGTACAAAATGGTCCTATTACATGATGAAGGACGTGAGATATGATGATGTTATACATCAATATGTATATAAGTATTTTTATATAGACTTCTAGAATACTGCCAAAACATTTATGACAGCTATATCACTGCCTTTGTTTATATTTTTTTTACTGTGATATATTCCACAGGCACGTTAACTGTTGCACTTTGAATGTCCAAAAGTTATATTTTAGAATAATAAAAAAGGAAGTGTTTCCAAAATGGTGGCTGTTGTGAAATGTTTGAAGAAGGGCAAACTGGCCCCCCTGATGGTAGGCACAAAATGTATTTCAAAAATGCCCCTGTTGATATTTTGTCTTTGAAAAAATCCTGTAAATTAAGATCTCTATATTTCAATAAATGATATATAATTTAAGGATATGTGAGGGGTCTATACTCACTTATTGAAAGATGATTATATAGAATCAGTCTTGCTTGGGTTTTTTTCCCTGCAAAAGGTTTTTGGTTAATTTAGTGCTCTGCAATCCATCAGGCAGCAATGACAAGCAGGTCTCTCAGCCCTTCCAGTAGACATAGTCGGGAAGTACCCGCAGCAAATGACCTGGACAGTGAATGACACCTGTGGGGAGCCATGTTGTCCCTCAAAACACAGCAGGTGCGGTGCTCCAGCAACTGCTGTCCGGAGCAGAGCATGTGCCCCAAGGCGGGCACTGGGTTCCCCGCACGAGATGAATCCCTTCTTGACATAGGCACTGTGTGTGTTGGGGGAGTTCGATGCCTGCTGCTCTGCACACAGAGGAAAAGAGGGACATGGGATGCAAACAGACGTGCTGCACTGCGTGTCTGTGGTATGTGCTCTCAGCTGCTTCTAGCACAGGTGTACAATAAAGGCTTTTATGCAAAGGTTGCTTTTAACAAGGGACTAAAAGTGACTTGTGTCAGTCTTCAGCCTAAAGCTTTTGACGATTACAGAGGATTAGATGGCCCCACCTTGAAATGGTCATGGTTTCTCTGCTTCTGGCTGCAGGGTTTTTTTAAACCTATGCTGAGCTAACCTTTATGAATCAAACCAGATTTTGTCCTATGGTTCTGTACTCCCACAGTAATTAATTTTACCCAGTGGGTGTAACTGAATGTGAATTTGAGAAGAATTACAAGGTTTCAACCTGAAAACTGAGCTAAACTTGTCAGCTGCACTTCCTGCACTGGAGTCTGTCCTGGTTTTCCAGCAGGAGCCAGGCAAGGCTGGCCGTGAGAAAGTCCTATGAATGGGCAGGTCAGCAACCTCCTGTCCATGGAGTGGTCACTGCTGTTCAAACATGCTTGGAGATGAACTCTCCATCTAACATCTCCCTCTCCTTCACCACTTCCTCACAAAGCAAAACCCCTCCTTGCTTCAAACAGGGTGCAGCAGCCTGGGCCAGTGCCTTAGATAAGAGAGCAGGTTCCCTCTCCTTTGCGTCCTTGCCAAAGAGGAGTCTTTATCCAACAATGCTGCACAGACACACAACAATTCCTGCCACCGCAGGGGTTTGGGAAAGGGTCATAGCAGTGCTTGTGTCCTTACATCTGTCCTGCTCAGCCATGCACCTTCTCTTGTGGATATTCAGCAGCTGTGTGAGACATGAAGACTGATGGACTCGTTATTCCTGCTGTGCGTGGTAAAGGGAGGATGGTACTAAAATCCCTCTCTATGCAAGAGCCTGCAGCTAGGTACAGAGCTCAGATTCAGTTCCCCATCCTCTTCTTCCCCTTTGCACAGCAGGAGTGCAATCTCCCATGTGTAGAACAGGGCTGTGTAAACCTGTGAGCCTGTGTGTCCACATTGGGGAGCATGGATGGTGAGTATCTCAGTCTCTTGCTAAACTAGATCCATTTTGGGCAAAAGCCTAACCCCTCACTCCACTGATAACCATAGTCTGGGTGTCCAGCGGGAGTCCTGCTCATCGTCTTGCTCCCTGTCGCAAGGCCTGTGCAAGTATTTGGCTGGAAACGTACTGAGGGAGCGCACTGGCACGTGGCAGAGGCAGTCTGCCCAGGAGAGAGGAGCTGAGGGGAGAGCGGCACTGTGCCCGGAGCAGCAGAGAGGGGTGGCCTCCTGGCCAGGACAGGAAGGGAAAGGTAGGGAATGGCTTTCCACATGGGCCCTATGCAGGAGACTTCAGTTTATGCACATAAACAGACCTTTGGCTAAGCTTCTGGATTGCTGTGGATGGTGCAAAAGGGGAGCAGCAGGTTCATCAACCAGAAGCAAGTCATCCAGCCACCCTGAGATGCTCCTGGTGGCTCTGGGAACCTGAGGCACAGTGTCCTTGCAGCTGTCTCAGCAAGACAGCCACGTCCCATCACCTTATCCCCATCCCTAGAGGGGGGGTTGTGTGGTACAGGAGCTGTGTGCTGACATAATACCCAGGAAAGATCAGAGAGCAAGGGAAAGCCATTCATATGTTCAAAAACAAAGAAACGCACCTCATGGACCTGGGCTGGTGCATGAAGCTGGCAGCTGAAGCAAAGTCCATACACTGTGGGAATCCCACAGCCAATGCCTACAGCAAAGCAAAGGGTTGGGCTCAGCACTCATGGGCCTGTCCACCTGGTCCCATGTCTGTCCTGCACCCCTCGGCACAGCCAGCCCACGTGAGACCAAAACACAGCAGGCAGCGGAGGAGGCGCCCACCCCTTTCTCTGCCAGCGTTGATGTTCAATGCCTTTAAAAGGGAAAACTCATCTAACTTCCAACCCCAATTCATCCCCATCCATATAACTGCAGGTGAGGATTTGGGACACCTTTAAAAATTCCAATGTTTCCTTACATTTGTTAATACCTTTACTGAAATAAAAAGCCAAACTTTTCTTTTCCGAGTTGGCCACAAGATGGAAGCATCAGACAAAAATCTGTTAAATAGTTCTTTTCCTCATCCCTTTTCTGGTTTTGTTTCCACAGCAGCACAAATGTGCTGCCCCTGCAGAGGCAGAGCAGCTGAAGCCTTTATAGCAATAGGACATAAAGGACTACATACGGTGTCCGTCAACTCCAAATGTTTTGTTTGGAAGAACTTTCAACGTGTTATAATAACCATAGTTTTCCATAGAATAAGACCTGCGATAGACAGTCCTTTTTAAGAATGAAATATGTACTCAGGTCTACTCTTACCAAAGGGAAAACTGAAACAGCATCATGGAAGTCAGGGAAGTTGCCTGGGATTTTTCTGGGCCACAGTTACCCGTTTTGTGTTACAGCATACAGCCCAAATTCTGCAAAGCTGGAAACTTCACTGGCAACTGCCATGCTATCCCTGATGGTGCTGAAGGACACTCAGCCTTTTGCCTCAAAAAACTTGGCTCTAGTGGAGAGAGGGAGGGATTTAGAATAAAATATGATTTTAAATATGGTGAGGAGTAAGACCTTGGATACCCCAAACTCAGATGAGGCTGTGTCTGTCTCTTCTGCATTCATTCTTTTATTGCTTTAGTGTTATGCTAATGTTAGATGAGGAGCCAGAAGCACTTCTGAGGTGAGGGCCAAATTCACATGCCTTCATGGTATTAAAAAAAATAAAGAGGTGGGACCAGTCTAATGTACATAGCCAGACCCCCAAACTCTAACCCCCAGAAAGCATGCAGGTTCGAGGGTTAGTTTGAGTTTGCAGCTATTCCAAATCCTGCAGCAATCTAATGTATCAGACATTGCCGTATCCCCCCTGCCATTAGTACTGCTGCGCTCCACCAGCAGGAGCATCAACCGCTTTATCATTTCTCCATAAAAGTGATGCGAGCTTTGTAAGAAGGAGGATGTGATTTATTAGACCAGCTGAAAAAAACAGAGAAGTAACTTACGTCAGGACTTGAGGTAGTGCTTGGGTATCTAAAAACTCGGCTGTGTTTTCCAGCTCATTTTTCAACTCCATAATTGGCCTCATAAAAGACATCTTCTGCATATTACTTCTGGGTGGCTGAGACAACAGCCATTGTGTTGCCAGCAGTAGCATGTGCCAGCTGATGCCCAAGTCTTAGAAATGCCTATTTAAAGGCAGCTCTAAGCTTTGAAATTGGAGCCACCTTGTCGAAGGTAAGCCAAGCACGTGTGTGTTACCAGCAACAGCTCTGCAGAAAAGTGGCTTCCACCAGCAAGTGTATTTGGGTGTATTTGTATTTATACCAAGTGCATTTGTGAGCTTGTTGATTGATGGCTTTCAAAGGCAGAGTTTTGTTTTGCTCACTATCTATTTGACATTCAAAATGATGGGTGCTTTGGTAGGTAAAAATGCTGCTATATTGATGTGGGAACGATGTCAATGCTTTAAAGCCAATCTTCAATTATTAAAAAAAAGAGTCTACTGTCATCATTTAACCTGGCATGCTGTATGACACAGAACAGGAGGGTTTTCCCAAATTAATTCCCATTTGAACCAGAGCCTGTCATCTAGAAAAAAAGCAGTCTTCTCTCATCTCTGTGAATCCTTGTGTAAATATCAGGTTTTGCAGCTGCTTACATGTGAGACAAGTGTTATTAGTTCAACACTCTGGGCATGCACCAAACCAAGACTTGTATTTCCACACTGTTTGCTCAGAGGAGCTCAGAAACCCATTTGCCATCATTTTTAGTCTGATCGTGGGATGGAGCAGGGGAGGGGGATTTCATCAACATATTTCAATCACCTTCAGTGTAGTTTCTGTGGTTGCCTTTGGCAGTTCTGGTTATGTGTGTACAATACTCTGATGCTCTGTGTATAAAACAGGAGTTCCTCTGGCTGGCAGTTAGTGGAGGTGGACTGGCCTAAAAGAGGAAAGATGCCTGTAGCCAAAAATGGTGTAACATTTCTACCCAGTAAGAAACTGTGTGTGAATTTAGCTAAACGTGTTTTCCCTCTCTGTCCCAAGACCTTCTCATGCTTTTGTGAGCTGTGCCTCCCCGTTGGATGGCCCAGGGAGATTGCTCTGAACAGAGCAGGAGCGGTGCCACTGCCGACCCCCCCAGGGTCAGAGTCAGAGCTGTCTGCACTTGGCATTTATGTATGCAAAAGCAGGAATGGACAGAGGACCCTCTATACCAATCCCAGCTACGACATAATGTAGCAACACGGAGGTTTGGCCTCTGCCTTTGGCTGCAAGAACAGGGGACTGTCCATGCTCTGTTGCAGCTGTGGGCTGGTTGGGAGATGCTCTTGCTGGCTGCAAGGCTTGGCATGAGTGTGAGACCATGCTGGGGCATGGCATATTCTGCTTTGCACGATTTTTTCGAAGGTGCAGTTGAGTTGGCTCTTTTTCTTCCCATCCGTCCTCTTCAGCCTCCCCGCCCAGAGAAGCTGGCTGGGAGCTCTGCCGCATCCCTGCCCTGCTTCAGATTCGGACAACACCAGTCGCTGGCAGACGCCAGGGTCGAACGGGTCCAGTGCCACTCCAAGCTGCTCCCAAGAGTCTGCATAGCTAACGTGTTTCCACAGCTCCTCCCTGGATCCTAGGCTGTTCCCCTGGCAGTAAGAAACCCTCAGAATTAAATACCGTGAAAAAGCGTTGTTGAAAATGTTCAAGAGAAACTGCATTTTGAGAGAAAATGCATTTGAAAATGTCAGCATTCTGTAAAAGAAGAAGAAAAAAAAATGGTGCGAATGTATGTTGCTTTACTGTCAAAAACTGAGCAGCCCAAACCTGTCCTGAGCTGCCAAAAATTAAAAACTTTATTTTTTGGCTCGAATATTTTGGTATTCAAATTTTCTCCTGAAAATGCCATGTTCACTATGGAGAATGTAGGAAGCAAGCTTTTGGGTTTTTTTCCCTGTTGAAATCCACTTTTATCTCCTCCCTCCCGCAAAGGACCCCCCTTCCAATCCCGCATGTTATGACATCTTGTGCTGAGACCGAGACTGCGCTGCTACAAGGACCTTTCATAGGAACAGCTGTTAGAAGTTGCCTTGCAACTCCAGGGAAGTATTTATCAGGATTTCTTATCCTGGCAGCTTCCAAAAAAAAAAAAAAATGCTGGCAGAGGATAAGGGTGCGAGAGCTGCCCCCGCTGGGGTGCTCCTCAGGCTGCGGGCAGGGGACCGGCAGCGCCTGCCTGGGCATGAAAGATGCATTTTGTTCCCCTGCTCTGCCCTGTGGCAGTCGGGTCTGGGAGCCGGTGAGAACCTCCTTTCCTGGGAGCATCGCTGACGCAAGGGCTCACACGCGTGAGATGGAACACAGCGGTGCTTGTGTGCGGGCACATGCCTGCTGCCTGCCTCCTGCCCACGGGGTGCTCACCTTTATGTCCCAGGAGCAAGGTGAAGAAGAGGTCTGAGCCCCACCATGGCCTTGTGACTTCACGCCAGTTAGAGATGCTGCCGGTGCTGCCTGGGTTTTGCCAGCCGCATGGGCAGGGCTCGTAAAAGACACCACCTCCATCTGCAAACCTGCCGCACGTTTATCTTGAGACTGTCTCAGCTAGGGGAGATCTGCTGCACCAGCGCTGAATTTTGTCACAACGTGGCTCAGGTCGTCTTCTTGTCCTGCACTGAGGAGTGAGCAGGGAGCTTGTGAGAGTGTTAAGTCAGCAGAAAGGAAGAGTTTTGTTACATATCTGCTGCATGGTGGTGATGTAGCTCATGGCAAACCTGTCTCCCTGCCTCCTCCTCCCTCCAACACTGTATGTCTCGCCCCAGCAGCTTGTGTGCCACGCTGTCCCCAGGTTTCTGCTGAGGTCCCCCAGCCACAAGTGTACTGCTGACCCTACTGCTGAGACCTGTCTGCCTTGTACGATGGGGGGGAACGGTAGCTCTGGCCCAGGAGACCGCTCCAACAACAGGAGGTGGCACTGGATCAGCAGCCAGTGGGGGAGGTAGAAGGACCTCTATACAATTGTACGTGGTGGGAGAGGGAACGGCACCATGTAAGCACTAGGACAGGGTAAATGTCATCACGTAACACACCCTACAGTCCTAGCAAGGATCAAACCCTGTCACCATTGTCCAGGACAAAGCACATCTGTTCTCATTCACACAGGAGTATTGGCCAAGGATCTGGCCAAGACCAGTAAGTCCAAAAGTGTGATACTTCTGGACCACCTTGAGGGACAAATAAGGATTTAGCCTTGAGGAAATCACTAGGAGAACTTCAGAAAACCATAAAAGCAGCCACTTTGTCCCAGACCTGCACTGAAGGAGGCACTTTTAGGGCCTTGAAGTTTCTTACTTCTAGGTGTGCTTAACATCACCCAAGACACCCTTGCTGAGTTTTGTGCATTGACATCTCTGTTCTAAGGAGTGGTCTGAAAGCTTTTACAGCACTGTCTAGAAATCGGAGGGATGGGTAACCTAAAAATATTGGAGTAGTCCACTGACGCATTTTACTTAAGTCAAATAGCTGCCAGAAGGTAATAGCAGTGGTAGTTCCATTACTATCATTATTGCTGTTGGCAACCTCGGCTGGATTTCAACAGCTGAGAGCTGATCCTCCTGTCAACTCCCCAAAACACCTATTCTTCTTTTTAGCTAGAGTTTTACATCAAGTAGCCATGCAGCAGCTAAAACACTGACAAATTATGATTTTATGATGTTTTTGTGTTGTTGAACCTGATGTGATGTCATGAGATTGGATTATTTATATTTATACATACATAACCATATCCTCTTCTCTCTTTGAACGGTCAAGCACTGCAAATATTGGTCATCTGGTGCATTGAAATATATCTTCTGGATCTTTCATAAAATGAAAATAAACATTTTGCTTATTTATTTCATTAAAATACCTCCCAGAAAGTTTTGGGAATGTTTGGAAGTTTTTCAGTTTTTTATGAATCTGGAAAAAAGAAGATGAGAAGAGGTTTAATTTAGTAAGCCCCCCGCCCATTTATATAAAACATTTTAACAATAGCAAGGGAAAATCAATTATTATCTATCTTATGTGACCCACAGCCTAGGCTGAGATCAAATCTTTTTAGTAGAGCAAGCACATCTTGAAGACATACCATTTTTGCTAACCATCTGAATTCTTCTGGCTGTAGTAGTTCTGTGATTGGAAGTGCTTAAAGGCTGGACACAAGTACTAATACTTCAAAGCAAAAGAGAATATTAGTTTATTGCAGAAGTTATACATCTTTTAAACTTTTCATTATGCTAACATGACTACATCAAAAGGGTTTGTTGAAATTTTGTCTCAAATCTAGACATGCAGTTTCAGCTTATGAACCTTTGCATGCGACCTTAGTTGTCAGTAATTCTGTAGAATAAATTCTGCTAAATATGTAGATGTACCGCTATATGTCTGCTCAAAAGGACCATAGTTTCTCTCTGCAGAGAAAACTTTGCATGAAAATGAAATTATTATTTTGGATGGAGTAAGGAAAGCAAAGGATCCTAGGTAATAAGAGGGTCCTAGGGGAGCAGGAGGAGCAGGGACTAGCTGTGCAGTGGCTGGGCTTGTCTGTGCCCTGTCGCCAATGTATTCTGTCCCAATATAAGACCCCAGCTTAGGTTTCAGCAAGCTCGGCTCTTTTTGCAAAGAAATTGGCAGAAAGGTCTCTTAGGGTGCAACAACCAGAAAGTGGCAACTGATAAATACTTGCCTTTCCTGCTTCCCTCCCTCTTAATTTTGCAAATGTATCATTATGGAAGTCACAAACTAGCAAAAGCATTGTCCTTTCTTGTCCTTATTTTCCCTTAAGGCCACATCACCCCCATGATATGTCAGTGGTCAGTACTTTGGAAAATCAGTTTGACTCCTTCCTTCCCCGCAGGTGCTGTGACTCATTTGCCTGATCATTGCTCTGGAGGACACAGATGCTTTGCTCAGTGCTCATTGCGGTACTTCGCTCCATGCTCACTGCAATACTTTGAATCACAGCTTGGTCTTGGGTTTAAAACCTGCAAATTTCGAAGGGACATACATGTGAGTGACTGTCCAGGAACACAGCTAGATTGTCTTTTTAAAAAATAAGTGTTTTGATGCAAGAGCTGCCCATTGGAGAAGAGAAAGGAAAAGCAGAGAAACAGTATTATTAAAACAATAAATGGACAATATACACCAGCCCCCCAATAACCATCTCCACATCCTGAATTCGTGACTCTTCAATCCCCTGTAAATGAAGGTCCATTCCCATCTCTGCTTCCAATATATTATCAAAGAGTTATCCAAAATGTCCTCACATGCTGTTTCATCCCTATTCATCTTCTAGTACAAGCCTGGAAAGATTCCTACTGACGTAGAAGGATTTTGACTCAAAGGGTGTCTTGATTACATAGTGCGCAATGTGCTCCTCACTGGCTGACCTTATTAGCCCTGGTAGATGTCTAGGCAAAGAGATGATGGTGCTCAGGAAAAAAACTGAAGCATTGCTGTACCCAATAACAAAAAATCATAGGCTGATCCTCCAAGGCATGATTTAAAACCAAGGCAAAACATGCTGGGTTCTTTCAGTTCCACTTGGACTTTCAAGTTGTGCTTGCTTTACATGATGGTGTTTATCTGCAATGATAAGACCTAGCAATGCACTATGTACAAATGAAAGTGAAGAAGCTGTGATTCCAGCAGCTGGGACTTCACCATCCATCGCAAAGACATGGCAAAGCAATCTGATACAGCACATAGCTGGTCCAACTCTCCTTCTGCCAGCACAGAAGTCCACGGGATTTCACAGAAGATTTTAGGGCTCCTTTTCCAGAAATTCATTCTCTGGGAAAACCACCAGCATTCAGCTGATTAAGTAGTATTATGTGCACAGTTACCTGTTTTGGCAGGAAAAAAAATCCTTCCTCTTGTCTTTTTCAATTTGCTAGTAACTTTTTAAAAATGAGAATTACAGAAGCTGTTGCTAAACAGTAATAGAGTTTGCTGGGATGAGCTTTAATAATTAGCAGTAATTTGAATAAAACCAAAAGAAAGTTCAAGGGCTCTACTCAATAGGAGATCCAGGCACTGCCTTCAGTTTCAAGTATTCACATCCATAAAGCAGAACTGCAAGAAAACCACGATTAACTTCTATTTATCGCCTCCATTTTCACAAAGGCCAGGTTTATACTCTGGCTTACATGCAGTCATTAATATGTAATAACATAAATACCCATATTTCCTTATCAAGTCGAGTTGTTCTTCTGCTTTTCGTCTTCTGCAGGTTCAGATGGCTGTGTGTTTACAGTCGCAGGTGTATATGCAGGGTCTGGTTTTGATTTTACACTTCCTTTTTCATCTCACCCATTCCTAGGGAGGCAGAGATGAGCGTTTCATATCTCTGAAGTCCATTTCCTTTAGCTGCTCCTTGTCATTTCCTAGCAGGATTTGTCTGTGTATGTGAAGGCACAGCTGGAGAGGGGGTGGTGTTTGTCCTTTTTTTCCTACAGCTACCCTGTCTGTGTGCATAGAAGCTGTCAAGGAGGCTACAGGGCTCTTGGTCGCAATGAGGAGCAGTGGAGGAGTGAGACCTCAAACTCTTCCCAGGACACAAATCATCTCCCTGGTTTAAATTTGGTACTTCCTGGGGTTTTAGATGTATAATTCTTTTCACTTTTTTGCTTCTTGGAAAATAAATTAATGAAGAATGCAGAACTGAGAAGCAAAACAATCTTCAGGAGGTCTGTATTGGGACTGGCGCTGTTTAACATCTTTATCGGCAACATGGGCAGTATCATGGGGTGCACCCTCAGCAAGTTTGCTGATGACACCGAGTTGTGTGGTGAGGTTAACATACTGGAGGGAAGGGATGCCATCCAGAGGGAGCTTGCCAGGCTTGAGAGGTGGGCCTGTGCAAACCTCATGAAGTTCAACAAGGCCAAGTGCAAGGTCCTGCACATGGGTCGGGGCAATCCCAAGCACAAATACAGGCTGGGCAGAGAATGGATTGAGCGCAGCCCTGAGGAGAAGGACTTGGGTGTGTTGGTTGATGAGAAGCTCAACATGACCTAGCAATGTGTGTTTGCAGCTCAGAAAGTCAACCGTATCCTGGGCTGCATCAAAAGAATTGTAACCAGCAGGTCGAGGGAGGTGATTCTCCCCCTCTACTACATTCTTGTGAGAACCCACCTGGAATACTGTGTTCAGCTCTGGGGTCCCCAACATAAGAAAGACATGGACCTGTTGGAGCGAGTCCAGAGGAGGGCCACAAAGCTGATCAGAGGGCTGGAGCGCCTCTCCTATGAAGACAGGTTGAGAGAGTTGGGGTTGTTCAGCCTGGAGAAGAGAAAGCTCTGAGGAGACCTTATAGCAGCCTTCCAGTACCTATGGGCCCTATAGGAAAGCCGGAGAGGGACTTTTTACAAGTGCATGTAGTGACAGGACAAGGAATAATGGCTTTAAACTGGAAGAGGGTAAATTTAGATTAGATGTATGTAAGGAAGCAGTTCTTCGCTATGAGGGTGGTGAGGCACTGGAACAGGTTTCCCAGAGAGGCTGTGGATGCCCCATCCCTGGAAGTGTTCAAGGCCCGGTTGGATGGGGCTTTGAGCAACCTGGTTTAGTGGAAGGTGTCCCTGCCCATGGCAGGGGGTTTGGAACTAGATGATCTGTAAGGTCCTGTCCAACCCAAACCATTCCATCCTTCTACGATTCTATGATAAAACTGTGTGGTTTACGCTAAGAGAAGAGGCAGGAAAAGAGCAGAGGGAAGTCCACAGGTAGGGAAGGTGCTAGAAATTAAATGAACCAAAGTTAAACCTGGCTCAAAGTTTACAGCAAAGGAGCAGCTGTAGGTAAGGAAAGGGCAATATCAGAGGCAAAGCTTGTGTTTATACAGCAGCTATAAAATCAAGGGCAGATACTAAAAAACTTCCTTCAATTTGTATCACAGTATAGCCATCATTTAACAACAACGTTAAATGGCACCGAAAGCTGAATTTAAAATGTACTTCTCTAGGCCGATTTCACAAAACCTCCCATCCCAGGTGTGATAAAGCTGACACTATTTACCAACAGAAAGAGGACTGGGTCCTCTAGGAAGACCACATCTTACCATGGGAATCTCTACCTTTGTTTGCTAAAGGCACGCTGTCAAAATGATACCTGCTTATTTCCTAAAATGAGTTAAAAGTAGCTTGAGGATTACACATGTCTCTGCCAATTTCTGTCATTAAACAATTTCCTGTCTCCAGTTTCGTGCTTTATTTCCTGCTGGTGTCTAAAGGATGCACGCTGACAGCTGAAGAAAGCGACTGTTGTGAAACACTGGCACTGCCTGTGGGGCTGTGATCAGCAGCAAGACTAACTGGTGAGCCTGGGTGAGATGTTTTCTTTTGTTTTGATCAATCATTTAGCGTGAGAAAAATGTGGCTTTGGTGGATCTGGCACTATTCACTAATTGGGCTGAACGTGCAGATTGACTAAAGCACATGCTTATGGTTTGGGAGATCCAAGTTCAACTCTGCCATCTGCTTGAAGCCTCTTTTTCCTGCAGTCCTGGTTGAGCAGGCTCTGGGTTGAGCGGGGCTGGCAGGTGCAGAGTCTTTCTCACTGAAGCTGTCACACTTTGCATGCAAAGATTAAATATTATTAGTGCCGATTGTCCTGCCTGTCCCAGCTCTCACCTGGGTGCCCTAATCACTGCACCGGAATGCTCCCTCTGGAGCAATTCACATTCAAATGTAATGTGCAAAGTGAGATCACATCAAGGAGAGAGACTGCAGAAGCCTTTTGGTGCTGCACGTGCAAGGCTAAGATGGTCTCCTGGGGAAAGGATGCAGGTACGAATCTCCTTGTACAGAGGAAAGCAGGGCAGAATTGGGTTTTCCTTCAGCCTGAATAAGTGCCGAGCCTGCGGCTCCGTGGGGTTCCCTTTGGGTGAGGAGATTTCTTCAGTCTCTGAGCTATGCAAAGGACCATGAAAAGTGTTTAAGAAGCCTGAGCCTGCAGGAGAGATTTTAAATCCTTTGTACTAGGGTCCTCACCTGGCAACTTTGGGGGATTTCAGTGAATCAGAAGAGCTGGAAACAAGTGGAGGAGATGCTTGGGTAAAGTGGCACAACACCCAGTAGAAGAACATGAACTAGAAATAGCTGCATGCTTTTTTGGCTTTTATCAATTCAGGTGAGATGCCTTAAAGTATTTCTGAGGTGTACAGACTTCCACAATCAACAATACAACTGCAGATCTGAGTCTTTCCTTCAAAACCTCACAGGCCATAGTGAGTAAATATAGTTCAGACACAAATATGTTTTTAGATGAAGAGTGTTCTTTTAAATCTTTTTTTCTCTTCTGAGAGTGCCAAGTAGTGCCAGTTTGGAAGCAATTTCTGAAATGTGGACATCTGTCTTATAGGATCTGTACTGAAAACACCATCTTTTTTCATATGGCTCACCAAACAAGCCATTCATTAGTAACAAGTTTCAGTCTGTAATGACTTTGGGTCTGATTCATGGTTGTAACTCTTGAGCTTTGAGCTGTTGTCAGTGGGGTTTGCATAAGCGTACATCTGAGGTGCAGAAGAGAATCTGGCCCTCTTTCTGGTCAGACTAATGATTTTCATGTGATCTTTCACAGCTCTTTATGGATCCCCAGAGCCCTTCTAATGTCTGAGAAAGAAAAAGCTGCAGAATAACATCTACACCATAAAATTACTCTAAAAATAACAGCTAATCTCCTGTTTGAGATGTTAATTTATAGAAGGAAAGGCTTTGGAATAAACCCCAAATCTTGTAATTACATGGCTGGTTTTTTTCCTGAGGTACAAGAAAACAATTCTTCTGTCCTTAGCTGAGAAAGTATGTGCTATGTTCTACCCCAGATCTTTTAGCCCTAGCTAAAAGGTATTTCACACCAGTCCACATGTAAGAAAAAGCTTTTAATCAGTCTGAAGTAAGGTATAAACAACCTCAGGAAGTTTGGGATATGTTGTTAAAACCGTTCTCTAGTATCCTTGTTACAGGGTGTTTTGGCATCACATCCTTTAGTGTAAGCTTATTATGTAAATCACTTGTTGGCTAGCCTCTGATCTGTCCCGTGATCTCTCATCAGAAAATCACATCCTTTCCTAAGTGGGGTATGAAAAGAGAGACAGTGTGCTGCTGTTCATTTAATGATTCATCCGTCTCACTTTCCTCCTCTTCTAAACCCTCTCTGTTTCTGGATTTCAACCTGCCTGTATCTCAGGCATTTCTCCTGGCTTTCTCTGTCCTGTGCCTTGGGCATACCTGCACTCAAATATGTCCAGGCTGGCTTTGGGCACCTCCCAAAGGTGGCCCTCGGGCCCTGCTGCAGTTGGGGGAGAGGCCGTGGCACCCATTGGGAACGATGTGTGCAAAAGCTGGAATTAAAAAATTAAGGATACTGAAGAGGAACACCTTTGCTTCCCTGTTATAGGGCATGAGCTGAGCATCCCAAGGAGATGGCCCTCTTGAAGCCCCACATACCGCACCGTTGCAGGCATGGTGCTGTGTCCAGGTTTTGCAGAGAGAGAGAGGTGATGTAGTGGTGCCAAAACTTCTGCTGAAACCAAGAGGTGTTTAAATGCTGGAAGGGGAATGGGGCACCCAGATACTTTTGTTTCCAGCTTCAACTCAATGCTTCTGCCTCTTACCTCACATTTGACATATTAAACTAAAGGATGCCACAGGCAGACCCTGTACCTAGAGTATTTTGAAGATCAACCAAAATGGCAGTCTTGGATAATGCTTTGAGGTCTTGTAGCTGTGGATGCGACAAGTACTGTTTTTATTATTGCTAAGCAGATATAAGTATATGCAGTTACAGGAAAATATGAAACTATGGAAACATGAATATGAAGCATTTACAGTGCTGTACAAGGAAAAGCATCAGGTAGTTATTTTCTTTGACAGCGTATCTTGAAATGAGTAGGTCATTGTGTTCCTAGGATGACATCTGATACCTCATTTGTTCTCAAGAGAAGTGTTCAAAAGTGTTCAGACTTTTGTCACAGGGCTATAATCATTTGTCTTTTAAAAAGACCCTTCCCCCTGTCCTTTTTTCAGTAGTGTTCCTCACGCTAAATACAGCAAAGATCGTAAATCACCCTGCAGATTAAGTAACAGCGCTGAAAACAGCCTGGCAATGGGGACAGCAGAGCATTGCCACCACTGAAGCAAAAGTCAGCTCAGACCTGTGGTGAGGTTATCTGAAGTGCCCAGAAGTCCCAGAATCAGTATGAATTCAGGCTCCCTCAGGGCTTCCTGCACTGCCTATCGGTCCATCAGGCAGTGCCGGCGGTGGTGCTGCGGGTGCCCGGGCTCGCGGGGTGCTGGGGGTGGCCACAGGGGGAAGAGGAGGAAGACAGGGGCCAAGCAAGCCTTCAGAAATCTTCCTGTGGTTTCCAAGGCATTACCAAAGTTTGACACGCTTGTGCAGGAGTAACAGGAATAAATAAATTGGCAGTAATGAGTATGGGTAAAGAAACCTGTGATGGGGACGCTGCCAGTGTTTGCAGATACTTTTTCCAAAATTGATTTGGAGGCGGAACCGACCGCAAATATTTCTTCATTCTTCTTTACACAGAGGTATGTTTAACGCACCATTTTGAAAAGGTTGTTAAGTGCCTGAAAGATGCTATATCTGGGTCTTTATTAACAGAGCTGTGAGGTGAGGGGTGAGAAACAGGAGCAGAGAAGCCCAAACCCTGCAGTGGGATGGGTGGTGCGGCTGGGGAGGAGCGTGGGTGGCTGCAATGGCCCGGAGGGAGGGCAGCAGCATGCATCGCTGTAGGAGGTAGAGAAAGCTTACTCGAGGAATGTGCTGGCAAAGAGACAGATGACACAGCACCCAGATATTTAGTCTGCCCTAATGGCAAGTTGAAGTCCATCAGTAAAAGCTGCTATGGTTGTTATACGCTATAGTTATGAGCTATCTACTGTCCTTCAGAAATTAAGTGTGTGTTAATGATATATTATCTATTAATAAGTACTATCTTTTAGGTAAAACAGAACTTTTCTGCTCTTTCTCTGGCTCCGTGTTTTATATCCACTGAAAAATACAGGTCTGGATCTACTTACTTGCTTATCTGAATTGCTTTTGCTGCTTTTGCTACCACTGCTATAAATTTCCTAGGAAACTACCTTGCAAAGCCTCAGTAGGAATTCAAACCTTTTTGGCTGATGGCACTGTAAATAACAAATTTCTCCAAGGTCAGTCACATCAGAGGTGGTGTTCAAAGCTTTTAAAATAGCTAGCCTAGTGCTGAGTCAAACATATTTTCCTTGACTTGGTTTGTATTAAAGACCTGAGCTACAAACCTTACTCAGGCAAAACTCCCATTTATTTTAACCGGGCACTCAGCTCCTGTTGTGTCCTGGTTTTGCTTGCTTTGGTGGAAATCAACTTGCATAATGTCCTGACCTGCACAGACAGTGCAACACTAACCTTCTTCAAGCAAGTTATCCTTGCTCTCCCAGCATAGGCAGTGGTTATCACAACAGATATGGATGTAGCAGTGTGGGAGGGCTCGGGCAAACCACCTGGCCACAGCCAGCTTCTGAACCTCGGGCACAACTGGGCTAGGTCATCTTGTGGACCTGTTCATTTTCCTGGAACAGTACATTGGCTTCCAAGGGTGCAGAGGTGGCCTTTGCTTCATGTAGTGATACAGCTTTCCCCAGGAATACGTAAGATTGTCCCAACTGATGACAGCGCTTCACTGATTCCTTATATCCTCATGTTTGGTGCCAAGGGGTTTCAGGGTGTAATTACTGCCATATGGTACCAATGGGTTTCCACAGGTAATTAGTTCCATGACCTCTGTTTGCTGCTTGCCAAGAGCAGTCAGTTCTTTGCAAAAAATCCCACCCCAAACTGGAGTTTGCAACTCCAGCACCATTGCCCCGCTACCTTGTCCGCAGCTAATAAATCTTCCAAGGCCCCCAGTTTTTCTCACTAGACCAGAAGTAGACTTAATAGCTTGAAATGTTATTTCAGAGAGCAGGAGATCAAGGTGAGGCAGCAGTAAGTGGGGCAGAAAATGAAGGTGGCCTGCTCATGCAGCACAGATGCTCCCAGAAGGTCCCGCAGCCCCCGGAGCTTCTCTGTGTATGGGGCCGGGCTCTGCGACTGCACGGAAAGAGCAGAGGATCTGCCTTTACTCTCAGATTGGTGTTTACAGGGCAGGCAGAGGAAAAGCTGATGTTTTACTTGAAATGTTATGGAAATTGCTGAGAAATAATGCCTGTAGAAGGCAGTTCTCAGGGCCTATTTCTGTTCACAAGGGACAAAACCACATGCAACAGAACCAAAAATTCTGTAAATTCATTTCCTTTTGTTTTACCCCTGCAAGGTTCATGAACTGCAATGAGTGCGAGCAATTTGACTCAGTTTCCAAGTGGAATTATTAGGTTTAACTTTTTTAATACTCAAACCTATTTTTTTTTAAGATAAGCTGGGATTTTTCCCTCTGTACAACAATAGTTAAACGTGATACTCAGTTGCTTGGCTAAGAGACTGATAGGATTAAAATCTAAAAATACAAAAGATAGAAACCAGATTGTGTTATCTAAAATATACATCCTCTCCTGTTGTGCTGGTAACTAAAGTTCACAGTGTAAACAGAGAACTAACAAGCTCTGGTATTGTCATTTGGGCTAGGGTTTTTTTTAACATAAACTAGCTCCAAGCAGCTCACAGAGCTCTCTGAGAGATCAGGTACATAGATTTCAACGTGTCTTCTGTCCACAAGTATTTGATTGATATAGTACAGTACTCCTGTTCATATAAATATTTGAAGTTGGAAAAACCTTCTGGTTTTAATTCTGTTAAAAAAAGCCAGTTTAAGCTAACTTCCTATAGCAGAACAGTTCTTTCACACACACACACACACACACACGTGTGTGTGCGGCTCTGCTTCTCGTATGTAGACCTCTGCTCTGAATGATGGGTTTCGTGTAGTCACTTGGCCCTTCTTGTTTCTTACAAACCAGCAGGAAGGTAGCAGGGGCCTGATCCAAAGCCAGCTGATTTTGCAGAGCCCCCATTGATTTTGGAGGGCACTGGATAAACAGAGTTGTAGGACCACTCACTTTCTGGGTTTCACATATTTCTAGGGAATTCAGTCATTCTCCTCACCTTCATGCAATCTGCAGTCCCAATGCAGCAGTTACAGAGTTAACTGCCATCACACTGAAAGGCTTGGAGACCTCATGAGTCTACCAGCCTGTGTGTTCAATTCATATGGAAGGTTCTTTGTGGCATTCACTGCTTTCTGAAAACATAATGCTACATTTTTATCTTCTTGTCACGAGAAAAATGTTGTTTCCAACTAGAGACATCCCTCATAAATTAATATCTGAAAAAAGGGAAATGGGGACACTGCAGATTCTTGTCATCCCAGGTCATGGGCAAAAGCAGTGAGTAAGGAAACCCATAACAGAATTGCCAGGAAAGTAGGAATCACAACTGACATTAAAAAAGATTTCTGAGATGCTTGGCCTGACAAATTCAGAACTGGAAACCATGTGTAGGAAGCCACAAACAAAGAAAACAACATCTAAATGTCAGAAAAATCAAGAGGCTGATTCCGTAATCAGCAAAGGCAGAAGACGCAGCAAACTTGAAGGCATGAGACAAAAACAGATTCCCATGTTCTGGGATATGCCTGTTCTCGGGTTTTTATTTTTATTTCTCGCCTCTCAGGTTCTCTAATAGGACTTCTCCTTGCCTGCTCTCTAGCACTGAAAATACTACCCACCTGGTTATCAGCAGCACCTACCATGGCACCGAAGAGCTCAGTTATCACAGGTGGGAAGGAGATGTTTGAGGTACTCCAGTTCCAGCCTTTTAACGACCTTCAATTCCAGACTAATAAAGCCAAGCACCAGCAGAAGTCAGAAATGATTTTTCAGACACAGCTCATGCGCTGGCAGTAACTGGATGTCTGCAGGAGCCGGTGACAAGTGTGACTCACCAACCGTGACACCGCTCCCAGTGCAACAGAGCAGGGCTTGGAGATGCCACCACCACCTGATGCATGTCCTCTGGCTTCTGCTGGGTCTGTTGGGAGTTGCAGCCTGGCTCCCAGCAAGGAGGGAGCTCCAAGGGCTTTGCCACTTTACCAGCCTAGTTCCTCCATGGGTTGATGTGGTTTTGTCCATAGCTTCTCCAGGAAATTAGAGATTACCTTGCAGTGGCAGTATTTTCTTTAATTTTTATTTTAGTCAGGTTCGTTAACTTTTTTTTCACTGAATATCTACCCAGCTGGTAGGAGACTCCCAGCACAGCCAGGATGGTGAGAGCCATCTCCACTGGTTTCACTGTCAGAGTGGCCTTTGTCCTTTGTCCTACATAGAATCATAGAAGCATAGAATGGATTGGGTTGGAAGGGTCCTTCAAAGATCATCTAGTCCAATGTCCTGCCATGGGCAGGGACATCTTTCACTAGACCAGGTTGCTCAAAGCCTCATCCAACCAGACTTTGAACATTTCCGGTGATGGGGCATCCACAGCTTCTCTAGGCAACCCGTTCCAGTGCCTCACCACCCTCATTGTAAAAATTTTCTTCCTTATATCCAATCTAAATTTACCCTCTCTTAGTTTAAAATTGTTGCCCCTTGTCCTGTCACTACAGGCCCTGGTCAAAAGTCTTTCTCTGTCTTTCTTACCTGCTCGTGCCCACACAAAGCCAGTGGTGCACGCAGGAGGTAACAAACACGTGTGGAAGAGGCACAGCCACCTCGCTGTGAAAGCTGAGGTGAAGCAAGGGCACTCGTAGTATTTATTCAAAGCTGGCCAGACTAGGTCAGTCCCATATCCCTGTACGGTGCTTCCCTGGAGCAGCTGTCTGGTAGCCTGTGATTTGAAGCTTCCCTCAGCCTTGCACCCTTGTGCCAGACACCACTTTTCCAGGAGAAATTATTTCAGAGTCAGGAAGCCTGTGGAAGTGATAAAAGGCTACCTTTAGCAAGGAGTGAGTTCGAGAGCCTACACAGAGTACAGTCTTGTGCTTCTTGACACTTGGAAGTGAATATCATTTCAAAGTTGAAGAAGGGAAGCTGTGTGCTTTAACCTCACCTTTGTGACTTTTTATTTGTTTGCTGTTGTTTTTTTAAATTCTGGCTTATACAGGCAGAGCCAGTCTACGCATGGGCTTGTTCCTGTCTGCCTGTGGCTTAACTATATATTTTAAGACTGTTTTCCTTTACAGGAAATGGGAAGCTGTGGAATGCAAAATATAATTTTAGTAAAAAAAAATACTGCCTAACAAACCCCAAATGATTTAGTGTATATAAAAAAGCAGATACACCAGAGATACTCACTTGGAAACAGCATTTGGTGAATACCTTTTTTTTTTTCCCACACTGCATTATTTAAAGTTAGGTGGATACATCCAGAGAGGCTGACTTGAGTAGGTGGTTTGTTACTCACCACCTCCAAGCATACACAAAATACAAATTCATCCTGCACCAATGTCCCCAACAACCCTTCTGCCTCCAATACAGTCAATCAGAAGTCATTATCCTATATAATATACGATTGCTACAAACAGCATGAAGTCCAAGGAAAGTAGGCAGCTACTTACCCTTTGGGACAGGTTACAGGTGGTCAAAAAAGTAAATCTGAATGCATCAGACTTTCCTTATTCACTGGTGAGAAATTTTTCTTCTTAAAATGGTAGGAAGCTACTTCTTTTAGTATTATACTGAGGACTGAGAACTTAATAGAGAAGGTGATACAGAGAGCTTCTAATTACCTAAAAGGCAGGTTAGTACTGGGGTAGGCACCGGCCTGCAGTACACAGCCGTGGCGTAGCCATGGCAGTGCAGAACTTCGCAGAGACTAATTTGCTCTCATTAATTTCACCTCCTCAGTGATGCGCCTGCTGTCCCTTCTCTCTCTGCCTCCCCATGCAAGCATAGAGAAGCAGATCAGCTAATCAAATAGAAGATGAGCCGATTTGTGAATATTTTCCATGGGCACAGGCGAAAATTGCCACACTACGATATACAGAGGGCAGCCCCTTCGGTTTGGGCTCGGGTGTGCGGCACGGTTATCGCCCCGAATGCTTTGCACTTGCAGGTGCTGAAGATTTGTGATGACAAGAGAGGTTTGCCATTTGCAACTCTCACATCAACTTGCCTCCATCATCCCACCAGGCCCCCAGGAGAAGCAGTGCTGGTGACTTGGCAGAGCTGGTGGGTGGTGGAAGGGGTCTGTGGCTGAGCTGCCCACCAGCTCAGCAGCTGTGCCTGGCAAATCCTTACCTGCCAGGATGTCTGCAAGAAAAGCAGGGAATCAGTTTGCAAGCTATTCATTCACTTAAGCTGGAATTAGTTACTCACAGCAAATTTATTTGCACTGAATAATTCCATCCTCACCAGCGAACAGTTAGTTTTGTTTGTATTGGGACTGCAGGAATGAATCAAGACTTTTCAGCATCTGTAGCAGAGTTTTGGCCATGCAGAGTAATTAGAGAAAGCATATTAACTAAAGTACGCTTTAGCTTGCATGTTGCAGAGTCTTCCCTTGGCAGATACAATTACTTTCAAATGCAGTGATAGGGTGACATTGTTCTGGCAGAAACTCTCTACAGTAACGTTATCAGAGTGACTTTAAGCCAGCACACAGGGACAAGAAATTCAGCCCAGGTTCCATAGGACTGGGACCATCCCTAAGAGCCCTAAGGCCTGAGTTTGCTTGCCGGGGAAATGAGAGAGGATGTGTGTGGTGCCACAGCAGAAAAGGAATAAAAAAGAAGCTGTGAATTCACTGACAAGCAAGGTAACCATACCGAGCATATCTCTGTGACGCAGCTGTGTCAATTTGGTGAAAATATTTACATTAAATCCATGTCAAAAATATAAAGCACACTACTGTGTCTTTCTTAGAAAAAGAGAATAATTTTAATAGTGTAGGTAAGAGAGATGAACCCTTATTTTATCAACAATTTCTCTACAGATGTTTTTCTTCTTTTATATGACTGCTTATAATAAAACATCAGTGGGAAAAACATAGACCATTACTACAGCAGATCACCCTTCATGCTGACCACAGCATCAGATAAATACAGCTTCCTGAGAGACCATTTGGCATCATGATTTTGTTTCTCCTGGACATCATCTTTATGTTTTGAAAGAGGGGAAAAAACCCACATTTGCCTCCATTGTCTCATGGATGCCTCATGCCTATTAAGTTCATTTTGTTGTTTTAAGTATTCCACAGTAAACACGATCTTCCTGACAGTGCTTGATTCTTGTAATGTGCTAGAAAAATATTACTGCTGGCTGGTACCTTCTCTTCTGTTGAAAAGGAGCCCAAACCAGCAAAGCCTTGCACCTGCCAGTAATACTTATTCAAATAAATGGGACACTGCACAGAAATGACTAACTTGAGTAAAGATTGCAAAGCTGGTTTTGCCCTTATGAAAACACTCCCAAGCCTCAACAGGAAAAGGCAAAAATGCAAGCTGAGAGAATAAAAAACTAGGAAAGAGAAAAACCTGAATGCCAGATCTTTAAGTCCCAGAATTTACCTGCACAGAATTTGCTGGTAAACAAATTGCAGGCATAAATGTTATGTCCACAACTAATCATTGGAGTATTAATTCAATTTAGCCACTTCAGTGCTTGATATGTGGGTACCACCAGATGATTGATGGTTATGTTATATCAATCACACCTGGCCATAAGCACTGGCTGTGAAAATTACACCTCAGCGTTTAAAATGCCAAAAGCAAAAGACATGCTGACATCAGGGCATCCCCAATAACATGTCACGGTTATTTCAAAGAGTTACTAGAGAAAAATACTCCATCAGTGCCAGTTGCTTGCTTGCAATGGACTTGGGTCAAATCATCACCAAGAAGATGACACTGTAGATGGAAGCACCCAAACGTGAGCTGGAGTTTCAAAGTGATACCTACTGCCAGAAGCATCCCGTAAAGCCTGCTGCTTCCACTGAGATACAGTTAAAACTCACTAGATCACTAAAGGAAAGATGGGAGCCAAAAATCATGGCCACAGGTAATGATAGCAATTCAAACATTGTAAGACTGGGCTGTTACATCTAGGGATGCTTTCCAGATCCCAGAAGTGCTCCTCACTCCCAGCCGGGAGTGCTACCCTTGCTCAGACAGGGCTGGCTCTGACCTTACTAAATGATTATCAGGTAAGCTTCTGCTCATCTGCTGGACTAGCCACATTTTCATAAGGGTGCCTGTACACTGGTTTGGATAACTGGCCTTTTCATTTTACTCGCAAACAAAATGAGGCTTTTCTAAAACTGAAACCACAAGAGTAGATATAGGCTTTCCAGGAGCCTGTATTTAGCACTACCAAACTGTTCAGATTTGCTTTCCGTTCATTTGCAATGTCATTCTAGCTATTAAATGCAAAGCCTTTGTTTAAGGCAAAGTGAGAAAACAAGAATTTGGTTTTGCCCTTGACTAATCCTTTTGAATGGAAATGATGGAGGATCCCACAGGTGTGGTTTTTTTTTTTTTTTCTTGCTTGTTTTTCTTTTCTTTTTTATTCTTCTGTAAAAATACGAATACAGAAATATCAACAGTGTTTTATCTTGGCCTCTCTGCTTCGGCTGAGGGATGCTTGTAGAGAGCTGGGGAGATGCAGGAGGATTAGGCAAGCTTGGAGCCACAGCTGCTGTCCCTCTCCCTTTCCCAGGTCCTCTCCACATCACTGGAGCAGCAGTGGGTTGAGGTGAATCTTGCCCTATCTCATGGCCTGGTCAGGCAGCAATCAGGGATGACTCTGGTGCTGTTGCTGCTTGAAGAGTACAGTAAAAACCAGGAAAATCACCATAATCCCACTTTGACTTGATGGTCCTCAGCTATTAAGCTAAGGTACTACTTCAGAAGTCCAGTGGAAATGGGTGGAAATGAGGCCATTTCCAGAGTAAGTCTGAGTCCCCCACACCCCCTGCTACCTCAGTGTGAGACTGGTAAAAGGCTTTTTGCTAAGCTGCCTTGGGTTCAGCAGCTGAAACCCTGCATTAAGATGTATTTCTGAGTTGTGCTGTTGGGTCCAGCTGTCTCCAGAACAAAGAGAACTGAGAATGCTTTTTTTAGCTAGAAAAGGACTTCAATTGAAATTTTATTCAGTGTAAATCAGTCTTGCAGAAAAACTAGCTTTGACACACTAACTTTCAGTGACTTCATCACAAAATATATTTCTTTCATATGAATTTCACACTTGCAATTGGTGTTTCTTATTCTTACTCTTAAAGGGACATATTCGTTGCTTTATTTGTGCAATTCAATTGCAACAAAGTAACACTAAAGTAACAACAAAGTAACATTATACTGCAAAGGTATAGGATTTTTCCTTCTCTGTTTTCAGTTTTGCTTCTTGATATGGAAGTGTCTACGCCTAATATGTATGTATAAAAAGTGCTGCTATGGAAGATTCAATTTGTTGAAAAGCATAGCCATTGATCTGTGACTCTTCTGCTGTAGTCTCATCAATTGTTTTAATGCAAATCAAATCACTTTCTTTGTGAAACAATAGCTTTTATACACATGTATGGTATTTTTATTACAGCTACATTTCATAAAAGGTATAGATTTACTTCAAAAATTCAACTTCCACACTTTTTTTTTTTTAGTAATGAAGAGTTTAGTGGCAAACAAATATTTTTCAGACTAAGTTTTGTTAACCCTGAATAGTCCTCGTTGCTTAAGTGTTAGATAATATGAAATTTCAGTTCATGGGAGCACCTTTACCAGTGCTGGCAGCATTTGGTCCAGGTGTCCACCATTGCAAAACTCTGAGGGAAGATGTCGTTATAGGAGCTTGTGTAAGTGCTGGGCATTGCTTAAAAGAGACTTGTTTCTATATCTTCGCGTAAATCCCAAATTTCAAAACCTTTCTTTTCAGAAAATATCCTTTGTGCTATTTAATGACTGCCAGCCTCTGAATTGCCTTCCTTTCGGCTGACTCCAAAGTTTCCATGATGCCAGATTACAGTACCATAAGAAGTGCGCCTTACAGATTCAATTACAGCCCGAGAGAAGAAAGGTAAGTAAGACAGAAACTTGCAGCCGTGAGGAGAAAAGCTTCTGTGCTTAAAGAGAATCCAGAATATTATACTTAGGAAAGGAGGGGTTTTACCTTAAATACTGTGAAAAAATGGAACAGCAGTTTCCTGAAAATAAAATGAGGTCTCTGTGTATTCTCTTGTGGGTGTCATTTTTATAGAGTGTGTCTTTTTCATAAGCTGGTTAGAGCTGAGATGATAATTTGCATGTCAAGCAAACTGTCTTAATTTCCTTGTTCTTGCTTCCCCCCTAGGATGTTGCTGCCTGGTATGTGTTCTAACAAACATGTTTGTCAACGAAGAAATCACAGCAAATGCTCAAGTTAATGACAGTGTTAGCTGCTAGTTTGGCATCCAGCTCTGACTTCATTGGCAGATCTGTCTGTAATGATAGCCAGCAACACACATACTCAGAACACATAGACAGGCTCAGGGAATCCATGCGATACGCTATAGTCTGATATTCCTCCTCACAGTCAAATTAAATTTGAATTTAAAGTGGTTTAATATTAGCATTTCTGATGGGGGCTCTGTACCTGCATGTGCTCCTGGTCTGAAATGCATACAAAACCCAGTTATACACTCTAATTTAAATCAACTTTGTCCTTCGTAGCATTAGCCATAATTCTGTGAAACCCTAAATGCATTGTAATTATAACAAATCCATTGGGTTTTCTAGCCCATTAAAAATACAAATGAGAAGAAAGAAGTTCCTCCCTTCTCCCCCTTCCCCAGAGGGCAAAGAGTTTTTGAACTGGGAGACAAAAGGATATTTCAGGAACTCCCAGTGGTAATGTTAATGACTTTATCATTTCTGCTCGAAAGCATCCTACTGTAGCAAGTATAAAAATATGAATGCAGACCAATTTACAATCAGTCATACCACATCGATAAGGAAATACCTTTGTCAAGAACAGTTTTAATTACTGGCACAACAGAATTGCTTAAATGAGGAAAACCTGAAGGGGCAAAAAGGGAAAAAAAGGAAATTCAAAAGGAGAGGGAAAGATTTATAAGGGAAAGCTGTTCTACCATCTCAGAAAGAGATTGTAAACTAGGTAATATCTTCTCATTTCAGGGTTCACTGGAGTTAATAATCTTGAATGTTCTGCTCATTCCTGGATCTTCATGGTCAAGTAGCAAATATCTAACGAAGGCCCTTTGATGTGAAGCAACATTAAAATGCATTCTATGCACCAATATCAATATCACCTCTCACTTAGGGCTCCAAAGTCTTGGTCACGTTTTCAAGCTGGACACTGCGTCAGAGCCTTTGTCCACCCTGGCTGAACTGCTGCACTCTTTCAGCACAAAGCTTCTAGCTGTATTGGAAGATGCTCCTTACAGATCAGCTTTTTAAAAATTAAAACAGATGAAGCATTTGTGAATTCTGAGTGTTTGTCCTGACAATGTCAGTCTTCTGATATGTCTCTGCATCACCATTGCTCAGATTTGAAAAAGTAGCAAGGGTGAGAGTATACCCTTGGGTACATCTCCATGCACTTCCAGCCTTAAACTTTTCTGTGTTATGGAAACATGGTGTTTATGGAGCATGGTCCTTGTATCAACAAGGGTAGGCTTTTCCAAATTATATATGTGAGTTGTATAGCTTACCCCCATTGCCAGTAAGACTCTTCACCAAACTGCACTAAAATAACCAAGGTCCATCTTGGCCACCTGCAGACCAAATGAGAATCTGGTTCTCTCTACAAAATGGGCTTCCTTGGGCTTATGGAAGTAGGAAAGTCTTGAAAAGCCTGCTCAGAAATCTGCTTCATGTATGTAACTGTTTGTTTTCTGCAGGAAATTAGATACTTCTTGGATCCTACCTGGAAGTTCATCTAGCTCACCTCAAGTAGCATCCCTCAGACACCACCCTGACTTTGAGCTTGAGGCAGGATCCCCTTGGGGAGAGGCACTTTGCGTTCACTTCTATTCAGGTCAGAAGTTAGAAGTACATTGCAGCAGGCTTACTTCAGCCAAAAAGATTTGTCTGATTTTTTTTTTCAGTTCCAGAAACCAGCCACACGATTTATGGCAAATGCTCCTGCTTTTGTGTTGTCTGGACTGCTTCTCTGCCTTTTGTCTGACTCTGTGAGCTCTTTCCACCAAGAGCCCTGCTTAACTTGACGTAGGTAGCAGCGCAAGCCAAGGAGGGCTGGTGGTGCCCGCAGCTCTGCAGCGGGGTGTCCCTTCGCTTGATCACAAACCTCCTGTGTCACTGGGTAGGAAAAAGTGCAGGTCCTTGCGGAGCCCGGGGAGCCAGACCCTGCAAAGGAGGGAAGCGAGGCTGGGAGGCCCGAGCCTTGCCCTGGTTAGCGGGGCTGGGGAAGCACCACGAGAAATGATTCAGTAGCTGTGTATCATCTCCTTTCTGAGCTGCACCAGAAAGCATTTCTTTGCAGGGTTACGCCGCAAGGCATGATCTACCATAAAGCTGTTTACGGTAACAGCCCTGGTGATTCATGCAGAAACTCCCTCCTGGCAAAGCTTTCCCTTTGGGAGCAGAAGCCGACGGATTTCAGATGTTGTGTCATGTTGCACATGGCAAAAATGCTCAATGGAACCACTGACCCCGTTACACGGGATCTTAGCCTCAGTAGGCATCTACTAGAATACACCAAATACTTGATGAATAGTCAATACCATTGAAAAGATAGGCATACCTTGAGTGGATTTTGAGTTAGAGCTTGAAAAGACCAAACTCTTCTAGGAAAAAAGCAAAAGGCTGGCCTTCAAATGTAGATAGCCTACACATGTAGTTTCAAATCATTCTCGTACTGGTTAGTCTAATCCCTGCTTCCACGAAAATCCCCCAGCTGAACTAAACATCCAGTTCTTCTACAGATGATGCTTCTCAAAACTGAAAGGCACTGGAGGAATTAATTATAGATGAAAAGGATATATCTCATCTATAAAAGTAAGTATTGGATGCTAAGCAAACAGGCCACATTTTTTATTTATTTAAAATAGCAAGATCCTATGTTCCTGAGGGTGATAATAAATATTTTACCACACAGACTTTAGGTAAAATTGAAATACTCTAATTGAAAGTCACTGAGGACATATTTATTGAAAATTCACCTTCCAAGAGAGTAGCAGTGGCTTTTCATGGTGTCAAAACACAATTTTGTAATTTTCTAATCCCAACTGATACCTATATACAAAAACCTGTCCGACAGTCAGCCACTTTTTCTTCAAGCTTCCTTTCAAAACCTTAATTTTCTACACATCTGTGTTGGTGCAGAGGTACCCTAGTAATTGCAGTCACTTGCAGATATGTGTTTTATAGCGTGTTGTAAAGATTTTTTTCCTAAACATCCTTTTGCTCTGCAGCATGTGTCAACCGAACTGAATGAATTTCTTAGTGTCTTACTGGGCTCAGCCATTGAGAGTAAAGGCTCTTCCTCTGTCTTCGCTGATGCTTGTGCATTGAGCATTGTTGCTACATTTCTATCTTTCACAGATGGATTGCTAGGAAATGTGTGAAACTGCCTTGGGCACCAAGAAAGCAGGGGCATCAAGCCAGGATGTTAAAAGACTATTTCCAACAACTGCAGCTGCAACGTGCCTTGCTCCACACTGAGCTCCACTCTTATGCCCTGGCTGGCTCACTTCTCCTTTATCTAAGAAAGAGGTCATGTTTCAAGTACAAGCAAGTTGGGCAATTACAGTAAAAAAACAATCTCCTTTAAGGCATGTGCAGATTCTTTGCTCAGCACTGAAAATCTGTGTATTCCCACACGTGAGATGAGCCATGAAAGTGCTTAGACCTGAGCATCTGTCATCAGATCCCTCCCTGTTGATGCAGGAGTGCAGAGAATGCAAAGAGCAGTACATAAATACCAAAATGAAACAGTGACTGGATTTCAAATTTTTTTAAAACCCTATTTTTCACTTTTTATTTCTCATCGTTTGACTAGAGTGATGGTCCCCAAAACAATTTGAGAGGAGAAATTGGGAGCTGGAGAGCAGACAAGCCAGCTCAGCATCAAGCTGTAAGGAAAAGATAGGAATTACCATGCCATCGCAATGCCCAGCAGACCTGAGGCACCTCAGAAACAGAAGAAAGCAGTACAACTTTGGCTGTAAATCAGAAGTGCGGGAGGCTGCAAAATCAGCTAATAACAGGCTCTAAGAGGTGTACCTGTCCCTGGAGAAAAAACAGAACTGGGGGATAAAAGAAATCTTGCAAAATTGTAGCTAAATGACAAAATTGCAAATTCTGCTTGAGCTTTTAAGGAATTCTTAAGAAAACAAGAAAGGATATATCTGATGCCAATAGGAAGGGCATAAATGCAACCTGTATCAGTGTAAATTATATTGTAGCAAGTCCAGGGCGTCGTCGTTCTTACAATATCATCATCACTGTATTCTCTGCATGTGGCAATTCATGTCATTCTGCGTCTGGAATTGCAAAAAGCCAAGGATACCAAACTGGAAACAGATGGTATTCCCTCCACCTAGATTAATATTTACATTTCTAGCCACTTAATCTCAAAGAAACATAGCAGAAACGGAAGGGGCATAGGAAAGTGACAAAAATGAGAAGAGTACAGGGAAAACTGCTCTGGTAAGAAAGCTGGGTTGTAGGGGAAGAAAAAAAATATGGAAAATAAACTGGTAAATCCTGTTTCATATTACAAGGAAAAGAGAGGAAGCCAATGGAACTGAAAATCAGTAATCAGAAAACTAATTAAATCACCATGCTTTGTCTTTACACAATGCATAATTAATCTATGTCACAGATGCTCTGGAGTCAAGAGAGATTAGACGATTGTATACATAACATGAACATCTGCAGCCATGTGATATAGGATGGAAGCACTCATGTTGTACGGTATCACCCAGGTACTCACCGCTGGAGTTTTGGATCAAACTTCTCTTACTAACAGGTTATTTTCTATCTCCTCTCCCCTGGGTTGGCGGTGTCTTTAAAGCAGCTGGCTGGAAGCTGTCACACTGAGTTCCTGATATGCTAAACTATTTGGCATTTTCTGACCTGTGTTATTTATTCCACTTTGATTTAAAGACGAATACGTATATATATCTCAACCTCAAATAATATAAATCTCTCCTGAAAGAAAAATAAATATGACCTGTTTCTTTGCGTGGCTTAAAGCAAAGATTGCATCTTAAAGACTTTGATTAAAAATATATATATTAATTCTGCATATATTATACAGAATTAATCATATGGATGCAGATCTCTTCCCTCAGAAGGCTGGCTGCATTTAAGAAGCTTTTCCCTTTGAAAATCCTGAACTCTGGATGTGACAAAATCATTAGTTTGTATTTTAAAAGAATTACAATGAATGCTAAAGAGAGACCCCCACTTCCCACATACAAACTTTCTAGCGATAAAGAGCCTTTTCAGACTGTATAATCCTATTTACTGTTCTTAATTGGAGAACTGTGTTTGACAAAAAGTACAGAAGTCTTCAGTTGTTTGGAAGTGAGTCTGGCTCATCAGCTCCCAAGGGAAGAAAAGAACTATTTATTTTAACCGTTAAGCCTAAATACAAACTGCACAATAAATCTGTCTATCCAAATACTGACCTATTTCATGTAATGTCAGGATGAGGCTAGCCTTGCTGTATAAGGCTATTGTTGCCAATAAAAAAAGCAAACCCTATTACGGAGCCCTGGAACCAACTTCTAGGATGTGGCGGAGTGAACGGCTGCCAACCTCATTGCCTCCCTCCGCTCCTCCACGACCCACAGCCTGCAGGGAGGCTGGAAATGAACCTCAATTACCCAGCTCCATCTAGTGTTTGGGAACCAAATCACTCCTCAAAACCCACCCTGCCCATTTATATTAAACATCACGGTTTTCTGTTTTCACAAGGAGAAAGAGTTTTGCAGAGTGGGTGGTAAATGGTGGTGCAGGTGGCCACGTATGGAGGAGCATGGCCAAAAATCACAGTCTCTCCTGTCGGGCAAACCCAAACCGACTGCGTTTCTGTGCCAAGGAGCTTACTCTGTGGCAGTGGGGTGTTGCTCTGGTCTGTGAACCCCTGGGTATTGGTAAAATATTTCCAAGGTGAGTAGGCAAAACTAGTTCATACGAGGAACATACTGATCTGGGCATGCTCATCTTGTTTAAGGATCTGCATTTCCACTGGAAAATTTACCAGGATCAGCAACAGCAAACCACCGTTCCACATCCAAAGAGGTGGTCAAGAGGAGATGGTTTTGAAGCTCCTCAGAAATGCACTGAGGTGTGGCCTCCAAGAAGCAAATGCCTCTGGATTTCTAGACAAAAGACAAAAAGGTCCAACCCAGTCTTATCTCCCTTTAATTCCCCAAACTGAGGCCAGCCTGTAGAAAGCAGAACCCAAAGAAATCACAAGAGAAAAGGTTGTTTGTCTTTAGGCCCTCCTAATCCCAAAGATCTCCTTTCTGTAACTGCTGGTAGTTCCCCTCTGCCCACTTTCTCTGGCTCACAGGTGATTTCTCTTTGACAGCCACTAACAGAGCTTCCAGAAAATGTGCAACAGCTCAGCTACCAATCTCGTTTGACATGTTTCAACTGTATTTCTTTAAGAAAAGACAACTTAGGAAAAGGCACATCCCTGTCAGCTCTCCAGTCTGAGCATTTTGAATAGTGCTGAGATAGAGCAGTTTAAATAAACAACACAACGCTGTTTTCAAGAATGAACCAACTGTAAGGAGTTTCAGGGAAATACTTGTAAAATTTCATTAAATATCTCCATTTAAAGCAGCTAGTTTTCTTTCTGGTCAGCTTGGAAATTAAGTTTCTTGCTTTTTTCTCTCCTTAATACTTTCATATGGCTTGATTGGCAATGCACTCCTGACAAATTTCCTGGGAGATTCGCTGTTTGGTCAAGCAGAAGCAGGACTAGCCCTACTCCAGATCTGCTAGGCATCAGGCTGGCCTTCTGAATTGGCTGCAGATGTTTCCATCAAACCTTGCCTTCATACTGCAATGGGGTTACTTCATCAGATGCAGAGATGGCTCTTTTCCTGAGTCATAACAATAGCTGTAACTCCACAACAGTACTTGTGTACATTTTGCTTCAGGGTATTTGATTTCCATAATAAATAGAGAGATGGTTATTGTGGAAAAAAATGGGCTGTATGCAAATCCCCATACTGTGGGAGGCCGGCAGCTTTGGGAACCAATTACAGAGGAGGCATTTGAGTAACTGCTGCACATGTATTTTTTTAGGGGTGCATTGCCTGTGAGTTATTTTAAGGTGGCACAGTGACAGGCCACCAACTCTCCATCCGTCTGCTGCCTTCCCAGGCTCTTTTCCAGGCCCTAGCGCTCATGCTGTTTGGGAAAGCCCAGGAAGCCCAGGTTGTTCTCCAAGGCACAGCTGGCTCATGCACTAGGTGAGCCTTGGTGTCTCCTTGCCACATGGAGGAGCCTCTCGGCTCCAATTCCCAAACCCCAAGAAGTGTCAAGCATCTCAACCCTACCTCCAGGACATCCATGCAATATTGCAAGCCTATTAATGCACAAGCCTTTTGCCACAGCAGCGTGTTGCTCAGATCTCCTGCAGCACAACTGGATCTGCAGCACCTCCTCCTTTACCCAACACCATCCCCCATTGCTGCCTTCTCTATAGTCTCCTTTAATCAGCCTGCAGCTAATCCCATCCGTGCCTAAATAAATGCAAGGTAGTATAAGCTGCTTAGGTTTACTTAATGGCCCATACCTCCTCCTCCCAGCTTCCTTCAAACTCTCTCAGCTAAAAGATAATTCTCTTCATGATAATCCATAAAACAAAGCACATTTGTAGTTCTTTAGTAGCCCATTTCTGCAGATTTCCAGAGTTAACATTTTGCCTCTAAAACGTGAAAACCAAAAGGGAGCACACTTTAAAACCACAACTTTGCACTCTTTTTCTGCTTCTTTCTAGGATTAAGCTAGCAGACAATATTTAGTCTGGTGAGACAGCAGCATGGGACATTTCAGAAAGGATTTTTTTGGCAGAGAATATGGAACAAATTGCAGATATTGAGAGCTGGACTTGCATTTAGCATTAAATTGACCTGCCATGAGTTTTAGCAAAGCACAACTGAGGGACAGTCAGCATTACTAAGCTTTTTAAACTATTCTATCTTTCTGAAGAGACAAGCATCAGTATATTCCTTTATCTAGCAAGCTAGTGTAGGTATCATGAGACCTATTGACTCATGATCATTAGCAAAGGCACAAACCCACAGTCACATTTATCTACAGTAAAACATTTTGCCATCTATGCTATCAAAATATAGCAGAAGTCAAAAGAAAATACATAAATCTTTATCAGAATCTAAAATGTTTTGTAGTAATTACAGTTCAGGGAAAATCAGATTGGAAAACGACTCACATATCCTTAGGTTGTTGGGAGTTAACTTGCTTACACAGAAGATGTCAGAACATCATTTTAACATGGAAAATGATCATTCTTGAGGACAAGTTTTCTTGAGGACAAGTTTCTGCAAATTTGTAAATGATAACAAAAAATGAAATGAAGGAATAAATCTGAACCTTTGATGAGAACATACCCAGAAGAATTTCACCTTTCACTGTTCCCACACTGCTATTTTCTCATTTCTACACTTCCCGGTTTTCATTAGCAATGGTAAAGACATACTGAGAGAGGAGAGAAGTGGGTTTGTTGGTATTTAGCTCAGAAAAAACCAGGAAGTATCAGAAATCTAGATAAAAATAAAGTCTGAATGTAAGAGATTTCCAGACAGATTTCTCAAGCTCGAAGTTTCAGATCAGTGTGGCTAACCTTAAGATAAGTATTTCAGCTTGTCTTAAAAGATAAGGTCTATAAACTGTACCCATTAAGACTGAATGGAGTGTTTTGGTGTGTTTTGGATTTGGCTCTAGACTGGAGAATAACCACTGGAAAAAACTCTTCATTGTATTAATCAGCATGAAGGGTACATTTGTTTCTGTTTTAATAACTTTTCCTAAGTTCCCTGGTTTTGCGTAACAGGGTGTTGAGATAATGCATCAACTAAAATTCTTAAACAGAACATAATAGTCTCCTGTTAATGAGAAAAGTGAGATATTACGGTGGCTGCCCATGTGTCAGCGCAATCAGCCGGTCTGCCTGGGGGGGCTGCTGGTTCTCCTGCCTGTCCCTGTCAGCCCCCAAGCCAGAGGCACAGCATCGCTGCAGAAGCAGGGGCAGCTGCCCCAGCCCGCGGCTACCTACGTGCCCTGAGCACAGATCTCAAAGTACAACAGCTTTTGCAATAGATCTCAAAGTACAACAGCTTTCACTACATTTAAAAGAAAATCAAGGTGTTTCTAGACACCCTGAGGGGCTTAGTCACACTCCCAGGATCCTCTAGGCAACTCCGTCAAATTCTGGCATATGGCACCATTTCCCAGAATGTTTCTCTAAGCAGAAAGGAGGGGAGCGTTCTGCTCTTCTTCTCTGCTTGGCAGGAAGGTTCATAGCTGGAGATGAGGAAAAGCATCTCCAAGGCATAAGTAGCATTCCAGCAACATCTGGAGAGTACCTCCATAAAGGAAAGTGCAGTTGAATTCATGCAAGAAGTAGGGGCAACCACTGGATGATATTTTACTTCTGATGGCCAAAAACTCTGCCTGTAGGTCTGATGACTGACTTCCCCTGGGTGGGTACCAGAACCAGCTGATGGGGTGAAGTTTTCTGCCATGCCAGTGGGAAGGATCAGCGGTTGATGCTAGAAGGCAGGAAGAGACTTTACCAGATTTCCAGAGCGCTCAGCCCCTGACCTTGTGGTGTTGTACCTTCCTGTCCCTTGCCTGCTGTTCTCCTGGCTACTCTAGGAAGTTACTGAAGCAGCATGTGGCTGGGAAGTCACCAGCGAGTGCTGCGCTGGCATCCTGCAGTAGCAAAAGCACTGGAGCTTCAGCTACCACCACTCCTAAGCTCTGTCAGACTGAAACTCTTCAGTGAAAACTGTGGGTAGACCCTGAGTGAGTTTTCACATTGCCAGCAAGCCTAAGGAGTATGAGAGTAAGAAAGAGATACTACTCGGCGCAGTCCAAACTTTCTAATGCAAGGCTGAATTCCATTAGAAAGGCTCAATTGCACTGGCTATGAGAGGATGTTTGTCTATTAACAATCCTTCCAAACTTTGCAGGGCTCCTGCAATTTCTCTTCTGATGAAGATGGAAAAGGGTCAAAAATAAACACCCATGCACCTGAGGATCTGCAGAAGTTGTCCATTGCGGTATCATAGCATTTCCATTTTGTCCTGGTTTATTGTACCCACACCAAGATGCTGACTCCATGAAATACTCGAGGTTCAGAATGGCAGCAGAATGTGACTCTGGGAGGCTACAAGGAAATTGGAGGTGTCTGCTCACTGACTAATGTGCTGATTATAATATTTGCCTGCTGAATTTTGCATAATACATGGGAGAGAACTACAGAAAAGGAAGTCAATAGACTTGGATCAATTTGTATGCAAACAGCTAGGTGATCTGCTGCTGCTGAACTTACACAGACTTGGACAAGGCAAGGGCATCATGGTGCTAAGCTGGGCTTGTTCTCTACATGTATTTTCAGACCAGTGCTGGGAAACTGGAGATAGATGAGTGAAATTAATGTTACATTTGGTTTAAATGTGGAAAAAAAAAAAAAGAAAAAAAGAGAAGAACTAATTATATGTTGCTGGCTTGGTCTGTGCTTTACAAATTTGCGTTTATGAATTTTTTTTCTCACGATTAGCAATTTCTATTTGAAAGGGTGAGGAAGTGCTTGGAAGAGTGAATTACTGCTCACCACTGCTGCCAAATCTCATGTTTTAATTTCAAGTTTCATGATTTTTGATGCATTTTTTAAAACTTACATTCTTGGAATAAAGATTCTATGACATTCCAGCTTTTTTAAAAATGCAAAACATGAAGCAATTTCACCTAGAAGATCAGATCAGATCTAAAAGGCAAATAAAAAGAATCCAAAATGTGTTATTTTAAGCATGCTTCATGATTTTAGGTCAGTCTGATGAAATCTGTGAGGCCTGATTCCTGAGGCTTTAAGGAAATTCTATGCTTTATTCATATGAAAAACAATACATCAATTATAGAGGTACTTTTTCAAAACCAGTTGCAATAGCCAAATGAAGAGAAACATTTGCAATTTCAAATACAAGGGAGATGTTCAGTTAGCTCTCAATTTTCCTCCTCTTCAATTTGGTAAACTGTCAGAAGGAAAGGACCTGAGATGGTCAGAGAGCAGCAGTTCAAGAAGTACTTGGGCAGGTGATGCAGGACCAGTTGGGCAGAGAAGTTTTATTTGCCATTAAGAAATCTTCAGAATTCTGGAATTTTTCATTCTGGAAGCATTTCTCAGCTGGTTCCCTCTTTTCTGTCTCAAGCTCTGTGTTCTTGCACAAGTGGCTTATTCAGAGAAATGTTTTTGATCTGAGCTCAGGTTCATCCTGTCAATGCATAGACAGGAATTAGGCTTTTATTTTCCTTGGATTTGAGATTTCTTTTCTCCTGCTGTAGATCCAATTTGCCTACTCCAACCAAGTCTATTTGTCAGTGATTACTACAATGCATCAGCTGTTACTGTGTAACTGAAGAAATTAATGCAGATTAAGAGTACATTGCCATAGGAATATTCCATTCAGTCCTAGAAAGACTAAATGAGTGTAATAGAAACAGCATCTTCAGGCCAGTCACAGTTTCTTGCAGCTCCCTTTCCCATTTCATTAAAGGTAGAAGTGCATTTAGTATGGAATATGCAAGAATGCTAGAGAGGTTTGCAAAAAATAAGATGGAAGGAATTAATTAAAGGGAAGAAATAAGACGGGGCAGTCTTTCCTCTTATCTGGGCTGACTGTGCGAACACAGCGTGGTGTGTTAGAGAGTCAAATGACTGTTAGTGTTGCAAATTTCTCCACGGCATGTCAGACCGAGGTCAAATCCTTGGTTTCTAACAGACAGTTTGCTCTAGATCAGCGTTGATTCTTCACGCAAACAAGCTCAGATTTTTTTTCTTTTTATTCTTAAAGGTCAAATATAGATACCGTAAGCTTTGCTTCCCTACGTCCTTAGGATAAAAAGAGGCTCTTCTGCTCCCTTCCCCTTCCATCTCTGTTTCAGCAAGCTTTTCCTCTAACTTCCTAACACTTTTTTTCCATAGCAGTAGTGTTCTAGCCCTCAAGCTGAATGCAGTGCAAGCACATGATCTAACGTGGTCCTTGTTCCCAAGAGTTTACAGTGTAGGTAAAGCAGAATTATGATACAAGAAATGCACTTTGAGAGCATTTATAAAAAAGCAAAATTCAAGTTCTCCTTCAATGAGGGATGACTGAAGTAAAAAGGATGGTATGTGGACAGATTTGGCCCCTGCAATACATCTGTCACTTTTTGCTGGTTCTCTTCTGAAGGCTCAGAAGAGCGGTCACTTACTGTTAACCAGGCTGTATTTTACCATGTGGTCAGGCATGTCCTGGAGGCTGCAGGTTTCAAGCTTTTCTTAGGAAAACATAGCTGTGGGCTTTGAAATTTGGGACGTGAAAGAAAGGAAATATAGGTGTGATAAGAAAAAATACAGTGAAATACTGTAAATATAGAGGTTAGGAAACATAAGGTTCATGATCATACAAGGAGAAAGATGGCTCTGCTGGAACCAGGTGCAATGGTTTCTGCCCTGTTTACAGAGAGTCACCAAATCCAGGCTCTTATGTTGGAAAAAAAAGTCACCGAGCCTACAGTTATTTAAAAACCTGTGTCATGAAAGCAGCAGGGAGATTAAAACAAGCAGATTTTAAGCTTGTTGGCTTCTCACCTCCTTTTGAACCCCTCTGTTAAATTATGAGGCTCTATATTTTCCTTTCTTTAAAGTCTCTTTTCAGCTCCGTTTTTTGTTGTGTGAAAGACCTACACAGAGCAACAGGGGAAAACATGCCAGATAACGGATATACAAATAACACTATCTGATGCACAGATATAAAAAATTATCTTTTTATGTCATTTCTCAGAATAACCTAAGCTTTATGCAGCAGAGCAAGGTTTCTTAGAAGTCACAGGAGGCCCTTTGAGGGCGGCCAGAGGAGAAGAGCTACTTCTCCTGCTGTCCTCTCACCATCTGGAGTAGGAATGAGGCCAATGGGGCTCCCAAGTCCTTCCTCTAATTTCTGAGCTCCAGCAGCAACCCTACAATGACAGACAAATGAAAGAGAGATATATCACATGGTTTGATGTTCTTAATGGAGAGCTTATACAGCTAGTGTAAAAACATATCACAGAACAAAGGACTAAAAAGGAATTAAATCTTCACACCTATCTCTTTGGGCACCATATTCTGTGACCTTGGGATGCTGCTTTTTTCATCCCCAGTATAACTTTCCAGACTATAACTTATCTTGTTAAGTGTATTATTACCATGGCAACCACAAATAAAAATTTTTAACAGAACTAGTTCGGAACTGAGGGGGTTTTTTTCAGCTTTGGTGCCTACATGTGCTGGGGTATGTGTTGTCTTTTGAGACAGGGAAGGGGAGATCACAGTTCCTACATAGAAGCATTGTCTGTCACGTTTACAACACTGATATTCCTGTCTGCAGTTTACTGTACGTTGCAGTGTAATAGCAACAGCTAAACTTAAAGGTCACTCTGCACAAAAAAAACAACAAAAAAGATCAATCCTACTCTGTTGATTCCATCGTCTAAATGCACAAGACAACCAGGACATGGGAGGAAGAAAGCATTGTTACTCACAGCATATACGCATATTTATGGAGAACACATTTTTAAACCAGTGAAATGTCAGAACATGGTATTTCTTGCTCTAAGATATATTTGACCCATATTTTGCAAAATGGTTGGAAATGTGGGGTGTCTCTCCACTGGAGCATCCACACAAAGACACCTTAAATAAAAATGGTTTTCACAAAGTAGCAATGGTCAGAGTAGCTTGACTATATCTACAGGTAAACATCTGGAATAGCTCAGCCTGTCTCACCAGCTTTCTGATGTCTGCCAGCAGTGAATATATTTCTCTCATGCCTGTTGCTACTGATGGCATTAACACTTTACTGAGCTGGGCAAAGTTCACCTTGTTTGGTCTAAGCAGCACTTAGAAGCTGTCGCCTGCATGTTGTCAGTAATGTAAAAAAAAAAAATCATATCCTAACTTAGGAATCGTGCTGAAAACTCTACTGTAGATATAAGCCCAGATTAAAACAGTCCTTTTGCTAGCACAGTCTATTCTTGCTGGCAAAATAATATGCCCTGGACTGGCACAAAACCTCTTTTCTAAACATAAGCTGACCCACAGCAAGGAAGATGTACCGCTCTTATAAAATAATATTAAACATTTTCTAATATAAACAGGGTTTGGAGGCCAAATGCAGAAAGATGTCTAGGTGCTTAACTCCATTAAAATTAGCTGGGAAAATTGCTTAGCATAGTTTCTATTGCAAAGAAGCTAAAGAAGGCATGCCAAAGGTTATTTCCTCAAGAAGAAAACATCGTTAAAATAGATTGCAGAATACATGCAAGCTCTCTTAAGGAGATTCATTAGGAGACCTTAAAGATTCTGGTTTTGAGCTTGCAATATTCGCATAGGTTTCTCTGAACCCTGATAAACACAGCATCACAGATTGGATTTGCCTGATGGGAATAATATCACAGGTACCTGCGGAACCTTAGCATAGTCCTGTCATCTCTTCTGCCTGTTCCCATTCCTGCCCTGAGACTGCAGAAGCATTTTCCCTTCTCTGTCACTGCAAGTCATGCCTCCTTCAGGGAGGAATTTCTGGCAAAACCCCAACCCCCAAACCAGCATAAACCAGAAAAAGGGTGAGAAGAGGCAGCACTTGCACAATTACAACTTTAACCGCAGCTACATGAGCATTAGTGGGCTGAGTGGAAATGCCACATCTGCCGGTTTCTGAACGCAGGCAAGCATTTCCTCAGACTACGCTCCTGCAGCCGCTTCTGATTTGTCAGCCATTTCACCAAAATTGCCCGGAGACCCCAAGAGGCAATAAACTCAAAACTAAGCAGGAATGACTGAAACAGAGAAATGAGAGTAATCGTGCACTGTGGCTAGGAAATCCTGGCTGAAGATATATCTGAGTTTATCTGATGACTCTCTGTTTTCAGTGTTCAAATGTAATTTAAATGGGGAAATTCAGGTACCTAAACATAATGCCTTTGGAGATGATGGCAGTTGCTGGAGTCATCTAAATGTGTTGGCAGCTTTGACACAGGATTTATGGCAGGATTTGTGCCCTGCTGGAGCAGCAGCTGCAAGCCAGACGGGCTTCTCGGAGCATCTAAAATGACATTAGACAGCTCTTCTTATATTTAGGCACCTGAATCTCTCTAAATGTTCATTTCTTGGAAATAAGTGTTTTAGAATCCATTCAATGCTCCTTCTAAGTTACAGGAATGGTACCGTTGTGTAATCAAATACAGAACAGAAAATGACTGAAAGAAGGCGCCTCAGGCAGTCTTAACATGTCTTCTTGCAAGTATGCATCTTGACACAGTCCTTAGGATATCAGATAATTTTTCCTGCAAAACCCATGTCACATTCAGTCTTCGAAAGGTAGATACTTATGCAAACCTTTCCATCTTTTAATTGCTGTGTACCTTTCAGATTCTGCAACGAATATGAAATTATTAATTTCCTCATGGAAAATTATTAATGAACACTAATGAATACAAATTTACAGTGCCTCTCCCTAAAAAAAATACCTCAATTCCCAGTTTACTATGGTAGCTGTGATGTCAAAATCTTTAAAGTGAAAACAGGGACAGGTAGTGTGGACAAAACACCTTAATGCTGCACCTGTGTCATGTCCATATGGGTCTCTCTGAGAATACATTGGAGTTTATAGATTAAAGAAGGCTTGTCAGGTTAATGTTTCACAGTTGTAAGCTGCATGCTGTTGTAACTTAATAAAGGTTTCAAAAGGTGTGTTATGTCACCTTATCCTAGAGAGGGATACTAATAAAAGGGAATGATAAAGTTCAAGTCATTAGGTTTACATTTGCAGCGTAAGCAAATCAGGAGCTGGAAGAAAAAATAGTGCAATATAAGAGTTAGGATGGAGAGAAATGATTCAGGCGAGAGAAAGTGGGCAGGGAGAGGGGAGGACAGGAGATGGATGGCTGTGGGAAAGCTTACTTCCCACCTCTGCAGCCTGGACATGTTGGAGGACTTTGTGGTGACACACACTGAAACGGCACAGAGGGAGTGTTTTAAGTGCAGAACAGTACTGTGTTCTACCTCTGATTTGATCCTGGAATCTCTGTTTCTAATATTAAAATGATTAGTACTAAAAGCCTAGCCTTAGGTCCAAAGTGTGTCTTATATTTAAAAGGCAGGGTGAGCCTCAGGGAAACTGGAGATGGTGGGGTGCAGTGTCTCAGTGGCAGCAATGAATCAGCAGAGAGGAGGAAGCCAAAGTGCCTGCTCCTGGAGAAACAGGAGTTCCTGCCTGGGATGGATGACCCTGTGTTGTCCCCGCTGCTGCTGGCACAGGGCACTGAGACATTCTACAAGGCTCTGGGTGAAGCCTGAAGTGCCACAGACATCAGGTCCAGGGAGGATGGACAAGGTTAATATTCACAAGGCTCAAATCCTTTGTAGACTCAGTCCCTGTTCCTCTAGGGCAACATTCAACTGCCTCAACTATAAGCTCATCCTTCTTGCCTGTAAACCGCTGTCTCCTTCACAGTATGTCCTTCCAGTATCTTCAATGAATGAAATGGGTCCCGTGGGGTGAAAAGAAAGTGTTGCAGACACCAAGCTATAAAGTATGTGCATAAAGGGCCTCAAATGAAGGCTGTAAAGGAACTCTTAATTTTCCTATTTCCTAATTTCTTCACTTAACTTTTTTGTAATATGGTATTTGAAAGAAAAAAAAGCCATTTCTTATTTTTGCTCAAAAAAATTCCACAGGAAAAACCACAGGAAAAAATTAATTCCATGTTGCGACTCAGTCTTGACTCTTACCAGTGGGGTTGGGACCATTTAGATCCTTAGCAAATCCTCTATCCTCTTTCTGTTTTTACATTAAGGTGAAGGATTTTGTCTGCCATCTCCACACTTCTGAGGCAGGAAAAGGTTCAATTCCATGTCCAGGAGGGCAATAAGGTCTAATGGCCAGAGGATCCCTGTATCTCCCCCTCTCCCCAGTCTCCTCTACCATTCCTGCATATGTACTGCACTGTCCCTGCCAGTGTCTGCCCCCTCTGTTGTTGTTCCTGATTAAATTGCTCTAATAATTTTTGTTGCATGTGTGAAGAAAGATTTTATGCCACATGTTGAGAAAAGACTATTTGTTCGATTTCTGTTTTCTTTACAATGTTACACTGTTGGCTTGGCGAAAGACACACAGTGTTTGCTCCAGCAGCACATTTCCTGTGGCAAATTTAATATTGAATTAACAGGGGGCTAAATCCTTACAGAGACTGAAGCTCCCCAATGCTCAGTGTTGTAATGACTGACCAAATCCCAGGCTTTTCCCGAGACCCAGAACAAGGGTCCAAACTGCTTCCTCAGCCCATCGTGCTCTTAGGCTGTTATGGCAGCCCTGGGGTGGTCCTCCAGATCCTTGCAAGGAAGTGCCATCTCTTCTGCCTGACATTAGCACACTAGGACGTGTGAGGGCTGGAGACTTCACAGGGTGTCAGGGCTATTTACACCACCTGTAAGTGTGCATTAGTGAGAGGCAGGCAGACACACCGCAGATTGGTCCTGGGAAAGTTCATGTTGTTTCTTGCTTTTAAAAAATGACAGTGCTGGAGATGATACATTTCCTTGTGGCTTTTATCAGACTCTCTTTTAGACGCTTAAAGAGGAACTGAGCTCTTTAAAGCTACTGTGCATGGTGTTTGGTACCTTCGTTTTGCTCTCCTGCCTTAGCAATTTTTCGCTTGGTCATGTATTCAGTGATTGCTGGGGGCCTGAAGGGCTACTGCCAAGAGGACCTAGGAGCTAAACCACCTCCCAGTGCTTGCCTCAGCGTCACAGTATATGTAAAATGATAGTTGCAGCTGTGAGGTTTGGCATGCGTACCCCTGAGCAGTTGCGGGAACTGCACTTACTGCATCCTTGAGGTTAGGACCTGAGCCAGCTTCCTCGCCAGGGGCTGTATCCTCACCGCAGGGCTGTACATCCCTCTGTGGCAAATTACAGTCCTCTTGATGGAAGAGGCTGAGCAAAGCCTGCTCCAGCCACCCTTTGCTTGTGGTTAGTGTGGGAGATGTGGACGCACATCTCTCACCCAAAACAGGGTGGGGATTTGAAGCTAGTGCCTCACAGCCCCAGTGGCGCAGATAAAGTTACGTTCTTTGCTGTCATTTACAGGTCACTTAAATCTACCAAGACAAGGTAGGAGGGGCTCTGCAGAAAGTCTTGTTGGGACTTCACTGTGAACTAGGGCTAGTTCTGGGCAACTTCTGGCAATTTATACATGGGCACTGGGAAATGTAGCACAGGCAACAGCTGAATGTGGCTTTTGACATTCATCAGCAGGCTTCAAACTAGTAGATGAAGACATACTAACATCCAGTGGCTGGAAATTAATGGTCAACTTGGTACGTCTTGAAATGTGTGAATTTTTAAAGGTGAAAGTGATTAACCACTAGAAAACCTTGTCAGAGGATCAGTGAAACCCATCATAAGATTTTTATTTTTAATCAAGAGTACCTGTTTTCTGAAAGGGATGCTCTAATTCAAACAAGAACTGACTTGAAAATGTCTGGTAGTTTGGTCTGGTAGGTTCCACAAGACGCCAGGCCAGATGATCACCTTGTTACCCTACGATTATTTGAGAAAGAGGCACTGGCTACTTAGATATCTCTGGTGGGTTACACCAGTTCTTCCTTGCACCTTACATGCTGTTGTGTGAACTCAGAGAGTGGTTTCAATATAAGTATGTAATGTTGTGCTTGTATCTTCCTGGAAATTCTTCAGCACTTCCTTTTGAATGTCCTCCTCTTAAGGCAGATAGCTATCAGCTGCCACCAATTACACGTAAATTTCCTTCAGTTCTTGCTAGTTGAAGTCCATCTCAATTAATGACAATAGATGAGAATTTCTCCTCTTGACCCAACTCATCTGGCTTATTTCCTCAAGCCCTTTTCCACTTTACTCAAACCTTGTTCTATAACATCCTTCTTCCTCCAAAAGGAAGGCACAAAAATTAATATCGAAGAGCTCATGACTTTCTTTAGGCAAAAAAAGTGCAGACAGATTTCTAAATCTGATATGCTCCCCAGCTTTGTATTTCTTCCCTTAGATTGTAAAACTGAAATATCTCTGTGAGTAGAGGTGAATGTGTTATAGCTAAATTTGCTACAGACCAACTGATCAGGCACCCATATGTCATCATGTGAACCTGTGAGGAATTTCCTGAGTATGAAAGATACCATATCAACCCACATTTATTATTTTGGTGAAATAGAAATGTGATATTTTTAGATACCTTTTTTCAGTAATGCTGTCCTGAAGTTTATTATATGAAATGCCATTTTTATTTGCAAGTGGATAGCTAAAGTAAGTTTTATTTTCCTTTTCTCTTTTTCCTTCAGTTTAAGTAATTGGTTATTGCATATGCACAATCTGTGTTACTTAGCAAAATCATACTGTATAATATTTGTAGATTCATCTATAGAATTAAAGCAAAAACTGAGATCTTTGTGAGACCGTTTTCATGGCACTTATGGATAGCTGAACCATATTTGTTAATCTCCTGTTAAATTCCGCAAACAACACCTTCCTTCACATTAAAAACTGTCCTACCTATTTTCACATCCGTCAGCCAAGTTTTCTTATCTATGTGCAGTACAGTTCTAGGCCATGCAATAATTTCCATAGAGACCTATGCAACACCTTTTCTCCATAGTAATGCTATTTACTTGAACCAAATGGTTAAAAACCAAATTGTAGCACATGTTAAAGCACAGGTTAGGAACTAGATTAATCCCATTGTCCATCTAGTCCAAACACCTGGCTTAATAAATGGTTATCATGGCTTATTCAAAACCAGTGAAAATCTCCAGCAGGTAGTAATGACATAATCAGCCGATCATAGTAGTTCTCACTATTTGTTGTTGATATACATTGCAATGCAGGACGCAGAACAGGAAGGAATGCCTGAAACCTTTGATTACCTTCCTTGCAATCATGCAATCACATTCAGAAATGTACAAAGTTCCATCTTAAAACCAGCTTCCTTTTTCCCATCAACTCAGTTGCTGATGGACGCTGTTGGAGAAACTCTCTCTGCCGAGGATCAACTTTCTTCACCTCTTTTAGCATCTTCACTGGCTGTGTCTGCCTTAGCGAGTTGGTCTGAAGCAATAGTACAGTTTGATGTGAATACTCCGATTGTTCCCATTTACTTTGTGTCACTTTGGTTCCTAAAGGCAACCAAAAGCATGAGAAGAAAATTATGCATGAGAAGGAACTTAAATGACAAACTGTGTTACAAATGTATTCTAACACTTGTGCATCATTTCTCCAAGGTACACATATGAACTACAGCATCATGAGATCCCCTAGGAGATAAGTCCTTGAGAATTCCTGTGACAACTGATAGCATGTGCTACAGCACAAGGACCGAGAGCCACATGCACTCTATTTGCTGCTGACTGCTAGACATCAACTCTTTACTGCAATTGGACTCTCTGTCACATTTGCCAACCAGACATTGCACCTAAGAGAATACCTAGTCTGCATGATGCTATATTACTATGTGGGATAAAACGGCATGTAGGCACATTTTAAATCAACAAATTCCTGTTGGTTGTCCAGTGATGGGACAGGCTGGAGAGGCAGCCTGTTGTGTATGGCGAAATGCTTGTGTGTTACAATTCCCATCCCTCAGGCGAGATGGCCAGCAACACAACATGGATGAGATGCACAGCAAACACTAGTAGGATGCCCTGCTGTGCTCAGAGGCTCCATCCACTGCATTGCAACACTGGAAGCAAGAGGAAATTCTTGACTTCTTCATCAGTGCAGACTCCAAAAAAGGGATCAACATTGCCATGGAGGCCCAGTCCCCATACTGTAGTGGGCACGAGGCAGGTACACCTGGGAGTCCATCCTGGAGAGAGCACTGCTGGAGCAGGAGGTATTTCAGAGGAGGAGAGAGGGCAGAGAGAGGGCAGGGAGACCAAGGTAGAAAAGGAGCCTGTTCCTGCAGGGCTGGCAACAGCTCCTGCCCCCTTGGTGACAGACCAGCAAAAGCTTGGAGAGAAGGTGTGAGGGGCAGCACTTCCCCTGTTTCTCAGTTTATAGCCCATGTTGCCCTTCCAAACCCCTTCCCTGACCTTAGGAGCTATGGACTACAGTGGCACACAGGAAATTGTGTTTTTCTGTTTGAGAATTTATATTTTACTGTAGGAATTCCCCCATTCAGATTTTCAGCCTTTGCTTAAAGCTATGTGCCCTCCTTGCCTGTGTGTCATGGCGGGGTGGACTGGCAGAGAGCCAGGACAGGTCATGTGGCCCATGGGCTGGGTCTGCCATGAGATGGGAAGGCCACTGTCATTCCCTGAACATCTGTGGTCTTTGCATGTGGGATTGGTGCACAGTGTGTGGTCCAGGCAATTTTTGAGAAGCTAGTTCTTGATCTTTGCTTTACTGTTACAGTTTTCTTTCTTACCTGTTCCTCTCTCTTTCCTGCAGCTGGAGAACCTTTTGCTGTGTCTTTTAATATCCTTCACAGGTCTGACACAGCTTGACTTTTGGCAATACTCTTTTTATTGAACGCAGATTTCTTTGCTGATCAAATGCTTTTGCAATACTTCTGAGCTCTCTGCTACTCTTAATATGACTTCTGAGATGCTGACTCAGTTTGCTTAGTCTGGAGCCCTTCCTGAAAGATTTTCTTTTGCTTGGGATAAAAGTTGAAGATACTATGGCACATTTGGCTTAAATGCGTTTCTTTCCATTCATGTCTTCTATTTCTTCAGTTGTTAGAATTTGTTTCATTACACAAAAGCACCCTTTAGATATTGAAAAACTTTTAAGTCTTCCGCTGAATTTAAGCTGAATCAGGTTGTAATCACAAACCATTTTATAACCAGAGAATATAGAGGATACTCTGTATTTTCTGACATCTCTATTATTTAAGCACCATTCCTAAGCAAAACATCAGGATCTCCCTGTAGCCCCTTCCCTCCCTTCCTTGCCCCATTGCAAGTGGTCCATGCTCCCGCCTGTTTCACTACCCAGGGTTGTCCTGCGATTCCTCTTTGCTTTCCCCAGAAAATCCTGCCGATACACCTGACCACAAAACCCAATGGAGACCCTGCTGTCCTTCCCTCTGGCCGTAAACTGGGAGCATTAGATCTCTCATCCGTACATAGGAAATCATGTCTCTCTACAACATGTTTCCCAGTTGCATGGGCCAGCTGCAACTCACACTTGCATGCTGACCTGAGCCCGCTGGCCTTGGAGCAATGAAGTACATGAACCATCTTTTTCCTCCCCACAGGTCTCCAACCCAAACATACCTTTATCCAGGCTTTTCCTGCTTATTTCCTGTGGTCCAGTATGGTAAGGCACAGCCCTTCCCACCTGAGGTAGGACTGGAGCAGGGGCTGGGGATGAGCACTGCAGCTGTAAGACAATGCTGAGGGGGGCACAATATTTTTATCTTATTTCCTGATGCATCTACAAAGTCCTGATGGAAGATTGTGATTCTGAGGATGATGTCTCATCATTAGCAAATTAGATGCTGTAATCTGCTTCTAAATGAATCTTCTTAGGGGGCATTACTCAGGGTCAGATTAAAACTAAGTGAAGGAAAGACTGATTAAAATGTAAGGTGAGCTTCCGTTCCCCGCTTCTGGCGGGTGCGACACAAAACCCTTGAAAGGGCAGAGGTATTTTTAAACCACTTTTTTGTGGCCTGCCCCGGAACCGTCTCTAAATTATAATGCCTCACAGATCCCATGGTGATGTCCATCTCCTCTCCTCTGGGTGCCTGTCCCAGGTCTGTAGGAGACCAGGTCTGCCCGCAAGCATGCCTAGAGAGGAAAAGACCTTCACTACTGAAAGGGGACTTTAATGGCTGCTGTAGACACTTGTCCTGGGGCTGCAGTCAGCAGCAAGAGTCCTTCCTGTACTTCTCTAGCTACCATGCTAGCATTATCATGCAGGGTTCTGGGAACTTGGGCTAGCCAAGGATTTTGGCTACACTAGTGGTGTTTCCCTTAAAATAAGGGATCCCAAGTTAGAGGATGCATTGCTGAGGGAGAAAAAAAACTAATTCAAGGTATTCTTGGCCTAGCTGCTCCTTTGTTCAGTCTTGCTCTGATTTCTGAGAGGGAAATAACCGAAACCAGCAAACAAGAGGCTGTGAGAGACCAGTTGCCCTTTACTAAAGACCCAGCTTATCCGGGGGCGTCTCATGGTTGCTTTTGCGCTCCCTGACCTAAATCAGCCTTTATTTACCTTTTGTAATCTCAGACTAATTCTGACTGGATTCAGATGACTGGGATGCCATGCTGATGCCATTAGTGTAACATGAAGCTCAGCAAATAGGCCAATAAAAAAATACTTGCTTTAATTTTGACTGAAATAAATAACTTAGCGAGCCACTGTATTTCAAAGCTTTGCTATGGCAGATCAAAACTGTCCTGTTAATTAACTGCCACGTTAATTAATTAGACGTGCGTGAGCTCATGTTTAGCTGCAGTCAAATAGCAGCATATTTATTTTTCTCATGCTTTACAAATGGCATTAGCATTTCTGGTTTCTTGTCTCATGTCTGCGGCCTCATTTCATGACCGAACATGAAAGGTGTTTATGACAAATACTGATTTAAACTATTCTGACGTGCGTTCCTTTCTCCTCCCTCCCTGTCCAGCGGCACCAGGCTTGTGGGCTTCTTCTGGTCCATGCCTACTGTCCGTCCCGCATGGCCCCAGTGCCACTGGGATGGCCTCACTGTGTGTGCTGAAGGAGAGCTTCCCCAAACGCCTGAATACAGCCTCCTTTACCCAAGTTGATTACTCCAAGGCACCGACTCCCCCCACCTTGGTACTAAACTCTGCACTTTGGTTTTCACTTCTTCCATTCCAGCTGCTAAAGCTCCTTGTAGTCTTGGTAACTAAAAGGGACGCTGCCTTTCCTCACCACTGGCCGGTCTGCATTGGGCTCTCCCAGCCGATTACCACTGCCTTATTTAAAGCCCTCCTAATCTAATTAGGTGTCTCTCGTGAACATACTAACGACAAAGGCCACACATCCAGAACTATTATTCGATGCACAGAACAAAGCCTGTTTGGTGATTTTCCTGTTCAGGGCTTCTAATAGCTGAGCTCCACATTTGCTGGGTAATACATTAGGTTTTCATGCCAGTGAGGCGTGATCCAGTTCCTACTGGAGTCTATAAAAGGCCCCTGCTGACATTTGGCTGGGGCTCAAGACCTACATCTTTATCAGAAAGCTTTGTTGTCTGCCAGTCTTTTTGAGCTTAATGCACAAATACAGGCAAATGCAGGGACAACTGCAAGAAGCACACGAATGTAACCAGGCAGGTATATCAATAATCCAGCTTCAGTCTTTTTACCTGAATATTTGACATAACAGATTTTAGCCTTTTCTCTGAAATGTCTGAAAAACAGGTTTAAAATCTGACTAATTTTCTAGACATCATGACAGCATTACTATTTATTTCCAGGCTAAAGGATAATGTTGTTGCATTTAAGAAAAGACAAATTTCTGTGTTGTCACTTGTCTGAAATGAGGTGTTAGGAAACAAAAGCAAGGTCTTACCAAAAAATGGTGATAGTTATTCAAGATGCAGTGTTTTCTTCTTGGAGTCTGCTGGAAGTATTCCTCTCCATTGGGAAGTGCCCAACAGCTTCTGGTATTTCTGTTGTCTTTTCTTGAGTGTGGATTAGAACTATATTAAAAGTTAACGGTATCATAATAATGTACATATGTACATAAAGTACAGATAAGATGGGACCAAATATATAACTAGTAGGTGTAGAAGTGTGTGTTCATCATAAGCCTCTCTATAGCTCAATTCAAAGTGTGAAAAAAACCCCAGGGATATCAACTATCAGGATAGAATAAGGACAGGTTCAGATGAGCCTGTGCTCATGAAAGTGGGGAATAAATGGAGAGGGACAAAACAGGCTTAACAAAAAGAACAGAAAACTAGTTCTTGTTAATAATTTTAAACACACAAACACCACCTATTGTTAAAGGATAAATAAAGAGAAAAGAGAAAAACTACTTATTTCTTATGAATATACATATATGCAGACACATTCAAAATCTTAAGACAGTAGGAAGTACAGACTTTTGACAGACACACTTTAGGAGGGCTGCAAACCAAGTCCAGGATGGGCAGTTGCATCCTGCCAGCTCTATGCAAAATGGTTAAGGCTTTGAAAAAAAGCCCATTTTGGATGCTTTTTTAATCATATGTTTTTGTGAATATATGGAGGAAGGCAATCGGAGCATGCATAAAGCTTTCATGATCAGGTAATAAATGGTCCAGGATGAATTAATGAACTCTGGTAAATGATTGGAAGAAGTTACGGGTTGTTTCGTCTCCGATTTCTACTGGTATGAAGTAGGAATAACTGCATGAATGTCAGCAGGCTAAATTAGTGAGAATGGGAGAAGAATTAATGCCTCAAGAATGTTTCTCAGTTTCAATGTCCTACTACATTTCAGCAGTGCTTTGGGATCCAGTGAGAGAAAATGTGCTGTACAAATGTAAATGTGTCTTATTATTAAGTGTCTGCTAATTTTATTCAGGGGAATAACCCTTGCTGAGTTCAGCAGTGATTTGCATAATCTCAGGTAAGTGAATCAGAAATGTCTTTTAAGAAGGAGGCTAAACCCTAAAGAATTTAAAACTAGAAGGGACATTAAACTATTCAAACTCATCTGAATTGTCAGGTGCTTTTCTTTATATTTCATCTTTCCAGGGGCATCTTACTCCAGCTGGGTGAAAGGAACGGAGGAGAGGGAAAGATAAAGAACATAAACAAAACCCAAGCAGAACATTTGAAGGAGAAGTGGCATAAATGAAGATTGAAGAACTACAAAGTGAAAAAAACCCACCTCTGAGAACAAGCATTGCTCACTGAGTGTTTTAGGATGTCACAGGGAAATTACATTTACAGTGTCACAGATAGATGGAGAATTTTTTTTTTTGTGGCCAAAAAAAATCCTTGAGCTCCATTCTAATGCCATCATTTTTGTTTTGGCATGTTTTTGTTTTTTAGGGCATAAATACCCCTTGACCATCCTACCAGGTTCTGCCTCTTTCTGTGAGACATGGTGACTAACAGCAAGCACAAATGTGTGAGTGTCAGAACACTGAAAAAAATGCTTGAAATCAAGGACAGTACTCACCTTGACTTCAGCAAAGCCAGGATTTCATCCAGAGAGTAAGATTACTGAAGACAGCATAGCCCTTCATGTACCCTGGGTGTTCTTGCCATCAACTAATTGCTTTAGATTGGTTCCTGCAAATTTTACAAATGGCAGAGTGTCTATGAGAAGCCAGAAAGGAACTGTCTGGCTTCAAATTGTTCTTTGATGGTCTTTGAGCTTAAAAAAAAGTGTTTGGGGTCTAGGTGAAGAAGGGTGTTCCTGTCTTGAGGCTCTAAATATGCCTGGATGCTCTTTTGGGTTAGTTTTTCATCATTGACAAAGACCTTCTTGTCAACAAAATGTTGAGCTTTCCTTTTTGCCTGTATTCTTTTAAAAGGCAAATGCTGGATACACTGGGAAGCTGTGTACTGTCACTTAGTCACAACAAGCCCATCTTAAAAACCTTAGACATCTTGCTTCCTTACTGCAGCTGGAAAAATGTTCTAGGGCATCTGAGGATGAGAACTTACTTTTTAATTACCACTCCAAATTATTCATTGTCACTTTCCTCTTATTTGTCCTTTGCCATCTTACTTAAATACTTCTTAATTCTTTAATGACTACCTGGTGATTAGCCATTTAACAGATAAATACAAAGCAATCGTAACTGTATTCTAGTCTAAGCCACCCACGCTCTTTTATTCTGTTCTTGTGGAATGAGTGCTCCACTTCTCTCTTCTTTCTAATGACCCTTTGTTATGGGTTTGTGTGGCGCGGTTTTCCTCGGTGGCAGGGGAGGGGGGGGCTGCAGAGGCGGCCCCTTTAAGAAGTTGCTGGAAGAATTCGCTGCCCCAAAAATGTCGGACCCGCGCGCCAAAATGTCGGACCCG
>VYZV01014808.1:229617-260161 GCA_013401275.1 Pandion haliaetus | reverse complement strand
AAAGGAACCACGTTGGAGCAGGGAACGAGAGAGGAGTCTTCCCCCAAGGAAAGAAGAGGCAACGACGATGTGTGGCGAGCTGACTCAACCCCCATCCCCGATTCCCCTGCGCCGCCGGGGGGAGGAGGTAGAAAACATCGGTAGGTGAACTGAGCCGGGAAGGCGGGAGGGATGGGGGGAGGTTGTTCTGATGTTTGGTTTCCCTTCCTAATACCCTGTTTTGTTTCTGTTTTGATTTGTAGTAAATTAAATTGATTTTGTTTCTTCCCCAAGTTGAGCCTGTCTTTTGCCCGTGACCATAAGTGGGGAGTGATCCCTCCCAGTCCTTGTCTCGACCCACGAGCCTGCCTTTGGATTTTCTCCTCATCCCAAGGTGGCCAGGCGAGGGGGTGGGGGGTGAGTGAGCGGCTTCGTGGTGCTTTGTTACCGACTGAGCTGACCTGAAACCACGACACCCTTCTTTGTCCTTCTCCCACTTGGAATTCACATTTTTTAACATGGGCTTGTACAGAGTAGTGTAGATCGGATCCTAACAGTCACTTGTACAACAACATGAGCATGTCTCCAACTACAAGAAATATTCAGCTGATGCACCGCACAATTACATCTGTATTTTTCTGGCTGCATCATGCCAATTGATCACATTCATCCAGTGATTGCCTAAATACCCAGGACTTTATTTTCCTCCGTCCCTTTACACTGAAAGTTTTGGTTTTGTGTGCCCAGCCATTTCATCCGGGATGACATGAGGTGTAATCATACAGCGTGCAGTCATTGAATCAGCTCCTTTCATACATGTCACCTGCTGCTAATCTGAATCTTAAGACTTGAATCCAGCCTAAGGAGAAGCTCACCATGGAATAGGGCATTTCCTTATTGTGGCTGTACCTCTCATGAAGATCACACACGGTTTCCATTTCCTGGAGCTGTATGTGGAGGAATCATACACTAGAAGAAAGTTTCTGTGCTGGCTGCTCCAGTCCTCCTTCCAGCCAGTGCAGAGGTCTCTCCCAATGCTTTTCCTGGTGTTGCACAGCAAGTACTGTCTGTGGGGCTTCTTTGCAAGTCTTCCTTGATTATTTTGGCTCCTGCAGAGCTAAACATGTAGCTCCACCAGAATAATATCCACCTCCTGCTCTTGCATGTATCCTCCCCCAATGAAAACCTCCTGTCTGTCCAGCACTCAGTAGTCTTGTCCCTGGCCTGTATTTGTGGCTTTAGGTCTTAATGTAACTCAAAGAAGACATTTGTTACTATGACTGAAAAAGTTCTGTTATGGGAAACCACAGAGGTCAGCCAGGCTTCATTTTTCACAAGGGCAAAATTGCAAATTTGGGTGAAGAACCACATCCCTTTTACTCAAAATGCTACTATCAAGCCACATGTACCTAGACAGGAACTGAGGTGAGATCATGAAGAACTCAGTAAGTTGTAGCATCAGGCTCTACTGGTCATTTTAGAAGTTGTGCTGGCACTCAATCTGCTATTGTGGAATTCTGGGACTTTGGGGATGAAAGTTGTCACTAGACCAAGAAATAGGAAGAGGTTCTTGACTGTGAGACACTAGCAACAAGGAGGTTGCTTTTACAGCTATCTCTAAATCCTGCTGCCTGATATGTTCACAAAGACTGGCCAAGTGCTTCATTTACTTTGACAGTGTTCACATTGTTTAAAACCCCCATGCATGCAGAGGCTGCATGCTATCCCTGTTAAAATCCCAAGGCAGTACCCCTGGAACTGCAAGTGATAGATACTTGGTAGTTCAAATATGTTTGAGAAGATTTCCTGTTATCATCCTTCCTTGCTCCTGTTGTTCTGCTACCATGTTCTTATAACACGAGAGGTTTGGGTTCTTAAAAAATAAGGAAACCGTTATTATACTTTGGAAAATGTTCAGCGCTGCTTCTAGGAATATTATTTAGAGTGAACCTCAGGAGTCTAGTCCAATCCTAGTGTAAGTCAAGGGAAAGTCAGATCTAGCTGACGTACCAATGCAAAACCAAGTTGGTAACTTGTAGTTAACAGCACACATGGTAAAGGTTGCAAAATATTGATGAAGAAGAAAAGCTTAAATTTCTTCAGCATAAATCACAGTAAATGATAACTTAAGCAGGCCACAGCCACAGTCCAAAGTGCAAAACTCAAAGGAATAGCTGCTACCTGTTTTTTATGTCTTATTTACGCAACCATTATAAAGATAGTAATGATAAAATGGAAATGATAATGACTTCCACCTGAAGTAATGCCAAGCATGAGTTTTAGGGAAGATAATGAGCTTGATGGGAAGGACATTTTGAAAGGAGCTTATGGATGGAAAGGCCCATCTATTGGTGTCTAATGTACCTTCCGGACCAGAAATGAGTCCACTGGTGTGGACTTTATGTGATCAGATGTAGATGGCTACAGTGAAAACATCTGTATCTGAGCTGGTTGTTAAGCGTATTCGTTGGAAGACAAGAAGCACTTCAGGTATACGATTCATTTAATCCTCAAGCAGATGTAGATGCTTCTGATTAATTACTCCCTAAAAATCCCTCATTTTTCCTATCAACTCTTAGGGGTTCCTAAACTGGCAGCCAGGAGGAACACATCTGTATTGTAGACATAAAGATACATGAGATGAGTTTACCCTGGTGCCTGCAGCTCATTGACAATTCAGGAAACCTAGAATAGTTATTGCTGTTCAACAGATAATCTCCTGCACTATCTACCTTGTAGACAACAAGACCGTAGGACTTGTGCAGGATCTTTCCACGGTTTCTGCTTCTCCTGCAAAGGTACTGATGTGCTATAAGTCATCAGGTACCATGAACTAATTTATTAGTACATTTTACCCAACACACTTTCCTATCCTTCATCCAGATAGTAATGTAATTTTACACTGGAGCAAAGAAACAGACAATATGGGAAAGACAAAAAGGAGTTTATGCTGCTTAAAATCAAAACAGATCAACGGTATTTTGCTTTTAAGACATCATGTGCATTCTTTCAAACGATTTCAAGCTTCTTTAAAACAGCAAATTAAGTGTAATTTCAGATAGGGAAACAGAGGTTAAAGACGTGATTTTCATAGTATGTCAGCTTGAGTACTGCATGAAAAAGTACTGCAGTGGAGTCACAGAGCATATTCCTCAGTTGTGGTGTCAGTGCGAATCTACCATAAAACTTGCAGGAAAAGATCAAGCTACTTTGCCGCCACAGCAGAAATCAGAAATAGTTATGCTCTTCAGCAGACCACTGTCAATGGTTACACTGCAGTCCAAAAACGCAGGTATCGCAGGTATTGCAAATGCTTGGGATTTGCAGTGCCCCTCTGTACAGGAAATAGCAAAGAGAAAAGAATACACATCTCCTGCCAAAAACAATGTCACTGAGGCATAACGCGGAAGGTAACACGCCACAAGAGAAATCCATAATGCAAAATACTGGCTATAGCTGAACAAGGGTCCAAATGGTACATCCACATACGTGCTTTTGTCACAGGGAAAAGGAAGCTGCTACTGTGAATAAAGCAAAGCTTAAGAGAAAACAAAATGGTAATTTTTCTTCTCTTTCATTTCTTACAGATGTGGCAGGCAATGAAAGATATTTGTCTTTGAGCAAGAATATTGTTTCCTTTCCTTCCTCCCTTGGTTTCCTTTCCCCTTGGATTTCCATCACATTTCAGGGTATTCTTCTTCCAAACACAGTGTTATTGGAGAAGTACCTCTTGAATCTCTATGTGTAGAAAGGGAAGTGGTTTTTTATTACAGGTAGGATGGCAACACCTGAAAGCAAAGCCACCGATTAGCAGGGAGACACTGTGCTTGCAAGAACAAAACTGCAAGGGAGTCTTGACATAACAGCTTCACTTCAGAGGAGAAGTGGTGAGCAAACAGCTCTCCTATCACTCCTATCAGCTGAACACCACTTAGTTGTTGGGGTGGGCCAGCAGCAGATGTAGGTGCTTGCAGACAGTGTGTACGGTGCCAAATCTTACCACAAAAAAATAATCCAAACACAGAGAGAAAAATAATTACTACAGGGAAAAAGAAAAGATGCTGAGAGGATGCTATCTCTGAGTTCCCTGTAGCAGCAAAGCAGTGACATATGGTTTTTAACTGACGGTGTGCTGGGTTACATGAGACAAACATTGCCTTTTCCCAAGCGTTGTGGAGACATGAGGAGCCAAACCGACTCCAGCAGCCTTAACCCCAGGAGGAGGGGTCCATACTCACATGGCCAAAGGCAGGACTGGGGTCCCACCATGGGGATTTCTCCAACTGCTCCATCAGCCCCAGAAGGTGAGAATGGCCTTGTTTTCTGCACTGTACGTCCTGAAGAAGCAACCCCAAAACTGAGGATTCACAAATAATGAACTAAAAAAGGACAAACACTGATGTACCAGTAGCTATAAAAACATAGGATTCCTGTTCTTTGTTATCCTCTTTTTTTCTGCTCTTTGAGGCTTACAGTATATGCATGGCCCATATTTGAGCTTTTATCTACAGCCATTAGGACTGGAAATTTTCTTTTTATAAATGAATGCTGAGATTTTCACAAGAGCTGGGGAAAACATCAAATATCATGAGACATGTGAAAAACATCTTAAGTTGGCAGTACCGCACATAAAAAGAGACAGCTCTTGCCTTGAAGAGCTACAGTCCAAACACGAGACAGAGTGGTATAAAGTAGCATTACCACAATTTTACAGATAACAGCAAGATTAAGGAAAAACTTGTCAAAGGTGAAACTAAGCCCAAATCTGCCATGGCTGTTTAGAGCCCGAGTTATAGGGATGCATTTCTTCTTTATTATGCAGCCTTAATTGTCATAGGGAAAATAAAATATTTTGCATGTTGCTAAAAGATTATGTTTTCCTTCCTAAAACAGGCAAATTAGGTTATTGTTGTGACAAATCATACTAACATATTGCTTCAGCGGGCCATAAGCTTCACAAATAGAATTTGTTGTGTTATAGGATATTCATATTTTTCAGTGAAACCAATGAAAAGAATGTTATAGCACCCAGAGAAAGTAATTTTGAAATAGATTCAGTGAGTATTTCTCGGATTATTTGTGTGAGTGTATATATGTGTGCAAAAGCAAACAAAACCACATGCCCCGCAATTTCTCAAAGCATCAGGAAAGTGACAGACTGTGGCCCTTCTCCTTGCATTGCTCTGCAGAATGTTATCTAAGCACTGACCAAAGCACTGCACATAATAAGCCACTTTTACCCATCAAAGTGACTGCATCATTTTCACCATGGGGTTAATTTGCTCCAGTTTGCCAGATTATTTTAATCAGAAACCTAGCCAGTTCTCAGCTGTAGTTTATTTTGACAGTCAATGACAACAGAGTGTTCCTTCAAGTTGTGGGAACATTGATTATGGTGGTTATAGAGATGAGATAAAGCTATATGTACTTGTTCTCTATTATTTAATGAGTCATCGAAATTAATAACTGTCGTGTTCTTATCTTGCATTACAGTTGAGAAACACACTGGTTGTAGCCAACAGTAAGTTGAAAAGCTGGTTGTTTTGTTAATGGATCTGTTGCTCTTGTGAGCTGTACAGTCATCACTCAGTCCCCAGAATTTTGCTGTCTCTGTATTCTTTAAAAATTTCCCCATATCCAGAGGCTATTTTTTAGTTACTTGATTATACACTGTTTTAAGTTAATGGAAGTGCATGCATCTGTGTTAGTATTAACATAATTCACTTAATCTTATTTAAATTTATTTGCTGGTATTTGCATGGAATAATGAATTGATTAGCATGGCAGCATATGTCATCTTCATCAATGACTGACTTAAAAAATAAAACCAGTACTGAAGTGAGACCTTGAAGCTTTAATTTGTGTAAAATCTCTGAACGTTTTATTGATCAATGATCTTACAATAAACCTACTGAATCAAATACAACCTATCTCTAATAATACTGTAGCCCTTCACGGCACTTAGCACTCTGGCCTTTGTTGCAGTCTGACCCTCTTCTGCTTAAGCTTTTATTTTAAGCACCAAATGATGAGTGTGTGAACTAAAACTATGTAGTAATTACTTTGTTCTGCTTTTTATTTGTTTATGTTGAAAAATTGCATCCAAGAGTTTGGGGGTGACCGTGTGACAGCCTGTGCTGGCAGGATGTGGTGTATGAAACACAGAGGACCTCCACTCTAGCAGTGGCCCGCATGACACTGAATCTGCTTTGCTGACTTCATTCAGGGGAATCTGATGGTTCAAAACAGGCCATTGCCATATCTTTCTTTCATGCACTGTCCTGCATGAGCAGGACTCATGGCTCCACGCTAGACTCCCTGATAAAAGCATGCAGGGTAAGACTTTTGAAGATAATGGAGCACTTTTAAGTCCTTTCTGAGGTTGGGTTTGTCTTTCTTTTTAGACTTAATGGCTAAGTACCTTTGAAAATTGTTTCTTCAGCTGCCATAGAAAAGTACCATAAAAAATCCCCCACAGGTAAATAGATATTTTCACACCAGTGTTCACCTGCCCTCCCGATTTGCACAGCCCAAAGCTGCTCCCGCCTCCCCATCCCCTGCACACAGAGCAATACTCTGGTCAGTCAGGAAATCTCATTGCTGCAAAGTAGGCCAAAGAATTCACTTCCCTCCAGAAGTCAATCTGATTGATTTTTCTTTCCGTCTCTATTGATTACAAACCTCAAAGAACATTGCTATTGTCATGGTTGCCTCAATAAGCAAAGATGGAATGGAGACATAATAATAGTCTTCAGATATGTAAGAAGTAGCTGGAAGGAGGACAAAGCAAACTCTTCCTCTCATCCCGGGTGGACAGGGCAAGAAGTTTAGGGGCTTAAACAGCAGCAAGAGTGATTTACATTAGGCAAAAGGAAAACTGTTCTCAGTGATGAAACGTTGGAATACATTGCTAAAGGAGGCAAGGGATCCCTAGAAATGTGCCTGGACAAACTTCTCTGACAAATTGTTTAGGGAAAGCTAAAACTGTCTTAGGACGGTAGGGTGGTGTAAATGACCTCTCAGGTTTTTTTCCAAGCCCTGGTGTCCAGTGGGAGACAGGCTATGTCCTTGGACTCTCCTGAGGTTCCACTCCAAGAGAATGTCAAAATGGACATGGCTCGCTTTCATCACCTGCGGCCAGATTTATTTTGCTGAGGTGTCACCACTGGTGGCTACAGCAAGCAGCAGCGCTGGTGGCAGTCAGGCAGCGTGACATACAGGCAAGGAGGTGGCTGCAAGAATTTTTACTCCTTTTCCCTTTCCAGGGACAACCTGCTCCTTCCACAGCACCCGTCCTTACACTGTATGTTCCACCTCCCACACACCCAAACCCAGGTTCATGCCCACTGCCACCCCTCTAGAGCCGCAATGCCACTTCCCTGCTTCCCATTGTGGTGGGCACCCTGGCATTTTGCCATCAACTTCCATGGACACAGGATAAGGAATCTAGTGGAAGTCATTACCTTTGTGGTCTGAAAGATAAAAGAAACCTTGCTTTCTGCGCTGTACCACCCCAGCCCTCTGAGGCGGTACGTGTGGCATCAGAACCCTCTCTGAATTTTTCACTCCATGTTACAGCTGGGGAGACCTCAGCACCTACGTGCTTGGTGGCATCGGTGCAGCTTCGTGGACAAGATCATCTGGTAGCCAGGTGCCTGCTCCTTTCCCGACCGAGTGCCGTGCTTTCTCACACCTGCAGCATCTGTACTAATATTTTTCTGTGTTAGACTGCGGATTGGATGTTTTCATATTCAACGTGTCCTGGTTCTGGCAGTGAACGTAGCTCAAACTGGGATGGTGTAGTGGCTGTTGTCAGACATCTCAACACTGTGTGTTGAAATGACATCTCGTCATCACATGCAGACAGGAAGCAGTAAGCAGGCAAGAGAGAAAATATAAAAAAAAGGATTTCTCTGTCTGCCAAGGGAACAGTCCATGCTCAAAATCCTGGCTGCTGCAGAGGTAGACAGCAGTGTCAGAAAAGACAGCTTTGGCTTTTTAGTGCCGTCTTCTTATCTGAATTTTCATTACTTATCTATTAACTAATAACATGGAGGTGAATGCAAATGTCACTTGAATATTTTCATAGCTTTCCACCAATTAAATTTTTCTAAATAGTATAGTATTTCTACATCTGCTTCTGCATTTATGCATCTAGGTTTTTGTTACCTCTATCACACTGGAAGCACATAACATTTTCTCTGTTTTTCAATGGATGTTTTTCAAAAACTAGGTATGTTAAAAATGTGAATTAAAAATCACTCCTTTTTTATGTTACAAGTGGAATAAAGATTGTCAACATCCTCCTCCGTTTCTCTTTCACCTCTGGATCTAAATTCACACATTCCTCTTTTGCTCTTAAAAAAATTCCATAAATTTACTTTGTGGCAGTTGTAGTAAACTGTAGCACTTTAGAGAAGACCTTCTGTGTTTTCTTTTAAGATGGATCCTGTTCCCAGTAAGATTTATGCATAAGCAAAAAAGAAACTCATGCTAGGTTTTTTGTTAAAATTTCCCCCATATTTTAAGCACTAAACTGATCATAGCCTGAAAACTTCTGAAAAATGAAATACTTGAGTTTTATCCAACTCACAGCCTTCCAAAAAATGTTGCCATTTTTTGAAGCAGTGACTTTTGCAAAAAAAAATCTATGTAAAACTCCATTTTCCTGGTGAAAGAGATTTGGATGTTATGCTTGTCACCTGCTTACCCAGTTTTTCAGGCACATTAGAAAATTATCCACTTTAGTCAGAGATACTGAGGGGTTTGGAGAGGAATAAGCAAGCCCATTGCAGAAAACAGTCCTTGGACTAGGACTCAAGAATTCTCTCTGAGGAATGCTTTGTGGTGTTCTGTTGCTCTCTTCTGTATCTCTACTCTATATCTCCCTCATTTTATTTCAAGATCTATTTGAAGAGGGTTTTTTTGTCCCAAATAGAAGACTTTTTTTATACAGAATAGTTTGTATGGGTATGCAGCTCTTTCAGTTGCAGCTGGAAGACAGAAAATGCCATTTTGTTTTACACAGAGACTTTTAGACACGATGAACACACCAAGCTGGTGTGGGGCCATGGACAGTATCTGCAGCAGCAGCAGTGCAGTGCACTAGGGGTGAACTGCAAAGCAAATCAGTTCTGGTGCAGAGGACCTGATGTTCGTGATGTACAAGTTTATGGAGGTTTGACTTCAGACTAGCTCTAGTCTGGTACATTCCCCCTTTTGTGGGTGGAACCCCATGGGGGTGCTCCTGATCTGCACCGTCTGGTTTAGGTTGATCCCAGAAGAACTCAGCTTGTGCTTTCCAACACTGCTTCACAAAGCATGCTAAACTGGGATGTGCAGTTCAACAGCACCTTCCTGATCCGAGTGGAAACACTAGTGCAGCTGCACCCCGAGCTGCCTTGGTGTATACCTCAATGCAGGAGTAATGGGCCACCAGTAGAGTCCAGTGGCATGTATAGGACATTTTATTCCTGTAAGCTATCCTGGCAAAAGTTCTCTTTCTTCCAAAATAAGCTATGGCTCTGTTACTAGTTTGCTAATATACCTGTCCTGGCTGTACAGCTATATTAGTGACCCCTTTCTTACGCAGGTAAGGAGCGATCCTCAGTGAACAGTGGTTTGGCTCCATCTCCAGTCTCCAGCGAAGCCCATGGGAAGCTAATATGAGGTAGGTGCCCAAGTACCTTTGTAGGTCTCAGACATGCACCCTTTGGCTGGTGTTAGGTGGTGGCAGGCAGAGGTTAGAGAATTGGAGATGTGACCACCCTAAACCTGGGCTTACCAGGCCAGTGAAAAGTGAAATAAAACTCCACATCTCCCACCTTCATGGTGGCAACTCTCAACCAAGAAGCAGCAACTCTTTACAACGTGATTACTTGGTTCCTTGTGTTCATTGGACTGTGGCTGCATTTCATGGGGTCATCCACAATGGGAAACACCAGTACTAGCTAGTGAAAACTCTCTAGCTGAGACTGAGGGGCAATTGCTACACCCACCAGTGAATTAAATCAAAATGCAATAAGACCAATTTCATTCCACATGGGAATGTCTACACAGGATTTTAACAAGGATTCACTCACTTTTCTCAATTTACAGGTCTGGTGAGTTCAGAGCAATGTAAACCCAACATCTCTATGAATGTATGCACACAGGCTTGCTCCCATCCTCTTCAGTAAGTGTGTAACCATACTAATTTCCTCCACTTTCTCTGGCAGTGGGGAAGTGCAGCCATTCTGCTACAAATTAAATGAATCCTTCATAGATAAGACAGTCATTGCAGCTTCCTGCATGGAGCCCAAAATTTTCATTCTATTTAATAATCAGACACTGTAAAATGGCATTTTAAATGTACTCACAGCTTTCAAACATCTGGTACATACTGCTGATGTGCAGCAGATGACTAACTTGTATTTATTTTGGAGCATAATGCCACAGCCTGACTATTTAAGAGAGAATATATGAGAAAGAACATCCCAAACAAAGGCTTATTGGTGAACTTACCTGCCACTGCCCTTTACTCATTTGTTGAAACAGTATTTGTACATTTGCATAGCTTGAGCTGCTCAGCAGCAATCAAAGCCATCACTATCCTGCTATCATTAGTTTTTTGCCTCGTTTATGCAAAAATCCATTTACATGGGTGAGCAATACGGATCTTACCTTTTCCTATATTGCAAAATTGATAGCAAAGGAGAAAAGGTTTTGTCAGAAGTGTTTAGTCATTTTGGAACCCAAGAGCTATTTCTATAAGTTTTGGCTAAGCAGTTTAAATATTTCTTTTTCAGTCTCAGTCTAAACTTGGGATTTCTGATGCTTTACAGTTTCTGCAAAAATAGTACTGCATTTTCTCCTTTTACTTTAATAACTTGTCTCCAGCAATGGTCAGTCTCATTACAAAAAGATATTATTTTAGTTTGACAAGATTTGGTTTCCATAAACCAATTTTGATTTGAAACATTTTTATTTCTATCCTTAAAATCAAGTCTTATACTCACAACTCAACATTTTGTTTTACTTCCAAATAGTTCTGATACGCTTGTAATATCCAGGCTTCCTGCTACAGGTTTTTAAAATACTGACATGCTATTGACTTTCTTCCAGTCTTCTGGGAACTACTGGAAGTTTTCCAGTATGCTGAAAATCACCATTTCTGCTCCTCAGTTCTCTTTAGTTAGCTGTCTTAAAAATCACAGGTGCAGGTTATCCAGACCTGCTGATTTTAAATGTTTAATCTTTGTAGCTGCTGTTTAACATCTAGCTCCATGCTTGGAATGACAGTCTGCAGAGAGAGCTGTGATATCACCAGATTTAAAGTAGCACAAATTTGCACACACACTGGACCAAAAGGCTTTATCGGAGGTAGCGCAGTTTCGAGATAAAAGGCTTAGCACTATTTCTGAGAGCTTGGTCTGGGCTAGTACACTGATCTACAGCATACACATACATCTCAAAATCTAGGTTGACTTTCATTTTTGCAAATAAATAAGACTTTTGCTGTGAGAGCTGAAAGAAAATCCTGTGAACGTGAAATGGAAGTGTGCCTGAAGCTGAAGGGAGCCTTGGACAACTGCTTTGAGAAGCCAGAGGTATTTTGGTCTGTCGCAGCAAGATGTGAACTGCAATGTGATGGTGAGGGACGCTAATCCTTATCTCAGCACAGACAATGAACTTGCTCTGGAAGAGGAGAGCCCACTTGACTTTTGTCAGAGTGTTAATATACCAATCCTGGCAGTACTTTCCATGAAGACAAGCCATATCAGAGTTATGACCCTTACGTACCTGACACAAAGGTCTGTCTCCTCTGGCACAGTCTCCAGCCACCTACCAGCAAAGCTGCGACTTTGAGCAGATATAGCTGAACAATTTCAAATGTCTTGATCTGGAGAGGGTACCTCACTGTCATATACCCTTTTTGATGGTGTTGTGATTCTACCTTCTCTTTCCACTTGCCTTTGCAGGTGTATTTTCCTTCAAGACACGGTGAGGACATGGGTAACCTTGCACATGGCTGTCTTTGCCTCCCCTGTCAGAGTGGCCAGGTCCGTATTTGCAACATGACGTGGGAGTCAGCATATGTCCAGAACAAAAGCCATACCCAGGCTTCTAGACAGAGCCAAACATCTTCTGTACTGCCCCTACTCAGACAAACACACTAACAATCCAGCATGTTCACAGTTAACAGTTAACACCCCCCCCCCCCAACACAGAGTTTTATTTGCAAGCAAGTAAGGGGAGTTTAGTAAGTATATGGGTTTAAGCACTATTCTAGACAGTCAACACATTGGTGACACCCCAGTTTGTGATGAAAAAAAAAATGACGGCTCTGGGTCACAGTTCAGGCAGCACCAAATGTCACATACTGTTGATGCTATTCTAGTTTAATGTGGTTTACCTCAAATACTTAATGCTGGGCATTATGTATTGTGTACAAAACTGCCAAAATGGTTCCTTTTAACATTCAAGAGAAGACATCTGACTTAAAAATTTCCCAGCATGCAGGTCTTGCCATAGCATTTGTCTTTGAAGTGAAACAAAACTGCAGCTGATAGGGAATGTTTTGATGAAGCAGTTTCTCATGAGAAAATGCAGATTTGTAAATATGGAAAATTTTCATGGAAACACATAGTGCAAGAAGATAGTTTAGGGCCAGGATAGAAATTCTGGGTCAGAAGGAGACTCCCACAATAGTTGGAGTGTTGGCTGGGATGGGAGGGATGAGTGTCTTTCAGGTAGTATCCTCAAGTGTACCATCTTGGGTAATGAAATACACTCAGGCAGAGCCAGCACAGTCAAGCACTCATTCAGTGCTTCAAAATGGCAGTTAAAGTATTAGACAGAAAGTTTTTCAGCATAGAACTGTCTTTAGGTGTTGCTGATCAGCAGTAGGTAAATTTGTGGGTCTGACAACTGAATTCTGGTGAGAGTGAGTATTATTGAGCATTTCCTGTGAATAAGTTGTTGGCCCTATCCTGGCTGGGGAAACTTACCATGTCAAGTAATGTTTGCCACCTGCAACAGAGCAGCAATGCATTACTTGTCCATGTTTGCCAGTCATTCAACCACACATCATATCAAAGAGGCTGTATATCATGGAGCTGAAGACCATCAACTGGAATCAGTGGAGTGTGACTGAAGGTGTTCACGGAGATACCTAGAAATTAACATCATCAAAGATGCTGTGGGAAGGGGGGTGGGAAGAAGCATCTTATGATTTTGTTTTGCCATGTCTCATCAAAGCAAGCTTCTCTGCCAGCCAGGCTCCCATCACTCATGCTGGTTCAGCCCATGAGCCGCTCACTTGTAGCCACAGAGGTAGCTGAGACCGAGGGGCATAGCCAGGACTGCACCAGAGCAAATTAGTCCATTTGAGATGGCTGAATGACCTCTGTAGCTAAGCTTGGTTCTGTCCTGCCAGCTACAGCTAATGTGTGACTGCCCTCACCAAGCTGGCAAGCCCACAGATTTTCATCAAAGGGCATCTGTGTAGTAAGTCCCTTCTGATAAATGCTAGAACCATGGAAAAATCCATCTTCAAAGCTTTCCCCCAAGCCTGGTATCAAAGATAGTTGGAATAGGAAGCACCCAAGGCTGCACGTCTGTGTTATCTTGATTCGAGCTAGTCTCAGACTCCATAACAACAGGGATAAAGCATATTGGTAACTTTTCTCACAGTTGGCTCTTATCCACGTGGATCCTATTACTGAACAAACTTCAAACAGGGGTACTAATAAATGTCCATCCACATATAAAAATCCCTCAGTCACAGCAAACTCCCATTTCCTGAGACATCTCTAATCCCTGACACATTCCTGAGCATCACCCCTAACCAGAGCAGGCTGAGTTGGCTCACAGTGAGGTCTCCAGGTGGGCAGAGGAGCTGACGCAGCTCCATGTCCAGCCCCACCAAACTTGTCCTGTATCTGAAAGATGGGCCCTCAGACGAGCTTAAAGCACTGAACTGCTTCTGGGGGTCAAAAAGTCAGTTCCCAGTTTCAGGAAGAGTTGACCCCTTTGGTCTCTGGGCCTTGCAATGCATGGGCAAGAGTATTGTCCTCTTGACAGCTTCCCTTCCTCTCTTCTTTCTGGGAGGATAGTTGTTTAGAAAGACAGTGTTTGTTTTCTCACCTCTCCAGACAAGTCAGTCAGCCTTTTCCTGTAGGTAAAGCCTCTAATTGCAAGCAGTTAACATCAATCATTGCAACTCTGTTAGAAGTCGCCTGCCCTTTACCTGGTATTGGGAAGATCTGTCCTATTGTACCCTGTACCAGGTTGGAGTGTTGACTATCCATATAACCTCTTGCCTTGTTTCTTTACATTACAGAAGGGAGTGAGTAATTCTGCAGACATTTCAAAGGTGAGGAATATCTCTTTTATTTGCTTAAGTCATGATTATTGCACAGCAGTGTATCACTGTCCAAAACAACTACACCTGAAAATACTTATCTATTTTGATATATGTTCATAATAAAGTGTATTTAACTACAAAGATATATATGTCTGAAAGTATACTTGCTACTGGAAGAATGTCTGAGCCTTATTGCCACAGGCTCTGGAAATGCAGAAAATGCCGAGCAGTCCAGTGCCGTAATAATGATTAATAATACCTGCATTTCTAAACTATCTTTAACTTACTTCAAAGGGGGTTGCTGGGAAGGCTCTTTCTTTGAAAATTAGGGCTCCTCTTCAGGCATGCAGACAGGAACAGAGAAGAACATGTCTAAAAACTTGGCACCCTGTGCATAAAATGTATTTATTTATACTAATCATAAATGGTATCAACAGTAACTCTATTCAATTCACATAGGATCAAGTACAGGAATCTGATCTAGGGGATTTTGAAACAGCGAGAAAAATGAATGAGAATAAGCTGTGTGTCTGTCAGAGACCTGAAGGTGTTCCAAATAACAGAATCCTGGCAAATCTAGAACTCCCAAGGGGTCAGGCAATATTGATTTGGCTGAATTCATCAGTATAGGAAACCATACTGTGTTTGCGTGTCTAGAACAGTTACAGAGCCTATAAACTTTTCTAAAAAGTCTTGAGTTCTCATGTCTGGACCACACCTCTACAAACAAAGAATTACTGTGTTTTGGAAAGCTTTTCCCATGGAGGACGAAAGGCTTTTTGGTTGTGAAAACATTATAGATGTCCAGTTTGGTTATGCTTAAGGCTTGCAGTTTTCAATTTGCATAGCAATTTTTATGCCCAAGCTATTCGGAATTAATTTTGAGAGTAAGACTTTGTAAGGCGCTGTATCAAATGCTGTTGCTGTTTTTAATTCAAATTACCACTACCATGTTTTCTTCAGTTGCTAATTTACCAAAAGAATTAAGAGCCAACAAAGAAAAGCTATCAAGTTTCCCAAGCGAGATTTGATCTTTATGAGAAAATGCATGCATAAGTTTCATTCTTATTAAACACTGCTGAGCATCCAAAGATAATGAAAAGTAGGCTATGTCTTCCTGATTTCAAATGTGTAACTCAGAGGCAAAGGGCGCTTTGAGGACATATCACACAGACACTGGATCTGGGAGCTTGACATTAATCGTATTTTTTATGTCATGCTTCACGCTTGCTGTATTGCTACATTATTTGCATTATGCAGTAAGCCTCAGTCATAAACAAATATATCTGAAAATCTCTATTGTGAAGGCTCAAGAACTGCTTGAAGACATAATTCATACTGCAACGCTTAGATGCATCGGAAAATGCTAGTAATTGCTGGAAATATTTTGAACTTTGCAGCAGTTTCACTTTTCTCCCACCTTTTCCTTCATAATCACATCCCTTTGATTGAAACTCTGATTATTTTACAGATGCCTGCAAAAAGCATTCTGAAAAACCATTATTATAAAGCTTTCCTCCAAAACTAGGTCTGCTGGAGACACACAACATATGCAGAGGGAAAGTTAATAAATTACAGCATATCTGAATCCAAATACGACAGACAGTGCCAAAACAAGCTGTGAATGCCCGGAGGATCTTCCCCAGCACGTTACGATGCTGGACATGTTTGAATTAGAAGTTCAGTGCCTTTTCCAGACAAGTGAAGGAGAAAGGTAACTTCAAGTTTCTTTACAAAATTTCTGCAGGAAATAGATGCTGCAGAATCAAGCTGCCCCAGACGTATGACAGCTTAACAGGCAGGAAGATGTAGGCATTTGGAAGCTAAATAAGCTTTTCTAAGGTCCTGTGTTGGAACATCTGCTGGACTTGGGGCTTGCTGCCTTACTGTCAAGACTCAGAGGGCCAGAGCCCAGCCTTGTGTAGCAACACACAGATCTACCTGTGCTGAAGCTCCAAGGAGGCTTTTGGAAAGACTCTCTCTTCACTAGTTTCTATCTAGGAATTAGGAAAAGCCTTCCAAAACATGGCCTTTCTGGTGGAGGGGTTAAGAGAAAAATGAGGAAAGACCCTGCATGGTTCACACATACAAAGCAATTACTGCCACCGTTCCATGTATGCATCTATGTTCCTGGCAGCAGCCACTGGTCCTACTCATTAAAAAGACCCCATAAAATTTAAATCAATTTGAGCAAATGAGATTCGAGCAATATGCCTGCCCACAGGCTCCACCATCACATCTGGAGGAATAGATGTAATTATTAGCTTCCTTTATTCCAACCTTGCACCAGGGGTATGAAAGGCCAGGACAAATGATCAGCAAGTCATTTACAGGACAGCGCTGCTTTCCAAGCTCGAGTGAGCTTGCAGCAGCTCTTTGCAGGGTCACCAAACCTGGCAGAAACTCAGCTGTTTATGCTAATATTTGAGGTTGCAGCGGGATTCCCATGGGGAAGCTCCTGCAACTCTGTCCTATGATATTAACAATGAAACAATACTGCCAAAGTGCATCAGCGAGAAAAGTAGCTGCTAGAGTTGTTATTTCTATAATCTGACATCCATTTTAGTAAACTTTGTCTGTCTAATGTGCCCAGTGAGATTTTGCGGAGGTTAAATCCTTCTCACACACAACAGTGGCCTTGGGTTTTGCTTGCAATTTAGAAAAAAGGGACTAAAATCATAGTTTCTTAATTAACAGCCTCTTAAAAATGTGAGCAGGAATTGCACCAGATACAGATCTATAATAATATAATCATAATATATATTATGTTACTAAATTGTTTTTTGTTATTTTCATCAGATTTGTATGTTACCACTTTAAAATGTGTGCTGTGTGTTATTAGTATGCAACTTAATCTTTAGCACATTATCCATAAGATTTAAACACAATGCATGCTCTCTTAATTTCGGTTATAGCTTCTTGTGACGTTATACTTACTTTCCCTTTTTCCTATGCTGATAAGTTAAAAATGCCCCCAAGCACTTTGCAGTTTGTCTGTGTGTTTGTTTCCATGGAATTACACATTTCATGTTGCAAGAAAATATATTTATCTGGAGACTTAATAGCTGGTGGGGTTTTTTATCTTGCAGATATCAATAAAACTAAATCTCTCTGTTTCCCTTTTACGTTTAAAAAAAAAAAGTAATTCTCTTGATGTTAATGAACACTATTAATGGTGTTTTCAGTCCCTCAATTTAATAGTCACCTCCTGTGTTTACAACTCTTTCTTCACAGAAGAAGGGCACAAAGCATCTCATATAGGGAGAGCCTATGACAGATTGCCCCTTCGCTAATGGGGGCTCCAGATATACGACTGAAACATTTACATCAGCAATGGATTGCCTAGACCTAAATTTTTCCCACTTCAAAGCCTGAGGGTGACCAGATCAATTCACAAATATATCTTCCTTCTTTCATTTCCTTACTGTGTCATATCACGTGAAACTTTTAAAGGGTTAGATCAGAAATAATTAGGAAATTCTTATTTATAATGGAGTATAGAAGAAAAAAAAAAAAGAGATGAAAGAGACCAAAAAGAAACTGGGGGAAGTCCCCTCTGCTTAATAGATAGGAAACAGGTCAAACAAAGAAGGCAATTCATGTGTGTCTGGGAGAGATTTCCTAGGGTTAGCAGAGATGCAGATTTGCTAGGCATACTGGGAAGAGAGGGATTTACTTTCTCCTACTTGGATGTATACTCCAAGTCAGGATGGTGAGCAGTCTCTCACATTCAGCTCACAGCAGCATCCCACCTGAATGCCTGCAGAGATGTTCATATTTATCAGGAGCTGAAATAACCTGGGAAAAGTCCTCGCCACTTTCAGCTTCTGAAAGTTATTATTGTTAGTGAGGTGGTGTGACAGGAGAAGGGGCTGGAGAGGCAGATGGGAGGCTGGAAACGAGAAAGGAGAGGCTGGAAACAAGAAAAATCACAATAAAGTTAAGTAGCAGGCGGAGGAGAGGAATGGGTAGGTCCTAGCCATCAGTAACATGAAAGACTGAGCTCAGGTCTTGCCCCGCCACAGACCACGGCTCTCCCAGGAAGAGACATCTTACTGCAGCAGGAGCTGCAGAGACACAGAGTAACGCAAGAGAGCTGAATGACCCTGTAAGCCTCCCTGTGAGTCATGGGTAGTATTAAAGGTAGAGATCTAAGACTATAATTTTAGGCTTTGAATATTTGACTCTTTCTACAGCTAACCAAGCACAGTCATGTGCCTCTCATTTAGCTCATATCCAGTCTTTAATCAACACTGACTAGTGCCAGAGACATCAAAGTCCCAGATATTGCCGCCTTCCCCTGGGTCACAGGTAATGCTCCAGTTCTTTAATACCATCCAGGGGAGGAATGCAACACTTAACTTTTTTGTGGCGGCTCTGATGTCTAAGCATCCTGCTGAAGACAATACTTCCACAGGGGCTGAATTTTTGGCCTGGGCCATCAATGGATCAATGGCTGAGAAATCCGCACAATTTTTGGAGGATTTTAGCTAAATGCAGTTTAATCTTTTTGTGCTAGCTGAATGTGAAAACTGCAGCACTGGTTACAGCAAGAGACACTGGTCATATGCTGTTTCTTTGTCTAGCAAACCCAAAAAGCAAGTTGCTTTTCAAAAGTTCATATTTTGCCACAGGCTTTATTCTCAGAGAACAATGTTATGCTTGAAGAAACAGCAAAGTTATGTATAACTTACATATATATGCAATATGTGGCCCTTTAAAGGCATACTGTAACGGAATTTAGGCCCAGCATGTAGTTTTGTAAAAGTAACTGGAGCATTGGTCTATTTACAAACTTAATATTCTAGAGGGAAAAATTATTTGTTGCACATTTTCTGCATACTATTTCCACATGTAAAACTGAATGTCACTTCTGTGCTAATTCTGTTGGTTTAAGCTCCTAATCGCAGCATTAGCTGGGTCCAAAATTTTTGCTGGAATAATGATGTCAAGGAGGAGTCAATAATACACAGCTCTCAGCAACACAGTCGTGCTCGCAAATGCTGCTGGGCTGGCAAAATTGTTCTTGGTATTGCTGCTTCTGTTCAGAAAACTGTAACAAGCTCTAGTGGGAAATCACTTTATTTTGGTGCAAGCAGCAGTTCTTCATGAGGCTTTTCTACCAGAAAACTCCCACTCCTAGTGTAGACAAAGACTTTGCAGTCAATTCATTTATTTTGCAGAGACGTCTTACAATTCTGCATTGTACTTGCATGTCTTGACTCTAACGACATTCTAGTTAAAAGTAAAAACATTCCCTGCTGCCTGGTTTGATTTAGCACAGAAATTAGATACAGTTTGTTTAAAAAAGAACTTTTAATTGTAGCTCAAAATAGAATGAAATGGCATAAAAACTGATGTCACGGTCCAAAAATACGATTCTATTTTGAACATCTAAACGATATCTTGTCTTATAAATGCTCAGCTTATCATAAAAGTAAAAGAGAATCAGAAGAACAGTGAAACTGCTCTTTTATAGATTGGGCAAAATCTATAATAATTTGCTTAACAAAAAGATGCCCTCTAAAGATATGCTTGCTGTTAAAATTGAGATACTGTTGCATACTTGGCTAAAAAAGACCTAGCAAACATTTTCCTCGTTATCCAGCTGCAGTCAATCAAATAGTGCAAGAAGGGTGTGAATGAATATGAATTAAAGTTGCCTGTGGAAAACATAACATAAAAGTTGAGCCTTTTCAGAAACGTCACACCTGAGAATGTACTGAAGTCTACCAGCAATTTGTGCACAAATGGTTTGTTTCCATGGTCCCTCCAAGACAGGTTTACTCCGATGATGCTATTTAATGTAGTGACATCAGCATAAATAGGTCATGCAACCCGGGGTAACAGCTTTCTGGTAATACTCCCTGCAAAGGGGATCATGCGGACAAGGCACAAGTAGCACTAAGGCTCTGCTCCCAGCCCGCCGGTGAGCTGATACAGATGTGAGAGCTGTGGGCGTACGTTGGAGAGCACTCAAGAGCTAGTGCCAGGAGGAAATCCCTTTTTGAAACATGTAATGCTGCCTGTCTGTTGTGCAGAGCTTCCTGAGGCCAGACCCTTGCTGCAGCTGTAGGAAAGGTAATCCCGTAGTATTTTTGACTGCTTGGGGAGCCATCTCCACCCCCTTCCCCTTCTCCTGCCCCAAAGTGCATCCTGCTTGGGGATGCTCTGCACCTGCTGGCAGTAGATTCAGTGCAGATGAGCTGAGAAGAGCATTCCCTGTGTCTCCTTTAGTATGTCTGTGAAAATGGAGCTGCAATTTATCTCAAACATCTTTAGTAGAAGGAAATTAAAAAATCTATGTGGAACTACAGTCTAGCTGATGGAACTGGAAACTATCAGAGGCAGCGGCCAGAAGTTGTCAGCTCTAGGAGACAACAAAGACCTAGAAAGAACTGCATGGGCTGCAGTCCATGGTGCACCTCGTTGACAGTGGTGTTAATTTAAGCAACCCTGTTCTCCACCTCCCTTTTTTGTATTATAGCAATACTTCAGCTAGGCTAGTTCCCTGCCTGGATCCACGATGTGGCCACACGCACCTTTGCCCAGCACAATGGCGGCGAGAGAGCCGAGCATGAGTAAGTCATAGACAGGGCAGCACAAACACTTTGAGAATATGTGGTATTGGGCCATCACAGTAACGCAGGGATGCAGAAGGCTTTGGTACCCACTACTGCTTCTGGTCCAGCTTACAAACACCCAACTACACCCTGCCTCACTCGGTTACAAGTACTCCTGGAGGATAAAGCGTGGCAGTGTGCACCAGTAGAGGAATCCACCTACAAATACAGTTGTTGGGCTTGCTGACTCCATCAGGAAATACTCTCTGCTCCACATCACTGTTAATGGAAGGATGACCATTCAGGCAAAGTATTAGTGGGAAACTGAGTGGCAGGGCATTTGCAACCCGCAACCTTTGTGCTATGTTGGTTTTGATGCAAAGAAAGGAGGGGAGCTTCAGAGAGGCATACATACCAGTCAGCTAACGAGGCACAGAGGCATACTGGAAATGAATGTGGCATTAGCTGTGGAGCACAAAGCATTTTGCAAAGGAGGTCAGTGCGCTTTATAGCTGGAGATGCTGTGGCACAGGGAAACTTCACTGAAGTTCTCCAGTGGGGTAGTGCAAGGAGGATCCCAAATCCCAGTGCGATACGGCAGCTGCAGGGTCCTTTTTTCCCACTGAGCAAGAAGACCTGCAGATGTGCTTAAGGCCGTGCCATTCACAGCTGAAAACGGTGAAGTTATACGAGATGAAGCTGGTAGTGATGCAAGATCTAGACAGATCTGTGCTCATGACCAGCTCTCCATGTCTAAATATTTTGTTAGTATTGCTTTGGATTTATTTACAGAGGAAACTTCTCATTGATCATATTTGTCCAGCTTATTGGTTTTTAGGCATCTAAAGGAAATGACTGTTAACCTTTGAGACTAAACAGCATATGCAACTTTCACACAGTTGTCTAGATTCCCTCTAAGGAGGAGAAAGATATCTCCAGAGGATGATTCATACCGCCTGCATCAGGTTGGGCAACTCTCACTCCGGAGGTGCCTGTATTTCTGCACTGGATATAGATAGCACCTAGTGACCTAGCTTAGTCCCAGCTGCATTTTAGCCCCAGCTGCTTCATTTCAACAGGGATCCTGTCTTCATTAAAGAACTAAAAGAAGCAAAACCCCATGAGCTGTCAATCAGTAACATTTCATCCAATGTAGCTGACCACACAGCAATATGACATGAATACAAAATGAATGGACATTCGACATGCTGATCCAGGACCCTGTTATCACTTTGAACATAGGCTGCAGTTTTCTATTTTATTGGTGGCTGATAGTATCGGCTAAACATTAACCTAAGGGCTGTGATGTGTTGCTGGTTCTGGATATCTCCAGTGTTTGTTCGCAGAAGGATTTCTGAAGTGTTTCGAAAGGAACTTGAGATGCTAATGTTCTTCCAGGCTTTCAAGGGTCAAAATGACACATGCTTCATCATATGATTGTGTTAGAGAAACTGTGAAAGAAGATGAAAGAAGAATGCTAAATATTATTTACAACACTTGCTGCATATTTCTGCTTATCAGCTGTATAGTGGTTGTGCAGTGAGAATTATTAACATGGCATCAAGGTTCTACAGATAATAATGCCCCAAGATTTAACCCCACGTTGAGACTCTGACTCATATTCAGCAAACACCACCTGTTAAATTTGCCTTTGAAAGGAGCTACCCTACCATGTTATTTCGACTTTTTGTCACTGTCATAAATCCAGTGCACGTTGGCATAGACTAATGAGTGGACGTTTGCCACAGCCACATCCTAATCGCTATACTAATTTCATCTCCAAAGCCCCAAACAAATGATCCGCTTCTGACACATGAACTCGAGCAAAAGCTGGGAGGGAAAAGCTGCCCGCTCTCTGAGGTGTAGCGAGATAAGCAAGCTGTTCCTGGGCTGACATCTGTGTTAACAATGGGCCATATGTGGGCTGTACAGGGAGGGCTGGTAACACATCAGAGATCATGCATTTAACAGATTGTACCTATAACTGACATCTTGTATAACATTTAATATAAGGATAAATAAAGACGGCAGCAGCAGCAGCAGCAGCAGCCCGGACTGGGCACAGAACAATCGGCCAGCTGACATGAGGCAAAGGAAATAGCTCCAAGATAACCAAGATATCCACTCCTAGGAGGAGCCGGCTGCTGCCTTGCATTGTTTAAACTGCCCTGGCTATTTAGGTGTCCATCTACAATGGGGAAATCACCTGCAAGTACTTCACACCTGGCTTCAGATAGAGGCATCATGGCATTTACTTTGGTATTTAAAGGCTGGCTCCTGTAGAATAAGGGGGTTTGCTTTCGTGAGGCGCTGGCTTTGGCAGCAAGCCAGCATAACTTCCTTCTCACTGCTCGTTCTCATCGCTTTTCCTCCCTCAGTTTGGCAGTAGACCTGTTTGCAAAGCCACACAGTAAACCAGATCATGGACTAGATTAGGGGTGAAAAAGAACCTTTTCTGCGGTTCCTCAAAATAGCTGTGAAAGCAAAACAAAGAGCTAGCAAGTTACAAGTGCCACAGCAGGGGACAGAATTAGGGAGAGAAGGGTCAGGACCTTCCTAAGCCTATTTCATGGCCAGTGTCTTGCAAGCCTATGTGACAAACGCAGGCCTGAATGACACTGGAGTAGTTCCGGATGGAGGCAGGCACAGAAACCACGCTATCAGCTGTGAAAGCCGACTCCCAGTGGAAGCACATCCCCTCAGCAAGAAAGGCCGTATGCCTAGAGGGCTAACGGGCTTGTAAGCTGCAAAACTGACATTTACATTTGTATTATTTCCAACAAGGAGCAGATGGCAAAGGAACACACCGTAATTTCTTATGTGAACCCCAAAGAATCCCAAATCTCAGTTTTAGTTGGACACTTGCCTGTCCCAAACCAGTCCTGTGTGCTGCCAGGTGACAAAGCCTCCCTCCCCAAAGGCAGCTGTCTATCACTGGGAAACGGCTCTATAGGCAGTTAATTAAGGAACCTGGGGCAGGGAAGAGAGGCTTTGAGATATAAACGTCTGTAAGATTTAAAACAGGCAGAATTGAAGGCAGGACTTTCCCACTGCAGGCGCAAAGAGCTGGTGAGCTCTGAGAACACACCTTGGTGCAGCCGCTGGAGGTCACCTCCTAATAGCAGAGTCCTCTGAGCATGGGAACATGTACACAAACCAGAGCCTGGCGTTATGCAGGGTCGGCAACTGGGATTAGGGGTTTGCCAGCAGTGCTCTTGAATTCAGAAGCAGAAACAACATGCAAGAGGGAACCAGCTGAACACACCAGGACAAAAACAGATACGGACTTTAGAATATACTTTTTTACGCTAATGCAGCTGTTTATATTGCATATCAGATGGCTATGTACAGAAAAATGTGCACAAACATTCAGATAAACATTGCATACCTGAGCAATGCATCATTTCACTATCAACTCCCTAAAAGAACTGAGATAAAATAGGAAAAGGGTCCCAGAACACATATCCTGAAATTCACTTGACTGAATTTGAGCACCCTGAACTGATATGGCCCTACTACATCTCCTTAAACTCAGAACAGGAGGAGAAAAAAGGAGAAGTAGCCATCCTATTTAATAGAATATTGCCTCTTCAGATCCAAATTCACAAGCCTTCTAAAGCTAGATGATTTCATTAATATCAGCAGGCTTTACAACACCTGTCTCACAGGGACAAATACCATTTTTACTCCCGGGCATCTTCACAAACTGATTTTTTCTTTCTGGTTATCCAGCCTGGACAAACTAAGAAGTCATCAAAATGCAAATTCATCAAGGTGCAATCCCAGGCCTTCCCAGGATGCTGGGCAGCCAACATCCATTGGGGAGGTGGTTGAAAGCATCTGCAAAAGCTCACTTATGCTATGTAACAGGCTATATATGGAAATTTCCAAAGGTGACTGCACTATCTCAGTTTGAAAACTCTTATCAAAAAGACGGAAAAAACATCTACAGTTGAAAGAAACAGAGGATCGGATGATAAATGTGATGGGTATGACCTGCCTAATGGGGAAGCACCTTTCACTGCCCCTTACTCTCCTGGTGATGTGTATGTTTTTCCTGCCGTCTGTCAGCACTGTGGGCTCAGGGATTATAATATACACTGCATTCACAAATACACATAGCTGAAAAAAAAGTCCCAAAGGCCTCTGGCAGTACAAGATAGCTGTATGAAAATGGAGTAAGACTGATAGGAAAATAATCTCTTAGTGACTTCTTGGTTACCAAGGACTGTGAAGATAGATTGTAATAAAAACATAAATACGTACATACCTGCTGTGCTGTTCCCCTAAGCCACCACAGCATTGCCTTGGTAAGGGTTACCTACCCCATACAGAAGGGCAACAATGTCTACAGCATTTTAATTTAGTAGGGGTTACTCAAGAAGTTGCGGCAGCAGAAATGAGAGGCAATGCAAATGCTGTCAGCTCTGTGGATACTTCATCCATCTGCTGCAAAGTGCAAGCCTTGCTTTAGCAAAGTTGGGAGTTACCCACTCAAAGACGGAGATGCTAACTAAAAAGTGCCCTGCTTTCTAAGAAGTTCAGTTGCCCATGGCCACCCTGGGAATGGAACAAAACTGAGCAGAAACTGAGACAAGCTCTGCGGAGAAGCAGCTAGGGACACCAGGCTTCTTGGTCTTTCTATGAAGAATAGTAAATGGGTCACATGTGCAGCCTGTTTACTATTTTAAGAACTGTCTTCTCTGAAATGCTTTGACTCCAATAAATAACAGTTGCTTTTAAGGCTGGACACTGATATCCTTGTTCCAGATGAGGTGGCGGGGTTGTGACAAATCCGCCTTGCACTGTACAAGGACACAGGCAGAGCAGGCACTGAGGATGGGACCAAGAGAGAGTCGGAGACTCATATGATGCTCCCCTGACAAAGGCTGAGTGCTCCAGGCCAGACATGTGAGAGAAGCACTGGCAGGAGGAGTCAAGAGAGGCTGCTCGCCCATGAAGTACAATCCAGGTTAGTAACAAGTTTTAAAGCTGAAGGAAGGGGAACCGACAACTACAAAAGATGCAAACAAAATGGGACCTAAAGAACTTTGAAGACGCCTTGCAAGGCTAAAAAGGATCCAAGCAATTTCTGACACACCTAAATAACGAAAAATTAAAATAGGTTAAAGAAAGATACTTCGAGAGGCAATGCGACAAACAAGACATGATAAAACAAACACACTTTTCAGTTTATCTACTCAGGGAACACAGGCAAGACAAGCACCCTGTTCTCCACATCACACTTTTGACATACATCATATCAGTCGGGGGGAGGTGGGTGTTCTTTTGCTTTTGTTTTAGTTTTCTTCTTATTTGATCCCCAAATTCATACGCAAAATAGTGCAGTTGAACAAAAATGCCAAAGGAGTCAACTGGATCTCACGTGGCTTTAATCACCTCAGAAGAAAAACGCCTGACAAAACCCCTCTCCAGCCATTTATTTGGATTTCAGATACGGCAAAGCACTGTAAGAAAACACAGAAGGACTCTTTATGAACTGTAAAGTTAGTACTGTCATGAGATGGAGAGCCTGGATATGTTTTCAGCAACTGAGCCATTATTATCCTGTTGGGATCAGGCAGAGAGGGCAAGGACGAGGCTCTCCAGGTCTGCAGCCCAAAGCTGCCATGCATGGGAAGGACAGGGAAGGGTAGGAAGGGCAGCAAGGTGGGAAAGGAGAACGCTTTTGAGGAAGCCGCATCAGCTGTTTCTCCCCAATTATTTTGATATGGTAAACTTTCAAAAAAAACCCCAGCAACAACATGAAATAAGACAAAACAACACTTGAAAAGACCTAAGTTGCTGCACGGAGTCAGCTCTCAACAGTGGCCTGTGCAAATAAAGCTGCAAGCGATAAAGGCAAGAACCGTACTTGGCAGTTCATAAAGACAAATCTCTTTTCTTAGTAAGATTGCAGGCTATAAGCTAACAAAAAATGCTATCAAGAAGATTAGAGCCTTTATTTTCCACTTAAGCTTATACTGATAAGACAGTTTTTACAATAGTGTGCTGTGCATGTGATAATACAAGATGTCTTTAAAAACAGCATATATTTCAAGCTTCAATGACGATTATATCTAGGCTCTTGACATTCGATGCTGGAAAACTCTTTAATTAACTAGGATGGCAATGCTGATTTAAGATCATGGGCACAATGGGATTTAGTGACTATTTTACAAAATTGGATTAAAAGGGAATAAGAGATACCTCCCACTTTAGTAAAACTGAATGGATTCAGTTTGAAGGCTCATATTCCAGGAGGAATGCGATAAAAGTGTCCACTTTATCTGCACTTATTTTAGTGTCATCCCTGCTAAAAATACTGGAAGTTTCTTCAGTTAAACTGCATGGAAGACATTATAATCCTACCATCTACCGATCAAGTCTTAAGACATATGCCTATCAAATACTACCAGTTTTCTCCACTTACCCACCCTCAGACGTCAGTGTGAGGATGTAGAAGACTGGAAATTAATAAAACTAAATACAATGGGACATCCCAAAATCTCAAGGCTTCTAGAAAACAGGTCCAGCTGGGTTATGCCTTGCCGTACAAACAGTTTAGACCAGCAGATTTCACACATATTTTTTTTATTAATAAACAAGAGGCTCAGAAAATTCACAGCTACAGTTTTGTCGATTAAAATTAAGATACAACAGAGTGCTGAGTATATATTTTTGCACAGTGGTCATACGTGATTCCTGACAGCCACTCTTCAGAAATGCTGTTTTAGATGAATGCACAAGGCAGAAATTTAACCACTTTTCACTTTTAAAAAGCTTAACAAACTTTTATGCCAATGATTAGATGGCTTTTCCAACAACACCAGTAAATCGATACATGTCTCAAACTCTCATAATTTCTCAAAGCCTTCAGGAATCACAGAGGAGTTAATTCTGGAGCTGTCTGGCTTGCTGGGGCTGCCAGTTTACATGGAACAGCAATGCCCCAGACTAAGATCTATCAATCTGCAATTTAGAAAAAGGAAAGTATAACCTTATAGAAGAAGTCCTTATCACAGGGTTATCGGGAGGGATTCTAGCTGGCATTGGTTGGCTGTATCAGAAGGGTATTTTCCTCTCTTCTCATTAGATATGTTGTGCCATAGATAAAATAGATCCCACGGATTATTTATGCTGTAAAGATTTAGTACAAAAAGGTTTTCATAGCCCTGACAAATAAACTGTTTGAAACCTTCAAACTAGCTAATTTCCAAATGCATTGTCATTCAGATACAGAAATAACCTAAGTCCTTCATTAGGGCACCCGTTGTTCAACGACATTAGCTTAATCTTACCAGTATTATCGATCTATTCAATGTTTACTCCAGTAAGCAGTCCCATGGATGCGTAAAAACAATCTTTTGAATTGACTGTTCAAAGGAGCTGGTCCATAAATGTTAAATCACTTCAAGGATTTCAAGCTGACATGAGCTCTCCAAATCCAGGGTTTCACATATTTCTCCAAGCTTATCATTCTTATCTCCAAATCTCTGTCCATTGTCTCCAAAGGCTGTAGATCTCTCTCTCTTTTTCTTCCCTCCGCCTAAAACGTGAACCTACTGCAAGCTGGTTCCAGCAGACGATGAAGAGAGGTGGCATTACCTGTCCTAACGTACTGCCACAGTACCACAGTGACAACTGAAGAGAGGAACATGTAAGCCTGGCAGCAAATGCAGAGAAGACCCTTTCTGGCTTAAGCTCACATATTTTGGACAAAGGTAGAAAAAAGACCTACGAGAATCCTCCACTGCTTAAGAACCTTCCTTTTTCTTCTATAATGCAAACAGTATATGGACGAGAGAACTTACAGCATTCAGTGCAATACATTGAACAAAGGTGGAAAGGGCAACTGCATTTATCATTATGATTATTAAAAATAAATGAAGTGGCAAGGTTGAAACCAATTCACCTTTGTTTTCCACTTACTGTAGCTATTTATAGCCAGGCAAAGTACACGGAGAATATTGTTGCCACTCGGATTTTGAGATGTCTAACATTCAGCTAATGCTTGTGAAAATGAAGCACATGATGCAGGGCCATGAGGAGTTTGGCTTCATGTGATCAGGGATCTGCGGGACATAAAGGCAGGCCACTAACTGAAAGAGCGCTAATCAAGAAGAACAGGGAGAAACCTGTCACAATAACAACATCACATGTTCCTTGATAATGTTTCAGTGGAAACTTCTCATAGCATATTGTGCGCTGCCTTTGCATCTTTAAGAAATTAAACTGTAAATGCTCCAGGTATTTATATAAAAAATTTCCAACTCCCTTTTTTCTCCTACAAAAACAAAACCCAAAGACACCTGGAAAATCTGAAGTGCACTAAAAAATTAAGTATTTCAGCTATTTTTTTCCTCTACCTAGAATTAATTTGATGAGGCTAGCACCTAGTGAGAAATACGATTTAAAAACGATGTTTGATTTTGAAATTGTTGGTGTGCTAACAAAAATGTATTCTGTTTTGCAGCAGAGGAAGGATTCACCCATCAAAAAGAGACTGGCTGTCAGACATGAAAGAGAGTAAAGAAATGGAGAGAGCCATTTTAAACATATAAGACAAGACTTTCATCTCATGCTGGACCATATGGGACAGTGCTATTAACCTTAGAAAAAACTGTCAGGAATGAAAAAGAAAAGAAGATGAAGGAAAAAAAAAAAGGAGTAATTTACCTTCAATAACTTTTCTGATCTGTACCGACACGTTTCAAGAAGTCTACATCTATGCTTTTCCACGGGGGAAGGTTTTGCCATGTGTCCCCTACATCTTCCTGTCCATCCAAAGTGTCCGTACGGGTTTTCTGACAGTCTGTGTGTCCTTCCCCCACCTGCCTGCTAGATTGCTGCCTGTGGATACCTGGGCAGAGCGCAGCTGGTGAATGCATGGATGACTCCTTTGCCTGGCTTACCCACACACCTTTCTTTCACCTCAGCAGCGTGACACTGACTGACAAAGCAGGGTTAAAGACAGACATTTCTGTAGTTTGTATTATTTCTGCCTGAAGCGCAGCTCTGCAGCTACAGAAGCGAGCGCTCCCAGATCCTCCTCGTCAACTGTCTCATAAAAAACTCCCTCTGTGGGATTCCACAATCTCTTCTCCGCAATGCATTTATAGACTAAAATCTCCTTACTCTTTGCAAGTGCTTTCCTAACATTTAAGCTATTTCTTTTTTTTTCCTGAGAACTAAATGGATTACTTTTTATCTTGCCCTTGAGGGACATGAAAAACAGTTGCTCACAATCCTCTTTGTAAGAACGTTGTCCATGTTTAAGCTCCCTGTCAGCTCTCTCTTTTCCATACCAAACCAGCCAGTTCTTTCAATCCTTCCTTTTGTGTCACACTTTTTAAGTCTCACTTCTGGTGCTCTGACTGACCCTTAATGGGTGACAGCCCAGCGCGGGCACAGTTTGCGGTCTGAGGGGTGCGAGCCAGGGCAGAAGCGTTACCTTTGGTGCACCTAGAATCTGCTGTGACACCTCCGGGAGCTATCAGTGAGGATTTGAGAGCTAGACAAATGCCTCTGCACCTGCCCTTTGAGGGATGCTCCCTCTGTTTCCAGGCCCCGTGCCCAGCCTGGCCGGCTCGCCCGCCCCTCCCCCCCCGGGCCCCGCTGCCCCCTGGGCTTACCCAGCTCCCCAGCCCCGACC
>VYZV01014808.1:123111-228751 GCA_013401275.1 Pandion haliaetus | reverse complement strand
TGCCGAACGTCCGGGCGGCGGGTCACCGCGGGAGAAGGCATCGGGGCCGGTCTGCTCTGGCACTGCCGGGCCTCCGCGGTGAAGAGGAGGGCGAGCGGTGCCGCTCGGGCCCTGGGGAGGTCTGTCAGTGCTCAAACTTCGGTGCGTCGGGTGTAAAGTCAAAGGTTCCTTTCCGCTTCGTTGGTAAGGTCCCTTCCAACCCAAACCGTTCTATGGAAGAGGCTTTCCTTGCCTAACCTCCCAGCCCTGGCGCACAGGGCTAGTGAGTTTAAAGACAGCGTCTGCCTGCAGAGCTGGGCAACTTTGCACATGGCTTTTAGAGTCGCCGTGCAGCTCGTTGCACGGTTTGTAGGCTTGGGGGGCATTTGGAGGTCTACAGAGGAAGGTGCTGTAAGGAGGCCGCTGCTCGTGTTCGAGGAGTTGCGCCCAGGGAGGAATTTGGCCCTGTGCACCGAAGTCTGGAAGCGGGTAACGTGAAGGGTTATTTTGCTTCTTAGCTAAGAGCGAACTGAGGATCCAGGGAAGCGATGCACAGCGCTAGATGTTTAACGTCTGCTGCCACCAACAGAGAGGAGCCTTGCAGAGCACCCTGCGTGAGAGCAGCCGGGCAGGGCTCTGCTCGTCTCTGCCCATGCTGCTGGGAGCGAATAAAACTAAAATACCAGGAACTAACAGTAGCCACAATTTACACTTCTTGCTTGTAAGCACTTTACTTTGGGATGTGAGAGGGTGCAGTAGTTGATTCATGAACGTTTTTGTTAATAGTTTTGTTTGGGTAACTTTCTGGGTTTGCTCCCTTTTGTTTGTTGATAATCTGGGGTGTGGTATCTGACAATTTGGACTTTGCTGTTTAGAAATACCCACATCCATCTGCAAAATGCTAGTGCTGTGGCCACAGGGATGGGAAAGTCTCCTGCCAATGTGTTATTCCTCGAAATAAATTTAAAAAGAGAGCTAAAATGATTAGTACACAACAACTTTATTTACTTCATGTATTTCTTGCCTGCACTTCAAGGTTATCCTTCATCATATGGTTAGACTGTCCTTAAGGAAGGCTTGAGAAACAGGTTAGACTGGCAGCATCTCCTGGAAGACATGAAATGCAGGCGCCACAGTACTGGAGAGGCAAGGAGGGAACTTTTCTCATGATCCTTCCTCTGGTTCTGGGTTCAGACGCTTACTTGTGGGAGGCTTTTCACCTTGGGCCCATCAGACAAACTTGTACAGACAAAAATAGTCTGTGCAGTAGGCATAAATGACTTGCTGTTGCAAAAAACAACTGTCTTGGGTATGTATGCGCATTGTCTGTGTATCACACAGATGCAGAAATAGTCGGGGCCAGTTTTGTTCTGGAGGAGGTATCAGTGATGGCTTGTGTCCTGGCAGGGGCGCAGGGGATGTCAGAATTGACAGGCAGGACAGAGCTGATCTGCTGTGCTGGGTTGCTGTGGAGCTAGCATGACCCTGGGTTACTTTTGGGTTTGCCTCAGTGCAGATAATTGGACTGGATGATCTCCCACAGTCCCTATTGAGATCCATCCTATCCTGTTGTTGATCGGTATACAAATTTATATTAAGTGTCTTTCTTTGGCCTTCAGTCAAGAGCTCCTTCCTTTGGTTGCAAATAGGGAAGGAAGATGGAGGAAACAGATCCTGATGCAGCTTCTTGGAGGATAAAGCATTCATCTCCTCTGTCCACAGCCCCTTCCTACTTTTTGTTTTCCTAACATATGCTACCACTTTTCCTTCCATTTGGGGATTGTCTAGTCCTCATTTTATGCAATATTCTGGAACAATCTCTTTTCTGTGCCTCTCCTGTTCTCCCCCAAGGCTCGCCCTGTCCCCCACCCCCTGTACTCTGGCAGAGTCTCTGTGGCATTTCCAGCCCATGGTCATGGAAGACTGGACATGGTTCCTTTCAGCATCCATCAATACAGTCAGCTGCAGAGTGACAGGAGGCTCTCCCTATGCCCAGAGGGAAGAATGTCTGTTTTCATAATACTTCCTGCTACCTGTCAGCCACAAGGGAGGAGGCTTGAAGGAGGAAGATTGAACTTGATGAGGAGTGTGATTGCTGTCACCCAGTCACTGCCTTGACCCCCTCAAACCATCTGAGTATCCTGCCCTCCCTACTTGCCCATTTCTATCTCTGCTCTCTCCTTCTCCTTTTCCTCCCTGCCCTGTGGCAGTGCAGCTTCTCCTGCGCAGAAATGTGGCCCAAGGCCGCTGCCAGGAACAGAATGGAAATGTCAAAGATTGCTCAATGCTCAACTCTTTTTCCTTCCGTTACAACTGGGAACCCTCTCCCAGCAAGTGCATAAGTGATTTTTCTTCAGGCTTTGTAACAAAGAATGTGATAAATTTGGCAAGAAGTGAGACTCCCATTTGCATCCTGTTTAAGTACCATTCATAGAGACTGGAGGCATTTCCATGTGCTAATTTTGCAAGAGAGAGCCTCTCGTCAACAGATGACTGCAGCTGTAGTGCCGTTGGGTTATACTGGCTCTCTGTGGGCTTTCCACCTCTCTTCAGCCCTCCCAGAAACCTATCGTTGATTGTCCAAACAGTAACGCTTCTTTGCAGGTGACCGGATTGATCAAAGGATCCTGAGTCACCTCCAGAAGGGACATGTTGCACCAGGACACAGGTGGAATTGGAAAGGATATGTCTTTAGCACATGTAAGCACGAGCTAGGATAGGTCTTGGGAGGAACATCTGAGTCATGTTCCAGTTGGTAGGAGTTTCTCGCAGTGAAACTTGTCCTTTTCTCTCTCTGGTCTGTTGTGAGAGGCTGTAATGATACCTCTATATTCTTTGGATTTCTGTCTGAACTGTAATTTGTTGTTAGTGCAAGCTGTTCAAAAGATTTTTAAGGCATATCTGGAGCTGTCAAACTAAATACCAAATACTACGCATTTGTAGTTTGAAGGAAAGCTGCATTCTAGCCTGAACTTTCAGTAAACACTCTGGTGTAATCTGAAGGTAAGGAATAACAAATTCTGGATGAAACAAGAACCACACAGCATCAAAGAGTTTCAACAACATATATGTTTATCTACAATACATGACAACTGATCTTATCTCATATCAGTCTTGTAGAAGAGAGGCAGTAAATGCTCAAGGTTAAGCCACTTTTCAGCTTCTTGTCTCTGTCCGTGAAGATGAATGCCATTGCAGAGATAAGCATTGCACATTGTCTTGCTCTATGTATGTGACACATGTTTTTACAGATGTTGTTTTCTTTTTCATCTAGTACAAACATCTTCCAGGATTTTGACTCATTTCCTTAAGTCTCTTTCAGCTGTTCAGAGAATGGCTAGAGGAAATGAGGTCTAATATCCTAATGCATTGCATTTACTGTAAGTACCCTCTCACTTTAAGTACAAAACTTTGCCTTTTTGTAATTTCTGAATGTCCTTCTGAATATTCCCCTGCACGAGAAACAATTTATGTTCTTCAGAAACTCAGCTTCCCTTGTTAAGGCTCTTCAGCCTTAATAGGGCTTAAGGTGTTCCTTGTAACCTTAGGCAAAAGAGAGCTGATGCTAAAGGCATCTAATGAAAGTGGTGATCCAGATTTCAGTGTGATACATCTTTTGGACATTGATTAAAAAGTCCGAAGAGAATGCACATACAGATTACTAGGATTTGGCATAAAAGGAATTTTAAAATTATTATTACTCTTCTGTGCTATTTTACTTCAGTATTGTGCTTGGCTTTTTCAGTGGCTTTTAGGAAACTAGAAGGGCTTTTTCCGAAAGGACCCTCTTTGACAATGAATCTTGTAAAAAGTCATAAACGAACGTAATTTTACGCGTGTGAGCAGTCTTCTTGGCTGGTTGCCAAACCTAATGGCAGCCGAAGTGTATTCTTTGTCCACCGGCCAAGATTGCTGCCCTTAGTGATAAAAGCGTAAGGGGAGTGTAAACATCTGTGTTCGAAGGGAGAATGCGACTCCTATTTTCTAGGCTATACCAATTAGAAAGCACAGTAAATGTTAATCTCTCAGTGGATTTACTCTTGGGGATTATATTGATTTATTCTGAAAACATAGGTTTTCAGATATACCTTTAAATGGATTTTTAATGATCTTTTTCATGTCGCAACAGATCTTTTTTACAGCATATAAGGCTCTTGGTTATATTATCTTTAACAGCAAACAGGCATGTAAATAACAGAAGAGTTTCTAATGTTGCTACCATGCTATGCAGCTCCTGGGCTGCTCCAATACAGATCATTCCTCGAAACTGTAACTCAAATGAAACATCATTTGGTAACATTATCAGCTACAGGGGGTTTTGTCACTGGGGGGCTGACGGCATTAAATCTCTTATGATTTTAAATGTCATCTCGGCAGCTGAGTCCTTAATCATGTAATATGATCATTAAATATCTGATACAGAGAAGAATTCACTGGTCAACTAGGCACTGACAGTTGTAAATCGAAGTGATAAAGAGGATGCATGGGCTGATTTAAGTTAAGAAGAGATGAAAAATGTGGCAGGGAAATTTGAAAGTCAGAGAGATGCATCTCTCACAGGTTCTTTGGAAGCCTGACAAATGCCAGGTTAGTCCTGCATCTCCTTTCTTTTCCCACCAGCAATTGTCTTAAGCTAAGTAGTGCTCCTCTGCTCATGCTGGGTGGACATGCTCCTTGTGACATTGAGTGGACTTCTTTTAAAGAAAGGCTTTGTGCAAAAGAAATCAAACTTGTTGATTATAACCTGTCTTTCAGAGCCTGCATGTTTCGGGGGGGCGGGTAGAAAAGGTCCCGGTGAGCTGTGTAATAGAAGTGGTTTGGGTGTTCACATACCTAGGCCATTCATAACTAACTAGGTTCCTGCTGAAGGGTATAATGAGATTAAAAACTTGCCCTTGGCTCTCTTAATCTGTTTTTTGTTCAGGAGTTAATGGCTGCACCGACGTCATGTGTCAAAGGTTTTGTCCGCAGCCCTCAAGACTGGAAACTTCATTCTTTGCTGAATGAAATCTGACTTTCTCATGCATTCACCTGCCTCCCACGGCTGGGTTTCTAAGAGACACAGCAAGTCTTAGGAAGCTCCCACAGAACTGTAAGACTAAGGCTGGAGGAGACCTGCAGAGGTCATGTGGTCTGTCCCCTGCTCTCCCCTGAGCTCAGATGGAGCAGATCTTGACAGGTAGACTTTTTGTCTAACCTGCTCTAAGGCAGACTTGTGGTGCAGAGTCTACCACCTAGTACATAACTAGTAGTTAAAAGGTCAAAAGCTTCTCCTGATACCTAACCTAATCTCCCTTGCTGGTTGCTTAATTCCATCCTTTTTTTTTTTTTTTCCCCCTGCTCTGGTGGTTACAGTGAACTGCTGAAAACCATTCTCTTTATAATAACATTTTACACATTGACAATTAATATAACATCTTTGACTTCTCTTTTCTATGATAAACCTTTTTCAGCCTTTTCTTTTGGTGCATCTTTTGTAACTCCTCCTGCTCTTGTTCTTCTCAGCCCTCTCCAACTTGTTTGCATTTCCTCCAGATACGATGTGTAAAATTGACGCCTGACTCCAGATAAGAAACGTAGTGCTCCCAGGTTTGACAAAATAGTTACCTCCCCATGTACTATGTGCTTCAATTTGACTCAAAAGCATTGTAAATCTGATCTTAATCATGATTTAAATCAGCCAACAGTAAGCCTCATTTTAACTGTTTTGCATTTCTACTTAATCATTTTGTAAAGAAAGGTTTAACCTCCTTTATTACCATTGAGATAGAGTTTTAATTAAATATAGCCTTTGCACTTAATGTTATACTTACTTTGATTAATCACTGTGCCTGTATTTAAGCAATTATGTAGGCTGTTATATGTACACTTACTCTGATTCTTCGTGGGTATGTTTTAGTATGAAAACAGAAAGTGTTGACATTTCTTGTATTAGATAATTGATTTTTTACTAATGATTTGCATCAGTTACAATGAAGGAAACGAGAATTCTGGAATGGTCTTCTGTTAGACAAGTAACACCACATAGAAGCCAGCCAATTCAGAAGAAAAAACTCATTGAGAAATGTTTTGAAATAAAGAATTAATGTCTGAAAGGCCTATCTGTAGTCAAAACTGTGGTTTCTAATCACTACGCTGTAAAAATTTTAGAACTAGTCCATCTCATCCTCTTCTTATTCTTAGAATGGCAATGTAAAAAAATACATGTTTTTTTTCAACTCCTGATCAGTAGCTTCTCTTTGAATGGACTAGTTGCTTAATTGAGTTGTACTGAATGAACTGAAATAAAGAAAATACTTTCTCTGCACCTGCTAGGGAACTCCAGATGCGAAGGCTGGTTTATCACTGTGGCACAACCTGCCTAGAGGTGCTCAGCTACTGAATTCCTTGAATTCAATAGTTTGATTGTCTTTAAAATGTTGGCAGCAAATGTACGGCTTGAATAATTTTTTTGCCTTTAATTTTTTTAATGATTAGAGGAGTTGTAAGTTTGAATTTATGTTGTTGTATTTTCAAAATTACTTTGAAATAATTCAAATTTTCAAAATATTGTTGAATATTTTTACTTTTAAAAAGGAAAATATTAATTATAAAAATCCTACATTTTTACTTCTAATGTAATATTAAATTAAATATGCAGTTTAATAGGGTATTTTTACCTGAAGTGGTTCTGATTGTGTGCCATAGATGCTCTTCTGCACTAGGACCTGGTACTGAGGCAATCATTTTCTGCTGCTCGGTGCCCGATCCTTTTCTTTACTTTTGCTGCCTCTTTGTTTGCTGTTTTACGTGGCATGGAATTGCTTTCTATGCCTGGATGAGCATAACTTTTTAACTTTGAAAAGAAATTATGTTATCTTCAACAAAATAAAAGCTTCCTCCCAGTAGTGTTCATTGTAACACAAGCTGTTGAAGTTTCCTATTCCATAGTAGGTCTGACTTCCAGGTATTATACATGAAATTGCTGGCTTTGCAGTAATGCTAATATCATCATACCTAGGATTTGAGGTACGCAGCACAATAAAAGAGGTCAAATGGAAGGAGCAGAAGTAAACCCTTTATTTCTGGTCTCCTCCCATAAGCTAGATACCATTAGAAGCGATGCTGAAATGAGATTCCATGCTTAGGCAGGTACTCAGGCTGTGCTCACAGCACGATGCCCTCTTCTGTATCACTCCTGGGGTAGGAAGGAAGACCACTTTTTCAATAAGCAGCTACCTATATATATGCCATGTGTATGCAATTTGTGATAGGGCTTATATCCTTAACTAGGAAATAAAGTACAATTTGCAAGCAAAAAATACAAGTGGGACTTCTGCTGACATTGGAGATTAAGTTCAACAGCCGAGTTACGTATCTCCTTGCCAGAAGACTGGGGAAATGAAACTGGATTGTCAGAAATACTTCCAAGTCTCTGTACTCAAGACACTAACAAGACAACATCAGTGACAGATCTTGCTGGGTGTTAGTGTGATTACCCGAGGCAAGATTTGTTCACCCTAGGAGGTTCTGAAGAACATGCTGATGAATCCTCCAGAAGTTGTCCTAGTCACGGTTTCAGAAGGCATGTGCAAAGATACTTCTCTGATACTGGGTCCACCATTAAAAGCATGTTTATTAGATTTGGTATTTTCTGTAAAACAGCGCTTTAACAAGAATTTTTTACCAACATCTTAGTAGCAAAGTTTGTGCGCTAGTTAGACAAGGGAAATCTAACTTACTGCAGTCTTACTGAAAATCACTGAATAGATAAAGTTAATTTATATGGACAAATGGGGAAATACTCCAAACCCTGCTTCTTAAATGGATCTCTGTGCCATGTAGATGCATGACATGTGATGCAATGACTTGTATTTCAGTAATAGAGCTATATAAATACTTTAGCTATCTTATTACTAAACTCAGGATTTTTCTCATGAATCTGTCAGTTCTTTCAGTGAAGGAAAAGACAATACAAAGTAATACAGACATAAAAGGTAGCTGTGTCTTCTGCAAAATTTGATGAACATATTTATTAATCTGAAAGTCTTGTTTATTGCTGTAATCTTCTAGGAAAAAGTACTGAACTATGTATCTAGAGAAAGTAAAAAGCAGTGCTCCTCTTTGTGGTATTTAATGTGGTCCATCATAAGAGCAATGATAACATAATTATACAATTATTGGTGTATATTCCCCTCTGGAGGCCTTACGTAAATGATTACCAGTGCACCTTTTAATAAAATTGCTACTATTTGATAAAATTACTGCCAAGACTTGAAATAATTAGAATTTGCAATACCAAAAGTCTTATATCGCCTTCCTCAGTTGAGCCTTTTCCAAATAGACATTAATTCAGATTGCAAAACGATTCACTGTTCTCCAGTTTTCTCATTTCTCTTCATTAAAACTACCTTTTCACTGCATTTCGGAAAACATACTTTCAAGCCCGTGTTGCTCATTACAAGGAACATTCGTTCAAAATGGAAGTTGAAAGATACTGCACCTTTTAATGTAAATGTCAGCAAAGAGAAGTGAGAAGAAAAAGCCATTAAAGGAATAGACTGGATGAATGACAGCTGAATTTGAATACACTATGCATTAGTGCGCTTTTTCATTCCTTCTAATCATTCTCCATACTTGCTTCATAATTTGTTTATTTATGTGTCTAACAGCTGATAAAGCTAACTGTGAGAACAGCTGGTTAATAAGTAATTTTGGAAATTAGAGGGAAGAAGGCAATAATTCAGTAGGAGTAAGGATCAGTCTAAATGTATAAATCTCAACGCTGACAAGTGTGGCAAACAGTCGCTCTTTTTTTGCAAATCCTACTTATGTGTGTGTACATACTTACATATTTATCTGTCCTCTGTATTTTTCTTTGAATAAGAATTAGCCAGTAGTTGTTTTAAGCTTAGACCATTCTAGTTTAAAGAAACCTGATAGGTCAGTCACGCTTCGGGTTTGGTTTTGTTCATTAGTACATCACCTGTAGATTCCTTCTGTGGTGAGTTTAGGTGTAAGAGACCATAGTGCATCAGTGTGCTGTAATAAAATGAATTCATCACCTACAATAGGTTGTTGCTTATAGTGCTTCAAGATGAGCAGCTGGACTGCTGTAGTGCATATGGTGCTCCTTCAAAAAACAAACCCCAAAACAACAGAAAAAGCCCCGAAGCCATGATTTCCCAGAAAAAGAGGATTCAGAAAGGTATCATACCCAGCCATGGAAAGAAGCATGGCATTTGGTCCTGCTGCGGCCATTTAGTGTGTGTGCTAAAGTAGAATTCTATGCAGCTACATGTCTGCCTTTGACAAATGCCTATTTTAGCTGTATTAGTAGAGTGAGGTATGCCAGTCAGAAAGGGCAAGCTGCTTGGTAGGCAGGAAAAGTGGCCTGCTTACATGGCTGGAGTTTCCTTACCCCAGCAGAGGAAAACAAAGCAGCTGGGGGAAGAGGAAGGTGTCTCTGTCTCTGGAAGGTGCAGTTACTTCTCCCAGCCCCCTGCCTTGAGGGACTGTTGCACTTGCATGTATGGGGCAGCTCTCACATGTTTGTTTTGGAGGTCAAGCGCAGAATCTGCCCTGCTAAACCTGCTTCTGAAATAAGGAGGTAAAGTACGGTTAGCTGCATAGCTAATTGCTGCGACAAGACCCTCTGCAGGAGCATCTGCTAGCTTCCACCCACAAGCAGGGGATCAGCCCAGGTGCTCACATTTGTCCTGCCTGAAGATCCTGGAATATCTCTCTTGGAGAGTGGGATGTGCGGGAGCTAGAGAGCTGGCTGGATTTGTCTTGCCACCTGCCTCTGAGGCTGGCTGTTTCTGATTAACCACATCTCATTCAGAGGGGTGTGTAACCTCTCTTCAGGTGTAGCTGGGTGTCTCCTCAGTCACCTGAGCTGTTTTCTCTGCAAGGGGTAAGCACCAAGTGCCTTTTACTTGTCATGTGGAGTGCCCTCCCAGGACCTGAGGTGTTTAGTGAGGCAGGTCCATGTAGGAGCAATCACAAACCGTGGAGCTGAAAGCTTCCTGTGGGGCATCACTGAGAAGGGGGGTGTCTCACAGCCACAGTCAAGGTCCAGCTGCCTCTGTGTTTCCCCACGCTCATGTCTCCACAGATGATAAAGACAACCTTTGTTCCAGCCTCCTTCCACTTCCTCTCTTGGGTTTGCCATGGGTGGGAATCAGCTGGCTGTCTCCACACTTGCTCTTTGTGTTGGAGGATGCCGGTTTCTCCTTTACGCTGCCTGCAGACGGAGTTGGTTTGGCTGTGCTTTTGAGTGTTGGGCTGGCGAGCACCCGCCTTCTGCCCTCCACAGTGCCCTTCCTCTGCCCCCTTCCTGTTCAGGGTGAAGGGTCTACGGGGCGGGCGGGGAAGGTTGGGTGACAAGACGATGGTTGCCCTCATGCAGCTGGGTAAATGTCAAAGCCCCCACTAATCCTCTCCTCTGGTTTTCTGCTTACTAACGTACAGCCTCTGAGGATCCAAAACTTCAGAGCAAGTGCAAGCGCAGGAGCTCTGCATTTCTGCGTGGGAAACACATGGCGTTGAAGAGTCTGTTGGTCAGCAGATAGCACTGACTCTGTTAGATGGGTTAGAAACAAAACACTTTGTTCTGCAGGGAAGCCTAATCAGTCTAGACCCTGTAATACATGCCCTGTGACAGTTATTTTTCAGTGTCCAAGATGGAGCTGGGGCAGAGGAGCCAGTCAGCGTTTCTATCAGCGAGGATTTGTGGCATTCAAATATGCCGAGAGTCCATGACACTGGCAGTGGACGATCACGTCTCTGGCCTTTTTTGGTCTGTGTCTTTGAGGAAGACACTGGCATGGGTGTCGGTGTGGATGGTTTCTTTTGTGAAGTAAGAGGCTATACTGCTAGCCTTCTTTTCCACTGCAGCCTACCTGAAATGGGATCTGATGTAGCTTTCAGATCAAATAATTTAAAATTGACATTTGCCATTGCTAAACTTTTCATCTAGCATAAGGGAGAGTGTCTGTTTAGTGAAGTGGAACAAAACAAGTAAGCATATGATAGCATCTTTCCTTTGAAAAATCTGGGAGATTTTATACATCAGAGTAAATTAAAGTTGTTTCAGTGTGATTAACATGTGAGTTTCACACTTCATTTGTTGCCTTGGGGCATGAAATGGTAGGAGAAAGAAAATATAATTGAAAAGGTCTTAAATTAATCTCCATCATAGCATATGTCAAGTGTCATAGTGGCTTTAACAAATAAAGAGACAGACTTGGAAAGGTGATACTCTTCAGTTAGACCAACTAATACCATAAAGAAGACCGGGCAGGCTTCTGGCTAGGACTTCTGCACTTGTGTAAAAGAGACGTTTTTGCTTCTGCTTTTCTTTCAGATCTGCAGGAGACTTGAGTGTCTGAAAACAAACTCATTTTTCCAGCAGTGCTGGGTATGCTGAAAGAGGATATTACCTCCCTGCAGGCCATATCTTGCTGATATCCCTGGACCATTGCATCTACAGCAGTGCCACTACTTTAACTGATAAAGCTATCTCTTGTTTCTGCTCTCTTACATTGCTGTGGATGAGAAACTGAAAAATGTGGTGAGTGAGGTCTGTGTGACAGCCCTTGACATGAACCCAGTGCCTAGAATGAACAGGCACTGAAAGAAAGCAGTCTCTCTAATTGTATCCAATCACCACAATCTCACATGAAAGTCACGGACATTTTGACCCTTGAAGTTTAGCTCCTCGGTGCATTTGTCATAGAAAAACGTTAACTGGTTTAGAAATCATGGTCAGGATCAGGTCATGGTCAGGTCATTGTTTTTGTTGCTGTCGTGGTTTAACCCCAGCCAGCAACTAAGCACCACGCAGCCGCTCACTCACTTCTCCCCCTACCCAGTGGGATGGAGGAGAAAATCGGGAAAGAAATAAAACTCGTGGGTTGAGATAAGAACAGTTTAACAGGACAGAAAAGAAGAAAATAATAATGATAATGACAACACTAATAAAATGACAGCAGTAATAATAAAAGGATTGGAATATACAAGTGATGCACAAGGCAATTGCTCACCACCTGCCGATTGACGCCCAGTTAGTCCCTGAGCGGTGATGCCCTGCGCCCCCACTCCCCCCAGTTTATATACGTCACATGGTATGGAATACCCCATTGGTTGCTTTGGGTCTGCTGCCCTGGCTGTCCCCCCTCCCAATTTCTTGTGCCCCTCCAGCCTTCTTGCTGGCTGGGCATCAGAAGCTGAAAAATCCTTGACTTTAGACTAAACATTACTTAGCAACAACTGAAAACATCAGTGCGTTATCAACATTCTTCTCATACCCAGCTCAAAAATATAGCACTGTACCAGCTACTAGGAAGACAATCAACTCTATCCAAGCTGAAACCAGGACAGTTGCGCAGTGTGTGTACAGCTTACATGGGGACTGCTGATGACTATGAAGGTTATGGACAACCACAGGGGGAAGAGGCAGATGCTCAGAAGAGCCTGCCGTGCCCTTATAGTGTGTCCCATCCCTGGGACAGGCAGGGAGAGGGATTTGCTCTTGCTGGGTAGCAATGAACCTGCTGGCAGGTCACTGCCAGTCCCTTGGGCTTGGCAGAAAGGCTAGTACTGGGTGTGAGCAGGTTGTGGCTGTACTGTGAAGCTGCGCTGTGCCCCTGTCTTGGGAGATGTTTGAGATAAGTTTAACGTGGAAGGGGGTGGGATAAGGCACAGGGTTGTTTTGTTTTCTCTGAAAGCAATCTGTTGTGTTACAGAGCTGCCACAAACTTCTTGTTCCTTTTAATGTTTAGATAAGTATTGAAAGAGGAAATGGCCACAGAGGGACTATCCTGTCCACCTAAAGTTCTGCAGGAAATCTGTGGCAGAGCTGGAAATAAGATCCACAGCGCTTGACTCTTCATCTTATTCCATAGCAATCCCACGTCCTTTTGTTTGCTTGGCAGCTGGAGGTGGTTTCCAGTTGCTTGTGAGCGTGATGTGGACTTAACTTGCACCTGATGTGCTTTTCCGTGCTACAGCAGTGTTGTGGCTGAGGCTGAAAAGCTCCAGCATAAACCGTATTTTTTTCCCCAGGACGGTACATGCCTTAGCCAAAGCTTTTTTATGTTTGCACATCCCTTAATTGTTACAGGAACATTCTGCTGTCCTTAATCATATCCCTGCAATTTGACCTGCATTTCCTATCAGTATTATCTAGAGCTGTTTTATTTTCTAATTCCTCCAGCCCTGTTTTCCAGATGTTCCTTCTGCATGCAGAAGTCACAACTGCTGTACTCCCCCTCTTTCCTCCCTCTCCCTTCATTTTTAGGTCTTAGGAAGCTGCTTGTAATATATTCATATATTCTGCTTCTTTTTTCAGTTACACAGCCTTGTTCACAAGTGATCCCAGCATTGTAGTTTTTAACTCAAATTTGTTATATTACAAAGAGAAGCTAGGGTAGTGGAAGTGAGTGTTTTCAGCTATGGGATACAAATTTAGAACATCCAAAATGGATCTTGGGATGTCCAACTCTGATCTTTGCAATTTATTTTAAGGGTTTTTTTCATTGTTATTTATTAAATATTTGCCATTATCAACATATTTTGTTAGCATATAATAACTACCTGCTAGTTGCCCTTGAGGACAACTCTAGAGGATCATCCAGAACGCCACTGTGGTACTCTGGCTATGCAGTGTATGGGGAGTGTTGGATGTTTCGCAGTGGGATCCACAGTCTGTGACGAACAGTGAGAATATCTGCCCCACTAGCCTGCAGGAGCCACAGGGGCAGAGGATGGGTTTCCTCTCTTCCCCTTGTCCTGTGGGGTCCCTGTGGTCAGGTGGGCTTCACTGAGGTGGGGACACTCAACCTAACATTGAAGTAGTGGTCCACCTCCTTTGCCAAGGTGGAAGGAGGTAGAGAGAGGGTTGGGGCATGCCCAGGTGTGGGTCAGATAACAAAATAAGGATGCACACCTACACCTGGAAATCTTCAGTGGAGACATAATGATGGGTTCCTCCATCCTGTTGCTCAGAGAGTTTACAGTCCCGCTGGTGACGGGTACAGTCATGGTCCTGCCTGGGGTGAACACGGAGCCTTGGGAGGAGACAGCAGATGGTGTGTCCCGTGGGGTTTGGCACTGGAGATCTCTTACAATCCCTGGCATGTACCCTGCCAACACAACCGATTCCCAAATTACTAGTGTCGTGGTTATGGTTACATGCTTATGATTGGTGTTACTGGAGTGTGCAAGAGCAACAGTGGGCCTGGAAGAACCCTGTCCTGCCTCAGGTGTGGTACAAATGGAGCAGTCTTGGATGTGAGGCTTTAGCAGTCTGAGGGAAAGGTCAAGAGATAGCAGACGGACACGTGCTGTGGGGATTAGTACACTGGATTGCAAGTTGTTGGTTAAACGGTCAGATTTCTGTTACTTAATTATTCCTCCAAAAAGAAGATAGAAAGTCATTCCCATCTTTCTAAGCACCATTTTAATTCTTCTTTTTTAAAGACAGGCGATATTTAGGTGCATAATACCAAGCACATCTGATAGTCCTTGTGTATACAACCTGTTGTCCTTACAGTGCTGTACTTTCCTTGAAGATACATTATTTTCAGAAGGCAACAAAAAACCCTTTTACATTGTGGGAATCCTTTGCAACGAGGCATTAATTCAACTTGTAAATTGTATTGCTGAGAATTTGTAGGCTGCCTAAAAGGAACCATAGCAACATTGTCTCAAAATATGAATGATGGCTTCAACTGGCTTTTGTTGTGGAGTGCCACAGTGTGCTTGTTCCTCCTTCGTCCTTCTTTCCCCACCTCCGGTACATAATGTATTTCTTGTGCCTCTGGGTGGAGTCATGCTCTGCTCTGTTGTTTGCCACCTTTAAAAGCTTTCCAACAACTTGCTCGATAATCCTGATAACAAGTGTTGAAAACTTTTGAACTCCTAGCCTGAATGGGTAGGATGAATGCTAGGGGAGAGAGTAGGTAAAGGTCACAAATGTTGCATAGAAATATGAAATTCTGTTTTTCTTAATCTTTCTGGCAGTTATTTCTAGGATGCTTGTTTACACGTTCAGTGATGTGAGTTTATGTAGAGAGTTAGTGGACCTCGTGGAAAATTTGTGGTGGTGCTGGAAAAACAGGTGCTGGTGGACTGTCTGTTGGGTTTAGCACTGCTAAATTTTAATGGGAGGGAGATGGGGTGAGAAAGAGGGCTCCCTCCAAAACCCAGACCACAAACCAAGTAATTAGACTCTGCAGGTGGTCTGACTGTCCTTTGCTTCCTGTTCTGTGGTGGATTTGTCAGGAAGAGGAGCAGTTACCTGACCTGGTCTTAATCCAGTATATACCTTAAGAACAACTAAAGCTGTGAGATGAGTGAATTAAGTCTGGACTATATGACCTCATCCCAACTAATTATCCGATTGTTTTGCTTGAACGTCTGTTGTTATCTGTGTGGGTAGGGAAATTCAGCCTCTGAATGGAGCAGCGGAGTGTGTTTTTGCACTCAAGTGGTATTGGTTTTTGAGAAATGTTCCTCCCTGGCTCAGGCATGGCTATTATACATCTAGTCCAACTGTGCAATACTGTGCTATGCATTAGAGGGGCATGGGGCAATGGTTATTTATAGGGCTAAAGAGCCAGCCTTCGGAAGGGGAAGGGTTTGTTGCTGCAGAACCCGTCAGCATCTGCACACATCACAGCGTTGTGTATGGTTTGACAGATCCGCACTCATTTAGTAGGTCAGTTATGACATTAATCTATGCACTGCTACCTCCAATGTGTCCCTTTCCTCTGCAAACCTGTTGATGACACCCTACCTTTGACCTTCATGCGCCCTTGTGCATTAGGGTTGGGTGGTTAAGTGGATTTGGGAAGGAGGAGAAGCCCGATGCCTGACTGTGCAGTACATTACAGGCTGATTTTGTCTGGGCAGTTCGGAGCCTAGAGTTACCCCGTGTGTTGTTCATCCGCTGTATAAATACCCAGGAGAGAAGCAGAGGGAGCGGTTGAGCAAGCCAGGCTGTGTCAGCATTTGCTCAGGGGCAAGTAAATGAGTTTGTTCTCCACGTAGCTGTGGGGCTCTTTGAAGTAACCCCTCGCTGCAGCCAAAAGCGTGTCTCTGCTAAGGCGTGTGTGCAGTGCGAAGGCTGCAGCAAGGTCTGGCAAGGGAGCATCCCCTGTCGGTGCACACGCGTAGGTTGTGCACCGGGAGTTTCTTTTGGCTGCAGGGGCATCTCTGTTTGTGTGGCCGAGGTGTCCCATGGGGTTTTTGTCGTCGAAAGGAGAGTGGCAGGTAGGGGCTGCGTGGGTTGGCTTTGTGCTTTCAGAGGCACCCAGCCGTCAGCAATGCCATCCCAGCAGTGCTACCGATGCTGCTGCTGGAGAAGGGGGTGCATGGCTCGGGCTGGCGTGCTTCCCCCCGCTGCCTGTTTTGTGCCAGGCGTTAGGAGCTGAGGCCAGGCCACTGCCAGCAGCCCCCGTCGTGCTGGTGAAGGAGGGCTGCCCTGTGGCGTGATGAGGGAACGCGTTGGTGTTTGCTCCCTGGCTGGAGCTGTGTGACCTGCCCAGTGCTGTGCTCCTCGGTGGTGGGGCAGGGGGTGGGCAGCTGGGGCTGTCCCAGCCCTTCCACACGTACATCTCCCCTGGCTGGGCCCAGGCTGAGACCTTGCTGGCTGAAGGCAGGGAGTGATGCCAGTGAAGGATGTCCTGATCTTCTCCTTTCCGAGCCTTCCCTGACTCGTCTGAGGACCTAGTGCTAGTGTGGGTATACCACATTGCACTTTTGCTATTTTATGCAGCTCATGTCATTTGTTGCTCGAAGTACCCTGTGGTCTGCGGGAAGCAGCAGAGAAGTCTTCCAAAGACATCCTATGAAGGACCTGCATGGTCTTTCATGAGATCTTCTCAGAGGTCTTTGCCCTCAGCCTTCTCAGGTGCCAAAATTTGCTGGCTGTGATCCGAGGGGTTTGCAAACCAGAGGTCTCCTTGCCTCTACCCTGCTGTTAGGTGCCTCTATGTCTAGGGCAAAGGGTTTTTCCTATCTACTGAGCCACTGGGACCTCAGACCTTGGACTTTCACTCTCCTTGTTTGAGCTGCTGTATCACAGCTCAGGCTTACACCTGCACTTTGAGGTAGCAGATTTGAAATTAAAAGTGGGGTTTTTTTCTACCTTTTTCTGACAATTATTATTTCTAGGATGGTTGTTTATGTGTTCAGTTATGGAAGCATATATGCAGGGTTAGTGGACCTTGTGGAAAATTTCTGGTGGTGCTGGAAAAATGACTGCCTGTTGGGTTTAACACTGATAAATTTTAATGGGAGGGAGATGGGGCGAGAAAGAGGGCTCCCTCCAAAACCCAGACCACAAACCAAGTAATTAGATTCTGCAGGTGGTCTGACTGTCCTATGCTTCCTGTTCTGTGGTGGATTTGTCAGGAAGAGGAGCAGTTACCTGACCTGGTCTTAATCCAGTATATACCTTAAGAACAACTAAAGCTGTGAGATGAGTGAATTAAGTCTGGACTATATGACCTCATCCCAACTAATTATCTGATTGTTTTGCTTGAACGTCTGTTGTTATCTGTGTGGGTAGGGAAATTCAGCCTCTGAACAGAGCTGCAGAGTGTGTTTTTGAATGCAAGTAGTATTTTCAGTGGCATGACTCTGCTACTACATATGGATGTTGTACAGTCTTGTACAACTGTGCTTCACACGAGGGGGACATTAACTAACAGCACAGTTATTCTAAGCTAAGGATCACTTCTAGGACTAAAGAGCTACTCTGAAAGCGGAAGGGTTTGTTCCTGCAAGAGCACCTCAAGATTTGTGTATGTTCTTTTGATGGTCAAGTAGGTCCACAGTAGTAAGAATTTATCTGCATTTTCACCTATGAACTCTGTTTTGTGCGTTCACTAAGACTTTCACATCAGGGGTATGCTCACTCAGCAACCCCCTGCTTCACTTACCTTAACAGTGGAGCCAGAGGAGCCTGAATGTGCTTCTTTCTCCAAGTACACAGTGTAAGTTGGGAAGTGGTTGGGAATTGCAAATTGAAGCTGCTAATTTTACACATCTTTAGTTTCTGAGAACTTTTAAAAAGTTGTGTTATAGCATGTTCAGTGAAAATGAAGCTAAGAGGTCATTTAGAGCAGCTTTGGAAACCAGGAGATCAGTGCCTCAGTGAAACTAATTAGGTAGCGTTGGGATGGAAGCTTGAAGAATATTTTCCATGAAATTTTTTGGAGGTAAGAAATGACAAATTAGCACTTCAACTAAAGAAATAAGCAAGTATGGAAAGCATATACCGATGCCTTTATTAAACTGGACACGTCTAATCTAAGAGTGTGAGTGGAGCTTTTGAATACATGAGAGAGCGGTTAAAAAAAGATAACTGTTGAGCAAGGAAACTTTAGTTCTTGGCAACATACTGAGTAAATGACAAAGAATGATTAAAAGTGCTGCCATGTAGAATCAGGCTCATATGTTCTTGAATTTAATTTTTAAATAGCTTGGGTCTGTTCCCATTCAAAAGCCAAACCATTGCAGAAACTGGTGCATGTGTAACTAGTTTCAAATGGTTTTTTAAAGGCCAGCTTCCATCTGCAGTGGTTATTTGCTCTGTGTGCTGAAGGTCTTACAAGCCAAAAGGTGTCTGTAGAATTGCACAATGCCATTGCAGCTTTGTATTTTTAAGAAATAACTCCCAAAATATTGACTGCATATATACAACTATAAATAACAATTTTGCTGCAGGAAAAAAGAGAGTTCTATTGACAGGCATTGTATTTTGTGCTTTTTTTTCCAGGTGGTTCACTGCCCCATGAAGAATCTTCACTGGTTGTGAACAAAGGGGAGGAATTAAGGCTGAAGTGCAATGAGGATGGACCTGTGACTTGGAATTTCCAGAACTCGGACCCATCAGCAAAAGCAAGGAGTTCCAATGAGAAAGAGTGGTACACCAAAAATGCAACAGTCAGAGATGTAGGCAGATACATATGCAAAAGCAAAGGGAGTATTGTCACCTCTTTTTATGTTTTTGTTAAAGGTAAATATCAATGAAGGCATTATTTTTGCTTTCCCCTCTGCTTTCCCAGTCCCAAAATAATAGGACAGTAAATGCTGGAGGAGGGAATGAATTTGAGGTACAGAGGGAGAACAGTCTGATAGAAGAAATCTTTTTCCCTGTCCCTTCCCTTCCTGAGAAGGAAAACTCACTCCCAGCTTTGCTTGCAATGGCCTTTGTCACCCGTGCAAAGTTCTGGATGAGTTTCTCTTTACATCCCTGTTGTTTTGTGGTGAAATATACCTGAGCTCTCTTTCTAGAAGCTAGCCAAGTGACCTGAATCAGTTCTATGAGTCAGTTGTACTGTGAGGAAGCAAGCAGTATGTAGAAATGTCTTTTTAATTCCATGCCATCCATCTGTATGGAGTCATGTAAGGTTTGGCCCCATGCTTTTGATTTATTGAGGCAATTAGCTAAAGGATCTGGCTTTTCAAGGCTGCGCTCTCGGGCTTAAGGCAGCAGGCAGCAATGATTCCTCTGCCTCCAGCTCCTGATCTACCTGTGACTGATCAGAAATGTCTCGGATGGGAAAAAAGTGCTTCTGCTCTGACACATCTTCACAGTCCTTTAGTACCCTTCTTCTTTGTGCGGATTTCTTCCCTTTTGTTGGCTCCTGATCTGTGGCTTCATCAGCTGCCCTCAAGGTGGCAGTTTACCATGCCTGGCCTTCCCTTTTCCTTTCCAGGGAAGACAGTTTGTCATGGTTTAACCCCAGCCAGCAACTAAGCACCATGCAGCTGCTCACTCACTCCCCGCCCCATCCACTGGGATGGGGGAGAGAATTGAAAAAAAGTAAAACTCACAGGTTGAGATAAGAACAGTTTAATAGAACAGAAAGGAAGAAAATAATGATGATGATAATAATAACAATAATAAAATGACAATAGTAATAATAAAAGGATTTGAATATACAAGTGATGCACAAGGCAATTGCTTACCACCCGCCAACCAATGCCCAGTATGTTCCCGAGTGGCGATCCCTCCCAGCCCCACTCCCCCCAGTTTATATACTAGACATGATGTCACAAGGTATGGAATACCCCTTTGGCCACTTTGGGTCTGCTGCCCTGGCTGTGTCCCCTCCCAGCTTCTTGTGCCCCTCCAGCCTTCTTGCTGGCTGGGCATCAGAAGCTGAAAAATCCTTGACTTTAGATTAAACATTGCTTAGCAACAACTGAAAACATCAGTGTGTTATCAACATTCTTCTAGTACTGAACCCAAAACTTAACACTATACCAGCTACTAGGAAGACAATTAACTCTATCCCAGCTGAAACCAGGACACAGTTATTTTGCTGCTTCTTCACATAGCTCTGGTGTTCTTTCTTCCCTGTTGATGGAAAAAAGTCGTACAGCATCCGCTTTCTTGGAGACAGCATTCCTTGTCCAACAGGGGTTCTTTCAAAGAGCCTCCTGTGAACCCTGCCAATCCTTTGAGAATTACTGCAAGGTTGTTCTCCAAGACAGGGAGATATCAGCACAACACAGCGAAGAGTATCTTCCCAAGGGAAGATAACCTGACATAGTGGCCACACAATTTAAAGAGTGCTCCTTTAAATGCTCCTGAGTTGTCCAAATAGCCATGTAGTTACCAGGGATGTTTTCTTGACCTTCTGTGTTCCTCTGAGACTATGACTAAAGAAAATCTGGCATGTATTTTACCTGTGTGTGACAAACATTGTTGACTTTATGACTTACCATGACTGTTTTCCTGAAGGTCATGGTTCTTATCCCAGACAGCTGTGATCATAGAGGTGTTTGTGCCTTCCATTATGTGACTGACTCCTTCACCTCGGGATAGCAGGCAACTCTCCCACTGAGCATGATTACTAAATCATCAGAGAAATTGAGTGGCCCTCATGCAACATGTTCATTTCTTTGTCTTAATTGTGTGAAAAATGTGCAAGCTTCACTTTGACAAGTTTGTGGCAGTAAAATAAACATGTTTGTGAGGTTGGCCATCATTTTGCAATAGCCTGTGGCTTAATGACATCTTACATCACATTGAAGATGCTACCATGAGCTCAGCTGCTATTGGGCTTGCCACAAGCACCCCACACACTTTCTGCTTGTAAAGCTGGGAATGAAGAGAGAACAGGACCAAGAACTTTAATCCTGCACAGTCCCAAGTGGCACATAAAATGGTGGCAGCTCTTTATCTCTTACATCTATCTGGATCTACTAAAAACAAATTTTCTATGCTTCTGTGACCAAGGATGACACAGTGTTGGCAGACTGCAGGCACTTACCTCTTTCACCTTTCTGCTTTAGCAGAAGGTGCCTGTGTTGTGTCTGTAGAAGCAGTTTGTGTCCCTATCCAAGCAAGTTTAGTGAAGATCAAGCTAGTTCAGACATCTATGAAAGAGAGAAAAATCTCAATTTTAATCTCATGTCTTTTGTGACACAAGCAATGATAAGCACCACCACATCTTGTGTTGGAAACCTGAGGTATGCCCAGAAAGCAAATGCTATCCAAGATGTACCTGGGGTGGAAGGCCATGAAGGGAAGAAGATGACCATGAGCAGCCTTGTTTGTGCCTGGATTCCCTACAGCAAATCCTTTCATGTCTTCTCACCATGATGTCTCCCTTCCAGAGGGGGATGGAAGATGTGAGGGGAGCACCTTGGCAATTCTACTTACCCCAGCCAAGGCCTTCCCTGCAATTTCAGCTGTTAGTGAAACAGGTCTTTGTTCCTTTCTTCTATTTTTGAAAATGTCTTTTTTTTTTTCCTGGGGAGCCATAATTTCTGCATTGTGAAGGTATCTTGGCTCTGTCCATATTGGAGAAAAAGTGGACTGAGAGGAAACCAATCAATTAAGTCTCTGTCAGCAGGAACATTTAGATGAGCTCTTCCAGTCTGTGCTCTTCCAGCTCAGGAGTGACAGCTACTCATAGTGTTTCTCTAAGTATCTCCATGTGCAAAACATCACACTTTGGTTCTGTTCGGGCATGCTTTACTTTTTCACTTGTTAGTAGTCTCCATCCACTAGGTCTGGACTGGTGTTTCAAAGCTTTTAGTTTGGGGGGGCTTCTTGGGCGGCAGTATCAAATGAGGTTAAAACTATACCCTCACTCTAAGCTAGAAACCAGCCAGTAATTTCTCTGTTCAGTGATAAGCACCCTTTGACTTAGCAGTTCCTAATTGCTTATGTAAATGTCCCATACTTCATTTTCAGCCTAGTACTTCTTGTCTTAAACCAAATGCACATTGTCCATCATCTTAACCAAATTATCTCAGTTTTCTTTGTTAAATCATGGTTTGTTGATCTCTAATCATTCAAGTTGTATGAAGGCTGTTTGCAAAAAAAAGAAAGAAAACTTTTCCCTCTGTTTCTACATTTCTAATTCATGCTACTGTGTAGGGAGGGTAGATGGGAGCTGAAGTAAACTTCTACGGAGTGTTTGTCACCACACCATCGTTTATTTTTGTGTTTGCTATTAATGGCCAGGTTCTTAGCATTTCAAGGTCATCACCTATCACGGGCTTCGACTTTTCTTGTAAAAGTATTTCAAGTACTGTATGTTTGTGTGCTGTGGTGGCTGAGATGAAATGCTTTAGAAGAGGTACCTTGTGAAAGATTACATGATGATTTTTCAATCAGATATGCTGTTTGTATGCCCAGTTTTTTTCTAAGGAGGTTAAAAATAACCCCTGCTTTCAGGGAGGAGAGAGAGAGAGAAGTTGTTTGGTGCTTCCTCTGGTAGCAATGTGTGTTCATTTAGATTATGTATTTTACAGAAGTGAAAACCATAATTTAGGTGCTTTTCAACTTCCATTTGCTCATAAATTTCTTCAAAATCCTCCTGTGGGCGTGAAACCTTACAGCCCTGCCACCAGCTAAAAGCAAATTACTTTTAATGGTCTATGAAAATCTGTTTACTGTTGTTGGGGATGGAGGGTGGAGGTTTTGGAGCTAAACAAGGCAAAAAAAGATCCCCATCTCCAAATAAAAAAGCAGTAAGATTATTTTTAGTGCACATGATTCTTTAGTGTGTCTGGTATTGAGTGCTACTGCACATCTCCTGTTGTGCTGCTCTTTTAGGACAAAATTTAATGTCTCTTGGTAAACATGAATTGGGTAACACTCGGTTTACTGGCTGAACGTAAAACTTTCTTTGATGTAAGTGCCCAATTGCAGAGTTGGGGTCATCAGAAGTTCCTGGTACAATGTCAGCTTCTCTGACAGGTCTTTGCATTTCTTCACAGATCCTAACGTGCTCTTCCTTGTTGATTCTCTGATCTATGGAAAAGAAGACAGTGACATTCTGCTAGTGTGCCCACTAACAGATCCAGATGTTTCAAATTTCACGCTGAGAAAATGTGATGGAAAACGTCTCCCCAAAAACATGACGTTCATTCCCAATCCCCAGAAAGGCATCATTATAAAGAATGTACAGAGGTCATTTAAGGGCTGCTACCAGTGCTTGGCCAAGCACAATGGAGTTGAGAAAATATCGGAGCACATTTTCCTGAATGTGAGGCCAGGTAACACAGGATTTTTGCCTTCTTGTAGAGCACCTGATTTTACCCTTCACCTCCCAGGAACTGGTTGGAAGTGATGTGAAGCCTCACCTTGTGTCCTGATTGATGACATTAAAGAAGAGGGATTCACTGGAGAGGCAGAGCTTGGGGGAGCAGAGGGCCCTTGTTTGTCTCCATCTTCACAAGTGAGGATGGTCACAAGAGCAACAATGCACCCAGATCATGATGAGGAGTGTGTTGTGGCTGAGCTGCCAGATGCAGCACTTAGCACTGCAAACCTGTTGATGACACCCTACCTTTGACCTTCATGCGCCCTTGTGCATTAGGGTTGGGTGGTTAAGTGGATTTGGGAAGGAGGAGAAGCCCGATGCCTGACTGTGCAGTACATTACAGGCTGATTTTGTCTGGGCAGTTCGGAGCCTAGAGTTACCCCGTGTGTTGTTCATCCGCTGTATAAATACCCAGGAGAGAAGCAGAGGGAGCGGTTGAGCAAGCCAGGCTGTGTCAGCATTTGCTCAGGGGCAAGTAAATGAGTTTGTTCTCCACGTAGCTGTGGGGCTGGAGCTCCTGGCTGGAGCTGTGTGACCTGCCCAGTGCTGTGCTCCTCGGTGGTGGGGCAGAGGGTGGGCAGAGGGGGACATCTCAAGTTTGCAGTTTGCTGTGGCAAATTGAAGCAGTCTTTTTCCTGGTCATTTGGAAAGTCCGATACAGTGAATTTTAATGAATACTGAATTTCAATTTGTGAGAAGAGAACAAAATTTTAATCTGGCGTTCTCTTTTGATGACAAAAATCAAGTCCGTTCTTGCTGCCTCTCTTGTTTGTTCGTAACAAGTTTTTTTTTTAACTTTTTTCAGTGATGGCCAAAGAAAGCAAGCAGTTGACTGACATAGCTGACATTTCTCTGACATAGGAGAGTGCAAGCTGTACTATTGGACTATTTCATTTTTTTACAGGATAAAATTCTGCACTTGCTTGATAGAGCAGTGACTTCAGATGGGATGGTGCTGACCTGGCATCCATCACCAGTGGCCCACTGATGGTGGGCAGCCATAGGTGACGGGTAGGACCTGGGCGCTCTGCCCAAGTTCTCTGGGGGAAAGTGTGCAGTAAGTGGAAGCATCTGCTGAAGGCCATCAGCAGCAAAGCAGCATTGTCATTCTCAGTATTGTAATTACTGTGCTTTAGTGTTCAGTCCTTATTGAGTTCACCAGGTAAAACTCGCATTTTCTCCTTTGCTGAAGATTTAAGTGTGAGGCCCTTTGGTGGGCAATGTTTTTGTACTCACAACCATGGCACTCAGACCGCCAGGCCTGAGCTTCTGGTGCAGAAAGACGGAAGAGGCACCCGTGAAACAGAGGGCTGTGCAGGCATACTCAGACATACACCACCCCTGCTACTATAGCACAGGGAGTGTTTATGTCCAGCCCTTCTCAAAACAATGAGGCGCTTTGTGGCCTTTCGGCTTTCTTTTGGTTGTCCGTAGATCTTTCTGGCGGGTGAGAACACAGCATGCCTTCTGCACCGGCTTCCTCCTGTCTCTTGGGTACTGCTGAATGCCGGGGGGGATTTTTATGTGAGTGTTTGTATCTGAAGAGAGCAAACATGTTTCTTTGTTCTCTTTCATAGCCACTTACAGCAACATGAGGAAAACATTATTGTTAAAGTATGAATGGCTGAAAAGTGTTGCATTTTCCTAAGTTTCATATAATTTACCTAAGACAACTACAAAGCTTGTGTCAGAGGCAGGAAGAGAGTCTGGAAGACCTTATCTGATATATGTTGCATTCACAGTTTGAAAGTCGGTCTTCCTGCATAAAAGCCCTAGTGGGAGGTTCACTGGAGTCTCATAAATGAGGAAAACTTGAAAAAAGGATGAAGAAAACAGAAAAACAAACTGTGGAGGGAACAGAGGAAGTGCTGAAGAGCTTTGTGGAGATAAGAGACACATAGCCCTCAGATATACTTGACTATTGACAAAAGACACCCTGAAGAAGAACAGGGGTACGGCTAGCCCACAGCTGCTTCTAACCACCTATCTCTTGGGTGACAAACTTGTCCACGGTCTTGACTCCAGCCACCTCTGTGAACCATCACCCTGAGCAGAGGTTGTGGTGCTTTCAGGGGCAGGTGCTGAAGTCCTTGAGCTGTACCTGTCCTTCCTTGTACTCTTTGCCGGGTAAAAAAATGGCTGGATGGACAAGCCCAGAGGGTTGTGGTGAAGAGTTAAATCCAGTTGGCAGTGGGTCACAAGTGGTGTTCCCCAGGGCTCACTCAGTACCGGGCCAGTTCTCTTTAATATCTTTATCAGTGATCTGGACGAGGGGACTGAGTGCACCCTCAGTAAGTTTGTGGATGACACCAAGTTGGGAGGGAGGGTTGATCTGCTCGAGGGTAGGAAGGCTCTACAGAGGGATCTGGACAGGGCAGATCAATGGGCCAAGGCCAATTGTATGAGGTTCAACAAGTCCAAGTGCCGGGTCCTGCACTTTGCTCACAACAACCCCATGCAACGCTACAGGCCTGGGGAAGAGTGTCTGGAAAGCTGCCCAGCAGAAAAGTACCTGGGGGTGCTGGTTGACAGTCAGCTAAATATGAGCCAGCAGTGTGCCCAGGTGGCCAAGAAGGCCAATGGCATCCTGGCCTGTATCAGAAATAGTGTGGCCAGCAGGAGCAGGGAAGCGATCATCCCCCTGTACTCGGCACTGGTGAGGCTGCACCTTGAGTACTGTGTTCAGTTTTGGGCCCCTCCCTACAGGAAAGACATTGAGGCGCTGGAGCATGTCCAGAGAAGGGCAAGGAAGCTGGTGAGGGGCCTGGAGCAAAAGTCTTATGAGGAGCGGCTGAGGGAACTGGGGTTGTTTAGCCTGGAGAAAAGGAGGCTGAGGGGAGACCTTATTGCTCTCTACAACTACCTGAAAGGAGGTTGTAGTGAGGTGGGGGCTGGTCTCTTCTGTCAAGTAGTGATAGGACGAGAGGAAATGGCCTCAAGTTGCGGCAGGGGAGGTTTAGATTGGATATTGGGAAAAATTTCTTTACTGAGAGGGTTGTCAGATATTGGAACAGGCTGCCCAGGGAAGTGGTGGAGTCATCATCCCTGGAGGTATTAAAAAAGCATGTAGACAAGGCACTTCATGACAATATTTAGTGGGCATGATTGATGGTTGGACTCGATGATCTTAAAGGTCTTTTCCAACCTAAATGATTCTATGATTCCTAGGCTGTCCATCAGGGGCTTTTCAGGGACCTGTCAGACAGTACTTTGTGTCTGCTGTAGTATTTTGTAATTAAAAGTTGCAGTTAATGCTAGGCTGTGATTCTTTAGTGGCTGATCCTCACCATGTTTCCCATTCCAGAGTGCAACTTTTTAATCGCTGTCATGGAATGAGTCATCTCATTGACGGTTCAACATTGTTCAAGTTTCTTCATGCAAGTTGCTATGCTCTAACAAGTATTATCTAAGTGTAATTTGAAGGGAGATCGAAGCAGTAATGTGCTTGTTGTAAAGGAATGACTGTGCAGTATGTTAAAGAAATTTGAATACCTCTTGGAGGTCTGAAATTTTATTGGAAAGTTAATGACTGTTGATTTTTATACCCCCCTTGGAAGCTCTGCAGCTAATAAAAAGTAATGCACTTCTAAATTGTTTTCCAGTTCACAAAACTCTTCCTGTCATCACCTTATCCAAAAGCTACAAGCTTCTCAAAGAAGGGGAAGAATTTGAAGTTACATGCATAATCACGGATGTGGATAGCAGTGTACAAGCTAGTTGGATTTCTCACAAAAGTGGGGTGAGTTCCTTTAATTGTATCATGTATGCCTCAGCACAGTACACAAACTCTCTGTAGACATTCATGTGCTTGTCTTGGATACCTGATGCTATATTGGTTTTGATTTGTTGCATTTCCAAAGGTCCTGCATCCCAGAGACGGGTGAGGGGCCAGCAACAACTGCCCCATGCCCATGTGGACGGCTGGGAGGAAAAGCATCTGCATTGGGCTTCTCTTCCCAAACAGAAATTAAAATTAGGCTCTTCACTGTGAAGTTTAGATGACCTCTGTTGGGCTGCATAAATACGGAAGCACGGAGTGCCTACACATCACGTTGCAATCAATGGGACCTGCAAATATCAACACATGGACTGCAAATTACATATTCTAGTTGTTATCATTAACAGTAAAATACCTGCTAATTAGCATGGGATTGTGTGTGACAGGAATAGTAGTAAGCATTCACAGAAATGATTAATTCATTTAAATTACATGGTGTGCCTTACTAACTGGCAAAGTTCTGAAAGATGAACCAGTGAACTGGTTTCTGTCTGTAGTGATAAATGAAAAATGAAGGTACTGCCTGGCATCACCAAATTAAATTATTGCACTAAGTGCTCCAGGAGAGTTTGTTACTGGCAGCACAGCTATTTTGCAGACAAGGGGCAGAGAGATCCCCTCCTCTGGTCAGCCAACATACTGCCAGCTCTGCCTTTGAAACGAGCAGCAGGCATTGGGTTGTTTTCAAGGATGCTTCTTGGTCTTCTGAGTATACTCTGAAATTTGAATTAATTAAAAGCCCTTGGGAAGACCTGTTAGTAACTCCCGCTGTATATGCTCCTATGCTAATTGGCTGGTCTTTTACTGCTAACGGTAGTGACCAGAATATGTAATTCGCAGTCCATGTTTGTATGGAAAAAAGGCTTCTGTGATGTTGTGATGTTTGGATAAATCACATCTCCTCAGGCAGATAGTGAATGGGAGGCCCGTTCCCTGGGGCCAGGCATGCCATGCTTAGCTAATCTGCTGGCTGTGGCAGAGCTGCTCTCGCTAAGTGCTTGCTGCTTCAGAAATCCCACCTCGCAGCTCCGAAAGTTGAGGAGGTCTAAATGACATGAAGGCGGCATAGGACATGCAGATGGGGCTTTTGGTCCTGTGCCAAGGTCAACTGCAGGTCCTTCATCTAAGAACTTAATTTCTTCTCTCATTCCCCTCCCTTTTCTTTGTTAGAGTGTGATGAAATCAGGGCATTCCTGTAAGTTTTTGTGCTTTATTACTTTTCATTTTATGAGTAAAAGCTACAAGGAAAGTATTTTTGACCAAATAAGTTTGACCTTTCTGTCCTTTCTGGTAAATAGTAGGGGATGCTATCTTTTAAATATTGACTATCAAATTAAATTTTGTCCTGAAACAGAATACATAAAATTCATGTTTAAATAGATGCAGAATTACATTTTATCCTGAGTAGGTGAGAGGAAAATAAGCCAAACTAGTTTCTCCTTGTATGACTGAAGTTATCACCACTTCTGAAAATTAGGAGACTTGTTATAAGCAAGCACATCTATACAAAAAAACTCCTATCTGTGATTATTATAGCTCAGGAGGAGTCAAAATTGCATTGAGAAGATTAAATTTATCTAGAAGCTCTTGGAACCTCCAAGAATTGAAATCCTTCTACTAGAAAATCATAAAAAGTCCAGGTCTGCATTTGGATTAATAAATGTAAATTTATCAGTGTTTCCAACCACACTGAGCATTCTCATAGAAACTGAAGTCAACACCTCAAAGCATTTATTTTTTCTATGCATACAGAGCCATAGAGTCATGATATACTTAATGCTTTGGAAAGAGAATGAAGTTTCCAGATGCCTTTAAGTTTAATAAATCTAGATTGCTATGGTCCAAGAATCAGAGTGGGTACCAGAGGAAGGATGCCATGTAAAGCCTGCTGCCAGCAGGTCTCTCTGCAGTATGGCTATAATCAGGAGGTGCTGTGGACTCAGGGCTTAGAGCAACCCAGTTTAAAATGAAGTTCCGGCACCTTAAATTCTCTCTTGTCATTCAGTGGGAAGCATTGCAACCATTAGAGACTTTGGTGATTTTTAGGCACCACTTGAGTGGCGAACCACACGTCAGAGTTGCAACGACTTTTTACAATAGCTGCAGCTTCAGAGGATTAGGAAAGTCAAGACTCAGTGGTCACTTTGCATCAAACCCTACAGCTAGAAGGATTGTTAGTGCAAATAAAACCTTCTGTTGGTTCCTCACCTTCATCAGCATTAGAAATGTAGCCAGAGTGATCTGGGTCTGACCTTGGGCACAACACTCCTTTCTTCATATGACTGAAACATTTGAAGAAATTAGAGTTTGAGCTTTGTGGCTTGGGTTGGTCTCCCCCAGTTGGTACTCTCAGGGGAGGTGAACACATGCACGCGTGCGGCACACACACACTCACTCCAGTGGAGCTTGAGGAGGACAAAAATAAAGAATAAGGGGAGGGTATAGGACTTGGGACATTATCTCCCAAAGACAGCTAGCTGATCACACACTTGTTTTGCGTGGAGTGATTCTAGTGACAGGTTTATCGTGCTGGCTTATTATTCCGGTTTAAAGTTATGAATATTAATATAGCAAAGTTATAATTACTTCTATTTTTAATTTATCTGGGAAAGATGCTGCATACACAGTGTTTTAGATGTTAATTGTTTTTTACCGACAGATTGTTACAAGCAAAAGCAGAAATTTGGGTGATTATGGATACGAAAGGAAATTAACATTGAACATCCGTTCAGTGGGAGTTAATGATTCTGGAGAATTCACATGCCAAGCAGAAAACCCTTTTGGAAAAACCAATGCCACAGTAACCTTGAAAGCACTAGGTAAATAGTTCCTGTAGAAATCTTAACATTTCTAAGAGTGGGAGGTGGAAAGTGAGAACACTGGGGAGCCTTGTCTTTCATCTCTCTCCTTTCCCCCAAACCTCAATGAGCAAAGTTGCTTTATTAAAAGGTTATTGCTGACTGGTACCATATGGGATGGCTTAGGAAGTGTTGTGGTGTGTATGACTACTTTAATTTCTATAACCCTTTGCATGTTGTTGGAATGAGATATTAGAACAACCACCCAACAGTATTTCCATCTCTCTGGTTTGTCTCATCCTTCCTGGTTTAATTTTAAATTTAGTCCAGTCTTAACAAAGCAATTCATTTACCTTTGCCTGGTACTATCCCTATGCTTAAGTAATTTGGCAGCAGAAGCACAAAGCATATCTTTAATACCTGCCTTCCAAGCATGGAAATTTTGCTGACGTTGGCATGTCAATGTTTTTTACGTAGAAGCTATATATGTACCTCTATTTAAAACAATGCCATGAGGAACATTGCAGTGTGCATAGACAGCATGAAATTGTTCCGGGGCTCACCCCTGTGGTAAACTCACAATCCATCAATTCCACAGGTTTTGGATTGTGTCCCGTAACAGTGAGCAAACTGTCTCCCTCCTCTTGTTTAATAGTAGACTCGTTTAGAGTCTACTGTATATTAACTTGGGTGACACACAGTGCCTTTTGAATTTTAAAAGCTGCTGAAACCTGCTAATTCGATAAATTAAGGACAATTAAGGACATGTTGGTATAGTTAATAAGATAATTCTGAAGAAGGCTGCGTAGTTGGCTTCAACTGTTTCAGTTCCTTACCATTCAAGTGTGTAGTAACTGAGGGAAGTGTAGCCTTGGATCCTTTTCAAATCTGTTTTTTCTGTTGCACAGATACTCCTGCAACATTTCTTGTTTTGCTTTCTTTGGTAACTTAAAGAAAACAGAAGTGTTTGACCTACATGGGTCAGATCTTCAGCAGAGCGGCAGAGGTTTGAGTGCCCTTAACCTTGCTCTGCTGTTCGAGGGGATAGGGCTCATAACGACAGGGATGTTTTCCTCATTTTTTTACAGGAGAGATTAAATTCATATGTAAAAGAGTGAAACAGTGTGAAGTATGAAAGAAAATCTTTTCCCCAAGAGGAACAATATGAAAGCTTTTATTGTAAGAGGAGGGAAGTTCTTAACTACAGAAATTCTTAGGACTACTATGTATGCAAATGTGGCTTTAAAAAGAATTGACTTTGGAAGGTCTGGGGATTAAAATAAAGCATGGCATTATAAGAAGTAGATAATAAAGTAACAAGTTTGTATTTAGTAAAATGCAAAGTTTGTGTTTAATAAAAAATGCCAGAGAAAAGCTGGAGTATTTCCTTTTCGAGATACTTTTTTCTCCCTCCCCTCTCAAATTTGACTTAAAATAAACTCTGACTCCAGGATACCTTTCACCATTCACTGTCAAACTGACTACATTTACCTGAATTGTGCCAGCTCTCAGGGTCCTGGGAAGTGATGTATGGTGTTTACTGGAGACATCCTGGGATTGTATCAGATACTGAATCGCTGTGGCTTTAACATTAGCCAAAAAGTTTACAAGAAATAATGGGTATTTTTGGTAATCTTCCCAATTACTTTTTTTAACAGTTAATTTATCTAACTGTAAACAGTTTCTAAAACTGCATTTTGGGGACTGATAGTGCAATCATAAAATCTTATTTGCAAGCTCTTGGGTCCAATTTTGAATGTAGGTTGCATAGGGGATCCTGTATTTATGCAGAAAATAGAAAAAAGCTGTGCAAAGGAACTAAAAATCTTCAGTTTCCAGATTTAAAACCTTTTCCTCTTTTCTAATGATGGAGAGCATTTTAGAGCATACCTGCCTGCTGCGAGTTTACTTCATCCTTTCTTCTCCAAAGCATCTGTCAAGTGCTCTGGCAGCTCCATATGCTTTCACCAAGCCCCGCTGGCTCTGGTTTTCCGGAGCTCAGGTGCCCAGCTGGCCACAGCAGTTTGATTACTAGAAAGTGGGAAGAAGCAGGGATCTGAGATTGACTTCTGGTCTAAATTCAAGGGCTCTCAGTAAATGTGTTTCCTTATAATTGCAATCTGCCTGTCAAACTGATAATTCCCGTATGAATTTGTGTAATAGGACTGAAAAATTTGTCTTTTCAAAGTGAATAATCCTGAAGCTGGTGAGTTTATGAATGAAATTAAAATCACTGCAGTAAGGATGCTGTTCCACATGATATTTTCGAATGGAACTGCACAATGATAAATGGTATCTGTCAAATAAAAGATTAAGACCCAGCAGTGGATGCACAGAAATGCCTTAGTTTAAGACAATTGGGATCCAGGCCTGTGGACTTAGCACATTTTTCTCTAATTAGAGTTTTCAGTAGCTTCATTTGTAATGTCGTTCTTAATTACACTTGACAAAGAAACCTTAAATACTCTAGTATATTGTCATAAATGATCAATTGATCTTGCTTTTTTCTTAGTGTTTCTTTTGTACCAGACAGTTAGTGACTCTGATTTTTGGAAAAGTATAAATACTTGAGTAGAATCAAAGATGTGCTAGCATTTTTCCAAAAGCAAATAGGGTGTATTTATCACTAGAAGATGGAATTATTTCTGTTAAGGGACTCAAGGCTGCTTTAAGTCCTGTGCCTCATTGCTATATATAGCTAGTGGCCTTGGTTTTGGCAGGTGAGGGTTCAAGTTCTGCTTTGTAGATAAGGTTTCCTGTTTCACAGTTGGATGTTTGATCACTGATCTTGAAGTAGTCTAAGTGTGGTTAGAGCACTGACAATCTTCTAAATGGCCCTGAAATTGTTTTTCTTCTCCTCTTATGGCTGTCAGCTAAAGGATTTGTCCGTTTGTTTGCAACAATGAATACCACAATAGATATAAATGCAGGACAAAATGGAAATTTAACAGTTGAATATGAGGCATATCCAAAACCGAAGGAAGAAGTCTGGATGTACATGAACGAAACATTACAGAATTCATCAGACCATTATGTCAAGTTCAAGACTGTGGGCAATAACAGGTAATAAGAGTGACTGTAAGTGCTATCGATTTCACTTTGGAACAGCAAACTAGAGTCTGCTCTGGAAAGAGGAAAGTGGAGGTGGTGAGAAAATTGTGATTGTAAAAGATCTTGTAGTACGCGTGGCTTACCACAGTAACTGGCGCAAAGTCTGCTAACCTAGATTTGGAGTAGCGTTGAGCTAACCACGCCTTCTGAGGACCAGTGTGCCACATACTCACGACTCACCTACAAGATGCCATTCCTGCCCAATGAACAAAAATAAGAATTTAAAGTTGTCTGTGTGCGGAGACTCCCTCTACCACCACAGCAGAGCCCAATGCTCTGGACAAAAGCTTGTGCTTTTATTTCTGCTGTGCACTGTTCTCTCCTGAGCCCTGGTCCTCCAAAAATCCAGTGAAGCACCTCCTAGCACATGTGGCCTGGGTTGTGTATCTGGGTTCCTGCATCAGCGAGAAAAGGAGCAGGGGTCTGAGTCTGGTGCTGAGCTGTCACCCGGGCACACATTCTAACACCTGGGTGTTAGAAGTGGCAAAACTTTTGGATGCTGTAGTGCAAGGGCAGTCGTAATGCAAGATAAGAGTGTCTGTGTGGACAGTGTTTGCAGAAGACAACGGTGCGATAATAATTCACTCCTTAGCTTCCGTGCATCAATCACCTGTTCACCACAAGTTGTGAGGATTGGTAATGCCTAATTTTTTTCTTTACAGTTACACAAGTGAACTTCACCTTACCCGATTAAAAGGAACAGAAGGAGGCATTTACACATTTTTTGTGTCCAATTCTGATGCCAGCTCCTCTGTAACATTTAATGTCTATGTGAAAAGTAAGTAAAGTGAACAGTCTGAAATATTTCATTATCACAGTCATTGTATTTTATACAACATAATGTATGCACAAGATGTCACAGTGTGGTTCAACATATGAGAGGCTTTCTGAAGTGAAGCACATGCTGGAAAACTATTTAAATGTCAAGATATAAAAGTGCAGAGTGCTTACACAAATCCACCTACTATCCAGCATGACCTTACATTCTAGCGAACATATTCCAGAGGTTACCAGAGAGCAGCTAGATAGTTTATACAGGAAAAAAACTGTAGCACCTGGAAGTATGATCTCAAAAATAAGCATGTACCATAAACCTTTGATAATTTAAGGTGGAGCGGGATATACAGGGATTATAATTTGCATTTTTGGCAGCCAAGTTAAGCTATTAATTGTCTTTAATTTGTTTGAGTTGGATTGCAGAGTTTGAAAGCTTGTCAGGAGAATTACTCACTTGTGGCTTTTGGCATCTAAATACTTCTGTATAATAATATAGATCACCATTGTTTTAGAGAAACCTGCATAGCTTTACAGATGCATGTTCTGTCATCTTTGGGACGTGCTTGTTAAAAAAGACCATCAGTCTTCTTTCCATACAATGTTCTTCAAAACAAAAGCTAAAGTTCAAAATGAATTCAGTGAAACCTTCAGGAAAACCTGTCCTTCTTAGCAGAGGCATCCTGTTAGAGCATTTCATGCTCTCAGCAGACAAATACTGGCAGCTGCTAAAGGCCAAGCTTAAGGAAAATTAAACCAAGAGGGAACTGCAGGCAAACTGGAGAAACTAAGGCGAGGTAGACAGTGATGCCTTCAAGCGCAGCAGGAGGAACTGTATAGAAAGTGAGTGAATGTGCTGCAAATACAGTTCTGTGTTGCTGCTATGTTTAGCAGCAATGTGTTCTTCTCCAGGCATAGGTTTATGCAGAGGACTGTTGTGACTTCCACAAATGCCCCAAATCCTAGACACTAATTTCTGAATTCTTATTTATCACTGAACATCAACATTTGTAGTGTCACTATTAGCAATGCCATAGTTTGGGTCTAGAAATGTCACTTGGGCTCCTTTCAGCTTCTTCATCTATGAATGTTGTCATTTGTATTCTTGTGCCTTTTCCATTTCCTAGCTGTGATTTCTGAGATTAGGGCACTGGCAACCTCAGATGTCCTTTGCGTCCGTGGATGAGTGTGGGTTACAAGTCACGAGGGATAATTCTACTATTTTACAGATTAGCAGAGCAAATTGTTGAGCCAGAAGTTTATTTTCTGGGAAGGAATGGGAGAAATTGCAGGTTGTCCGTGGAACTGTCAGTTCACATGTGGCTGGATGCTGTTTTTGACTTGCAGCATCATTCATGTGCTTGGAATGAGGGGCTCTTCATGGTCCTCCCAGCTCTCCCAGGCTCTTCAGGCTGCTGTGGAGCAGTCTGGGCACAAGAACCAAAAAAAAAAAACCAACCCACAGTTTTGTCATCATGAGGTGTCAGTTCTCGGTGCAGAGCTCTATGTTGCCGCTTTTGAGGAACGTGCTATTTGATAAAAGCTGAAAATCCTTGTAGATCATGGTTAGGAAACCAGACTAGGAAGAGCATGGTGAAGCAGGATGGCCAAGGCAAGAAGGGAGCATAGACAGTTTAGTTTTTCTGAATGGCTTGTCCATACAACCAGCAGTATGCAAGTCTTCTTCCCTCTTGCTTCAACTACTGGTCTTGTAAGTAGTTAGGTTAGTCTTGGAATGCAATGAGGACATTTAAGCAGTCTCATAGAGCTCATGTTACCATGCTCTCTGGCCCTGGGTGGACTGCAGCCATTGCCGAAGCAGATGGACTTGACACACTTGACTCAAAAAGAGTTTCTTTTGGCATTTAGACTAAGCTCCTGCAAATATTTTTTCATTTTGAAAAGAGAAGGTGAAATAGATTGATCCTTCTAGGGGTTTGGGTTTAGGAAAACTGACCTGTTTTAAATGGCTTGTAAAATGGTCATCATTTAGGTATGAAACACAAACTGCACAACAATGTACCATATTCTTTGACGTAGCAGAGTAACTGCCAAAGGTGAGTTGGGTGGGTGGGTCGGATCCTGATCTAATGATGCATCCTGACCTGGCATTGTTGTCAGTGGGGATTTCGCATAAATTGCTGGGATGTAGCTCATGATGTTTACACGTCTAGCTTGGGCAAGTAATCAGCAGAAAGTAATCAAAACAGGATTCCTAATCAGGAGAATGTCTTCACATAAACAAAAATCGATGCTGAAGCGTTTGCTGAAAGGTGTGAAAAACCCTGTGTAGAAATACTTACCTTGGATTTAAACACATTTAGCAATTGCATATGCTAATCTGAAACAATACTAAATTGCTTTAAAAAAAATGTAGTAATTCATAGTAAATGTGACATAAAGTAAGGAAGGAAGGAGCTCTGAAATTAGGAGCCAAAAAGAAAAAACCAACTTGACAAGCAGCATGCTGAACTGAATTACAATTAAGAAATTGTAGAAATCTCCAGAGTGGCAAGGTACAGCATTTCTAGCAATTAGTAGAGAAATCTTCCAACTAGTATCTGATTTTAGTGAAAAATAATATCTGGGCATAATTATAGTCAACAAAATATTATCTATGCAGTTGGGGCTCATGCTGCAAAGAGAAAACTGGTCATGGTATTATAGATCACATGAAGCCAAGCTCAGTGGTTTTCCTGTCATTGGATTATGCAGTGAACAAATGAGGAGTCACCATGATATTATAAAAAGATTTGTTGCAATCCAGAAAATGTAGCTCCAGGAGGAAAGACCTCTCTCATTTACTGCGATGACAGACAATACCTATTAAGTGTTACTTTTTAGACATTTACTTTGTTAACGATGAAGAAAAGGAAATCAGTAATAGAAAGCAATTAGATGCATAATGTTATTATACAGAGCATTGAATTAAAATAGGAGTGACCTCTTATAAATCATCTTTGATACATTCAGAATCAACATTAATAAAAGCTGAAAAGCAGTTAATAGACTTAGTGAAATTAGAAGTTGAAGACATCCAATGACTGATTATGGAAGGCAATATGCATATATGACGAGCAACGTAATGAAACATTAAATATTTAAAGGGTTAAGGCCAAAACAGTAAGCAAATCCTAATCATTAAGAGCCTGTCTGATACAAGGGGTAATTAGGCAGTGAAAGTCATAAAATCTAGCACAGTAAAATCTGTTTTAAAAAGAAGATGCTCGGTGACAGCTTGGCATCTGTTTGTGAAAGCCAGTCCATCTTTGCTCCAGCATCCCCTGGAGCACCTACGCTGGTGGGTGAGGAAGACGCTCTGGCTGCTAGAAAGGGGTGCAGGTGCTGAGACACGCGCGTGGCCTGAGCCAGCAAATGGCACAGCCCAGGGGGATGGCAGTAGCAGCCGCCTCCGTCCCCTTGGGTACTGGCTGTGGGGGACTCTTTGCAACTGCAAGTGAAATACATCCCTTAATTTCTCGGAGCTGGAGAGGCTTGGGAGGCCTCCATGCTGGTGGGGAGACGCTGATTGTGCTAATTGCCACATCAAAGCACTTTGCCAGGCACATCACTGGTAGAGCTGCTCTGAGGTCGGCGGTTCTCGGGAGGCTGCCCATGGTGTGCTCAGCTTCCCATGGCACCAGGGCTGGACCACTCTGCCCAGGCTGCTGGAGGTGTTAATCCTCGTGGCCTCTCGTCTCCCTCCGCTGCTGCAGGATGAGGCCACGTGGACTTCTGGCCATGTAGACAGGCTTTTATTGCACTAGGTTTTTACAGCGGAAAAAGCCTGACTAAAGTGGGCATTTTTGTTTCCCTCACTCAAAAGTCAGAAGATGCTAGATGCAGCCCAACTCTGGCGCAGTATTTTTTTTTCAGGGCTTAATATTCATATCCCTCTTATATTTGATTTTTCATTTCTTGAGTTACATTGTGTTGTAACATTGCCTAAAACATAGCATATACCTAAACAAATTGCACTTGGGTAGTAGATTAGCTAATTACAATTTCATAATCCAGCCATTTTGATAGGAGTTTCGGAAATGTGAATTATGTGTATTCCATGAGACTGATGCTGGGTGAAATACTGTGTGCTGTCAGAAAGTTCCTCACCAAATGAGTAATGCTGAAAATCCATCTCAACATTTTGCAACAATGTTTGGTTCTTGGTGGTTTGCATAAAACACAACATGCGGATTTAGAAATGAAGGAACATTCAGTTCCTGTAACATGAGTCATGAGGAGATGCTATGTGATTGAGAATATACGCGTGCTTTATTGCCTCTAATTTAATCAGCAAGTAGAATATTCATTAAAAACTAACATCGTGCAGTCTTTGTACATGGATTTTATCTGAAATAAATCTGCGTTTTCCCACTGTGGTCTTATGTAGCTTCACTGCTTTCTAGATTATTAGTTCATCTTACATTTCTGTAAAGTTGTATTAACTGATAACGGACTCTAAACTTGTACCTGTCAGGTGAGCAGCATTGTTGCAATATAGTCTACTCTTTCCATTAACTTCTTTTTAGGTGATTTTGCAAGTAAACTAAGGTAGTTGTGGTCAATAGGGCCTCTAATTCAGGTTTCACCAAGAAAAAACATCTTGCTGTGTTGGTGGTGGTTGGAAAGACATTGGACTAATGACTGTAAAATCTGTCTGATCGCTCTGGTTTCCTGCCATACTTGTAGCAGCAGCTCCTGAACCAGCTGCAGGACTAGCTCTGGTGCAGGACGTGGCAGGAGGCATTGGCTGTCTAGATTGCTTTCTAAACTACCACAGCAATCACAAATTATTGTTTGGAAAGCTAATACTTTCAGCCAAGTATTAGCTTCCTCTGCGTGCAGTGTTTCAAAGAGTCAGTCAGTCAGATATTTCGGTAGCGGTATCTTAGAGGGACGTACGTCCTCTGTGGGGATGGGGAGGTCTGCACTGGTTGCCTTGCACTGTAGTTCCTTTTCTGGCTACAGTGGTCATATTTAATATACAGGGCAGATGTAAGAGAGATGTGGTTTGACAGATTTAGTGCACTTATAACTGTGAAGAAACTGTCATTNGGAAGTGCACTGTTGTTCTAAGCACACACTTCTTTGGGTTATTTAAGCTCTGGGCTTTGCTGGTTTAGAATCTTTCATCAAACCAAATACTCAGTGGACGTAAGGTATTATTCTGAAATCCAGCCCAAGCATCCAATGTAAGAACTGATGTTTTTACAGATGGTCAGCGCTTGCAGGACACCAACTCAGACCTGGACACCCTTGAACATGCGAAGCTCTGTTCACCTGAATAATTCCACGGACCATGATGCACATGAGTTGCTGGGGTGAAGAGCAAATGGCAATGCAAATTCTGTGTTCCCCTAATGTGTGACTCTTGTTTTTATTTATTGCAGCAAAACCGGAGATTCTCACTCTGGATATACTTAGCAATGGTATTCTCCAGTGCGTAGCAGCTGGATTCCCAGCCCCTACCATATACTGGTATTTTTGCCCAGGAACTGAGCAGAGGTGAGTTAAGTAAACCAGAGTCCCTAAAGGTTATTCTAGATGCAACACAGCCAATCTATAATTAAAAATTAAGAACATAAAATGACTTGGTAACAGTTACGTTCAAACGTTGCATCACTGTTTTCATAATTTTCGGCATTGCGTTATTTGAAGTGGTTTGAGGGAAGGCAGGGGTACGTTTCATTATTCCCCTTTGCATTCTGTCCTTGCAAGGGGAATAACCAACATTTTCTGCCATGGAGAAGTAAAAGCCAAACTTTCTCTCTGCTGCAAGCTAGCTAAGGTTTGTATCACTTTGGCCCCAAATGACACATGTTCTGTATGCAGTTTCACAGAATGACAATCACAGAGTCACTTGTGAATATGGCTGTTATGTTTTGTTTTATTGTGTAATGATGTAATTTTTCAAGGCATAAAGTAATTAGATTTCTATTCACATGAAGCGTATCACAAGTGAACAAATCTGGAGTTATTATGAATAAACCCCTGATGTCTAGTTACCACATTTCTAAAAAGACTGTAGAATTTCACTGTGAAGTGAGCATTTGTGAAGCACGTTTTACAGCTTTGTTTGACATACACCATGGTTGTAGATCTCATACTAGCAAGTCATGGGTATTCCACCTGCGTAATTTGTTTTATGCGTAAAATATTTGTTATTTCCTTAATGTTCCTCAATAGTACTTTTTTTTATCTTAACTGCGTGCTCATGTAGTAATGACATGATATGTGAAGGAGAGGCAGCATCTTGAGAGAACAGAACTGGCTATTTTCTGGCTGCATATAAGCTTGGTAGTGTTGTATGTACGTCATGGATTTTTTTTGTTCTGTAATAAAGTGCTGCTTGGGGAATGTTTGTAAGAGCAGGTAATAGACCACAACTGCTTGAAGCTGAAGTTGGAGATGCAGTTTGAATGGTACAAAACCCATAGTGGACTTAGAGACCCATAGGTATCTCTAGCCAAAAGCAAAAGCAAAGTCCTCATGGTGTCCAGCTGGGTGGGGCTTGGTGTATGTATCCATTTCACCCACTACACAGAAGACAATGAGACATCGTGAGCAGGCTAAGTTTTGAGGATAAGATCTTCAGCTGAACCCCTTTGTAGAGTGGTGTTATTTAGTTATCTGATGATCTGGCAATTACTATCTGCCTCAACAGCAGGACCTGTCATTCATTACAGGTAGCAATCCATGGCAGGTAATTGTCGGTATTGTTTCTCCCAGGTGTTTTGATTCACCGACAATATCCCCCATGGATGTCAAAATCAGTTACACAAATTCATCAGTGCCGTCATTTGAACGAATCCTGGTTGAAAGCACCATTAACGCCAGCATGTTCAGGAGCACTGGCACTGTGTGCTGTGAGGCCTCCAGCAATGGGGACAGGAGCTCTGCTTTCTTCAACTTTGCTATTAAAGGTAACGGCTGGAGTGAATGAGACCATAAAATGTGGGTGCCGTTCAGCTCTTTCTGTAAGAGGATTTTAAGTGGTTTACCTTTGCCATAAGAAAGTTTATGGTACTGTGGCTGAGCATATAACGTATTACACTACATGTTCTGCCTGTCAAAGCATTGCTTCAATTTTTCAAAGAATATTGTGGTATTGTCTTTTTACAGCTCCAGATCTGCAGCGCACTAGGTAGCTAGTTTTCTTCTGTCTGTACAGCACAGGGGCAAAACACCTACAGCATTACACTGGCTTTCCCTCTCTCCCTCCCTTTTCTTTTCCTGTTGTTGTCTGTTTGACTATTTAGGCCATCGCTTTTTTTTTTCAAGGAAAATCTGCATTTTTAAAATTTTTTTACAATGTCTCAGGAAATATGCGGTCCCAAACTTGCCTGGAGCCTAAGAGTGCTGCTGTTGTAAAAGAAGTAACAACAACATACTGCAAAAGGGCTTACGAGTTTTATAGCAGTATTTGTGGGTTTGTGGGGGAAAAAAATGCACTAGAACATAGATGACTCGAAATGCGTTTGTAAATCTGCGCTGCTCTTTGCAAAATCAAATGTCCCGCTGCTGCTTTTTTCTCTGTTACACCCAGTTATAACATATAAACAAATAAGCAAGATTTGGGGCAGATGGGTTTTACTGGAATGGTATTCCTTCGCTACTCAGCACCTCTACTTGTAAAGACTGTGCTGTAGAGATCATACTTGGGGGAGGGGAAAGAAAAGAAATTAGGACTTCAGAAAAAAGCTTCTTTCTTTAACCTAACTTGACTTAGATCATGCAAACCGCTTGCATTAATTGATCATGGTGTCACGCCTCCTGAACTGGTGAAGCTGAGACTCCCGAGGCAACAAACTGTATGGTTTCTGTGCCAGCTCTGTCCCCCCCCCCAGCTCATTCAGGAAAGCCATTCTGATGTACCTGGAGCACATCTGGGAAAGTCAAAACCCCAAATGGTGTTACACAACTAAGAACCAAGGAAAGGTTGCTTGTTCCGTATTTAAGCAGAATTTTCTGTTTCTTTCCAGAACAAATCCGTACCCATACCCTTTTCACCCCTTTACTAATTGCGTTTGGAGTCGCTGCAGGACTGATGTGCATCATAGTCATGATCCTGGTGTACATATATTTGCAGGTAAAATCAGAAGCCCTTTTGCCTGAGTTAGGAAAGCCTGCGAGCGGTCTGTGGAGGCTTCAGTGGTGACAGCCATTCCCTTTCTTTTCCAGAAACCCAAATACGAAGTTCAGTGGAAAGTTGTTGAAGAAATAAATGGAAACAACTATGTTTACATAGACCCAACGCAACTTCCTTATGATCACAAATGGGAATTTCCTAGAAACCGGTTGAGTTTTGGTTAGTTCAGATTTATTTAACTTCATCTGCAAGGTGAAACTTCCGGGTCTTCTATGAGATTTTGGTCAAACACAGCAGGGTTTTGTCAAAAACATGTTCTGCAATAATTGCTCATACTTACCTTGGGACAAAAAGCAAGCAGGCATATCTACAATAGCTTCCTTGATATCATAAAATAAAATGTTGAACTCTTCAGGAAGAAGTGCTCCAAGTCATTACAGACTATTTTGTTTTGCTTTATTAGGTAAAACCCTTGGTGCTGGAGCTTTTGGAAAAGTTGTTGAAGCCACTGCTTATGGTCTATTTAAATCTGATGCTGCTATGACAGTAGCAGTAAAGATGTTGAAAAGTAAGTTGTTCTAACATACTGTACAATTTTTTCTCACTTCCTTCTGGTTAGTGTATTATGTACTGAACATTGTGCTTTGCCTTGCAGCAAGTGCCCATTTAACAGAAAGAGAAGCCTTAATGTCAGAGCTTAAAGTGCTGAGTTACCTTGGAAACCACATTAATATCGTGAATCTGCTTGGAGCTTGCACTATTGGAGGTGGGATTATCAATAGATTATTGATTATTTCTGTTCCTTTTGTATTGCCAGAAGGAGGAACCCTGTGAAGAAGTATCCAGTGCTGCTAAATATAGAAATCTTAAATACATTTCTTGCTTATGCAGTGTGCACATCGTCATGAATATCACCTGTGAATTACTGAAACTAGATTTTAGGGTTATCCTAAAAGCAGTAAGGAGACCACTGTAGCTGCAGCTAAGCAGGAAGGTTGCTGTCATTCTCTTTCATGTGAGCCATTGTGCACTTTCTTCTTGAGAGATGACGGAATGTATGTCATAAGTTCTTTCCTCAACCACACAGTTTCTCACGAATGAGAAAAGATACATGACTGGTTCCTTGTTGGTATCCAAGGTGAAGTCAACAGGCCTGTCTTGTATAGTCTTCCAGCCTTCTGTTTAAACTGTAAATGTATCTGTTAAGGCACCACTGAAGTTACAAATTCTAAGCAGCAGAAAGTTGAGAAAAAGAATTTTCCAAATAAAGTATTGCACAACCCAAGTGTTTCACATTGAATATTAACTTAATAAGTTTGTTTTCATACATAGTAAAAGCTACAAAACAGCTGAAGTGTCAATGCAGAGAGATACAGACCTGTATTTTTAATTTATGTGCATTTTAATATGAAAGATGGTGTCGCTTCTTACACAAATATTTGCTCTTTAAGTTTTTGCTTCATTTTTCAAAGAAAAGGAGCTTGTAAAAATTCATAGTTTTAGGTGGAGGCAAAACATTTCTCGCTTTCACATTTAATGATTTAAAAATAGGATGAAACAATTTTGTTTAAGCAGTCAACAAAGTAGACTTTCTGGCCTGAGTGCATGACTGTGTCAGCTGAAAAAATGTGGCATCTGTAAGAAAATCCCACCACAAACACTGCTTTTGCTATTACGAAAGCTATAATTTTTAACTGCAGAAAAATGGAAATAAACTAGTGAGGTTAGGAAATGGTGGTACAGAATAACCTTACAGATGAAATAACACGCAGTGCAATTACATATTCAAGGGCCATAGCTGGAGTCATTCACTCAGAAAACATATATTTGATCTATAAACATCCGTGCTGGAGATGACTTGATTCTCCTTTCCGATTTCATTTTAATATTCTAAAGACATTGTGCAATGTAGTTTTCTGTCGCAGCAGGCTGTTCTGTTTGAATGATTTTTCCTATTATACTGCAGAATATAACACTCTACATCATTTCCAAAACATTACTGAAGGAGTGTGAAGCTCTACTGTAAACAGAAGTGAATCAAAAGGATTAATGTTTGAAGCTTGAATTACTCGAACGTTTGGAATAAATAACTTCCTTCAGGAAGTGAGCAAAATCAAACAGATGTGTCTGGCCAGAAACACTATCACGTGAAGAAAGAGAAAAAGACTTATTTGTTTAATTTTTGTACAATGCAATGCTATTGAGGTAGGGAAAATTAATTGGGAGCAACACAGCTTTAGCTAGACCATAGTAGCTGATCTGTGAAAGGGAAGACGCTGGGGTTACTTTTCTATAACTTTTCAAGTCTAGACAGTGCTAGGCAGTGTGATTTTTAATAGCCCAGGCTGTGTGCTTGGCTGAATGCTATCTTTATGTAAGGTTTTCTGCTTTAAAAACAATACTCACCTGCTTTCTAAACCTCACATACAACTACAGGTCCCACTCTGGTGATTACAGAATACTGCTGCTATGGTGATCTTTTAAATTTTCTGAGACGGAAACGAGATTCATTTATTTGTCCAAAACATGAAGAACATGCAGAAACAGCAGTTTACGAGAACCTCTTGCATCAGGCAGAGCCTGCGGCGTAAGTATGACCGGCTGACATGTACTTGTGTTTTCAGAAGATTGGGAAGGAGGAGATATCAGAGTTTATTACGGATAAGAGATGTGGAGAAACCTTTCATGCAGCAGGCTTTGAAGATTCTTTGCTGTGCAAGGAAACAATTTAATTAAAGAGAAGATTTGTACAGTGGGTGGTTTATTCTAACAGAGCGCAATTGATTGTATACACTCTCTGTTTTACTTTTTATCAAATTTCCTGTAGTTATTTCATGCAACTTCTTGGCTCCAATCTTTGTACGTATTTGTGTTTATCGTTCCTGTTAAACATTGGCAATGCTCATTTAGCAGCTTGAATGACAATTCCCCCAGTGTTGGGGTGTTAATACTCTGAGCTCCTCTACGTTCCTGCCTTCAGAAATTACTTCTTGCAAAATCAAAGCAACACCTTACAATATCAGAGGCAAGCTGCTACCGATAGCTCGCTAAATTTTGTGGTGACACGACGCATGTCATGATTCTGAGATTGCTCTTGTACTTTGCTTTTTTTCAGTTATTTCATCTGTATATTTTTAACCACTCTGTTTTAGATACCAGCCCAGAGCTCTTTCCAAGTACGTTTCCAAGCAGATTTCCTGCTTGCTCCTTCCCTTTGCAAAGTGAGGGAGACATAACTTACCAAAATGTAGGGCCTGTTACAATACCTGCCCATTTAAATTGTTAGTCTGTTTATTGCCCCAGTGGGCCCATTTCTTTGTGTTGGCAGGCACAAAAGAACCAGGCAGGCCCTTAGGAGGTTGTAAAGTCCTTTGTCCCAGCAGGACGTAGTACTGGTGAAGCTGTTTGTGCTGTGGTAATATATAGAAAGCTGGTGATGCCCCAGAGAGGTTGGGACCACTGAGGTGATGAAGACAAAGCTGTGATTTGCCATTGGAGGTGGGCCCTCATTTCAGTGAAGGAATCTCACTGTTTGAGCGCATTTTGTAAATTGAGGTATTAATGGCGGAGTATTTACCAAATTCTCATACTGGTATTTACTGTAAAGTTGCAGCTGCTAAATGCGTGTCGTGGTTTAACCCCAGCCAGCAACTAAGCACCACGCAGCTGCTCACTCACTTTCCCCCACCCAGTGGGATAGGAGAGAGTATCGGTAAAAAAAACCAAACAAAACCTCATGGATTGAAATAAAGACAGTTTAGTAAGACAGAAAAGAAGAAAATAATAATGATAATAATAGCAATTATAGGATGACAATAATAATAAAAAAAGAATTGGAATATACAAAACAAGTGATGCACAATGCAATTCCTTGCCACTCGCTGACTGATGCCCATTTAGTTCCTGAGCAGCGATCCACCCCGCACCCCAGCCAAATCCCCCCAGTTTATATACTGGGCATGACATCACATGGTATGGAATACCCCGTTGGCCACTTTGGGTCTGCTGCCCTGACTGTGTCCCCTCCCAACCTCTTGTGCCCCTCCAGCCTTCTTGCTGGCTGGGCATCAGAAGCTGAAAAATCCTTGACTTTAGATTAAACATTACTTAGCAACAACTGAAAACATCAGTGTGCTATCAACATTCTTCTCATACCTAGCTCAAAAACATAGCACTGTACCAGCTACTAGGAAGGCAATTAACTCTATCCAAGCTGAAACCAGGACAATGCATCAGATGTGTTTCTGGTGGTGACTAACTATTGGTGATCTCATTACTCCTTTCCATGTTAGCTCTGTGTCTGTATTTCTTGTTCATAAGCTAAACAGATATTTCAGGTTAAGGAAGGGCTATGTATACGAGTTCTAATTGCAATGACGTGAAAAATGCCAAAGTATATCTATCATTTCTAAAGGTGCCTAACTGTATATTTATAAACCATATAGTATGAAAATCTGTACATCTGAATTATATATAGCAATAAGAAAACTTAACCTTAAAAAATGTAGCAGATGGCTGTCCCAAGCCTTGGTTGATTCTTCAAAATACATACAAATCCCCTACGGCACTTGGGAATCTCTGAATTTAACATTTGTAACCATTTGTCTTCTGCATTTCAATTGCCACTTGAGTTGCTGAGATTTTCTGGTAGAAGATGGTCTAAGCAGAAGAAGGAAGCACTAGCAGATCCTGTGAGACATCTGGATGTTAATTTATAGAGAGTGAAGTCTGTATAAACAGTATATGTATGAATGGTTTTGTTTGCTTACCCAAGCCAAACTCCAGACTTTGAGATGTATCATCAGCTGTACTGACAAACCTCTTTTTCTGTACAGGCATTTCCTCAGCTTTTTTACACACCCATGAGTTTCCAATCTACTGATCATTTGTAAAGCTTTAAATTCAGGAGGTCGGTGTAACCTTGGGTTTTTATTTGGATGGCTTTTGAGACCTTTTTCATTAAACTATGTTTCTTTTCATCTGCTGCCTCTATAGTGATGTTGCCAATGAGTACATGGACATGAAACCAGGAGTGTCATATGCAGTCCCACCAAAAACTGATAAAAAACGACCAGTGAAGTCTGGTGAGTACAGTGACAAGGAATTCTGTTTGCTGATGGGAGTGCAGAGAGAGTGGCTTCATGGATTTTTTCCATTTTATCACACTTTTCTCTCATGGATGGGGACAATTAAAACTCATTACTTGATATGAGAAGGCTTGAGAAAGAACAATATGCTAAATTAGTGTCTTGTATTTCTCCACACTTAAATGGAGTATCAGGATTATTTTTTGCTTTTTGGTGATGGGCTATTTACATGACTCTAGTCTGGTACTTATTCAGATCACTGTTTTGTTTAATGTTAAGATAACTCTGTTTTTAAACGATTACACTTGCTCCACTCAAAAGCTGTTGTTGTTTGTATTGTGCAGGATCCTACACTGATCAGGATGTTACCCTTTCTCTGTCGGAAGATGATGAACTTGCTCTAGATGTTGAAGATCTACTAAGCTTTTCTTACCAGGTGGCAAAGGGCATGAGCTTCCTTGCTTCCAAAAATGTAAGTTAAGAATTTTTCAGAGCTGGACAGAATCGGTAGATTCCTGATTGCCTTTAGCATCACTTTTAGTGTTTTAATGTGATCCGCATGTTTAAATGCTGAATATTTCTGTGTTCTTTTCAACAAGCACTGCAAACTTGTATGCTCCTTCTTGTACCTGAAGCTTTGGCTAATGTTGGAGTTCCATACTGTGCTCATTGGCCAAAAGTGGCATTTTATATCCCATAAAACAGAATGTAGGGTGCACAGTAGTCAGTGTGAAGCAGTGCTATTGCGTATCCACAGTTCAGGCTAGTAGAATCAGTGATCTTTCTCACGAACAGAAACTAGTCATAGAAATGTCAAGAGAAGAGACAGAGGAGAGGAATTGCAGTGAAGTATGTTTGCTGCACACCGAGGCTCTGCTGATTAATAATGTCATGTGTTGGGAGACGGCAAGTGCAACTGAACCCTGCCTAGGTTGGATGGTGGCTCTTACAGGTTTGGTCCTCAGCCATTCATTTGTTTCCTGGAGCACACAGGTAGTTTCATCAGAACTCCTGATGGCTTTGGAGGCAGTAAAACCCATAGAAACCCTGAGGAGTTATTTCTTCAGTCTTCTCTGGTGTATGGGAATTAAATGGAATTCAGGAAAGAACTGGAAACCCAACATGTGGACGCCTTCAAAAACAATTACATCTTGAGTTTTTAGGATATACTCTCTGTGGCACTGCTGGAGAGTTTACAAACTAAAGAACAGTATGAAGACTGCTGCAAATCTATTTGCTTGAGTTTTAAACAACGCTGCACATGCTACTTCTTTCATGCAGAATACTGCCTTAAACAGGGGAGCTATCACATCGTGTGCTTTTTTTTTCATAATATGGCTTAATGCACAGGATAAGTCTTGGTTTTTAATTTTCTGGGAAGATAAAATCAGCCTAGAGACCCACAAAGAATCTTCATTGGCTACCCTGACCATAATAGACATTTCTCTGGGTTTCATAGGAGAGGTATTGCGTAACAGAAAGGGATTTATAAAGAGTAGAAGTCTTAAGTACAGTGTAATTATGATCTTCCTATGGTTGTTCTTCCATTTTATTTGAAAAATGCCATTTAACATGTAAACATTGTAACTAATACAGACACAGGATAGTACAGGTGCACCTTGCATAAAGTGCAAAACCAAACTTAGGCAATTTAAGGAAAATAAGGTAATCCTGGGATCCTGTGTTAGTAGTGGGAAATGTGGCTCTAATTCTGCTCCAAAGAAGCTCCACATTAAAACTTGGACTTGTTTTCTTTCCCCACTGTTCCTCCTTCCAAAGCCCTTAGTTTATTTTTCATCTATCAACAGTTTCAAAACAGGCCTGACAGGCAAACACATTATATTACAGATTTTAATGGTTTTCACAAGGCTCCTGCATCCTTCACTATCCAGGACATCCAGTGCTTAGCACACATATTCTGTGTTTCTTCTTATTTTCCTATAGAGTAGCCCCAGGATTCACTGTGCATTGTTCCCGGTCACTCTTTTCTTTATAGCCTTTCCATTGATAGAAACAGACACCGTGGCATTGAGTACCAAAGGCAATAATGAATGTAACACCACCTCACTGTGAGATTGGGAAGTAATGTGCAGTATTGCTTTGCCAGGGTAGAATTAACGGCTTTATCACAGAGTTAAGTTGCACTGCACTAACAGTCAGACAGTGGTCCCCTTTGGTCATTGTGTACATACATGCTCTTCGGTCCAACTAGTAAATGAAGAGTAGTGTGGGCTGATGGATAAGACGCTTCACATTGCCTCATGCCCTCAGGGAAGGAGAGTCCACACAGACCAGCAGTGCAGAGTACCCAGCTGCTCTTCTGCAGCTTGTGTATCAAGGCTCAGAAGCATAAAACTGCCTCTGTGCACGAGTCGGGATAGGAGCCTGTCCTGGGGGGATAATTCCCTTTTTAAGCACACGGTGCCTTAATCACAAGACAGGGCTTCTTCCAATGGACAAAGTCTTTATTCAATGCAAACTGCACTGATTCTGGAGGAACAAGGCAGAGACATGCTGGATGCTTGGCCATTCCTTCACTTTACTGCTTCGGTACAGCAATTTTCATATGCAAAGTGAAGAATATGTTGGATCGGGAGGTGGAGAGTCCTCTGAGACAGTAATTGTCATTAAAAATAGTTCCTCATGTAAGCGTGCAAAAGGGACAGAGATTAAGTTGCTTATGCAACTTGCGGTTATCATTTTCTGAGTTTGATTTGCATAATTCTTGATATTTTAAGTCATTTTTTGTAGGGAACTCATAAAGTTTTGTATTTCAAGGAAAAAAATGAAGAGAAAAACTGAACTATCTTTAGCTACTTTTTGGAAAGCTGTGGCCTGCGTACTGTATACCATCAGTAACATGGGAGCTTAATGCTCTCCTTTCCAGATGGAAAAAGATCATTTTGTTAGAGAACTAGCCCCATTCTCTAAAATGCATGTGCGCTCCACAGTTGCATACAAAGAAAGTGCAACTGCTGGGAAGCTCAGGCATCCTTCTGGAGCTGCAGTTACGAAGACATACACACTTCTCAAGTGAAAACTGCAGTATAATCTAGCTAGGTCACCAAATGCTTGACTATTCATTGAAAGATACTGGCATGTGAAAATTTCTACCATCTTCAAATACTTAGGCCTACTTATAAAACTCTCCTAGGTACTTAATAATTTAAGTCTTCCTGAGGAGTATTTCTGAAATAGGATTCAGTTTCCTGACTTCTGTGCTTTGAAGTTGTTACCATAATTTTCCCTATTTCCAGCTTTTCAGCACTTTCCCCTCAACCACAATAGCTACTTCATAAAAGGCTGGAATTACTTTAGAAACAAACCACATTTTCCTCTTATGTGTCCTGTGTTAGGAAACAAGCCAGTGATTTTTTGATAAAAAGTCAGAGAAAAAGTACATTAAACTTCAGCTGCAAATGTGAAACACTAGAAAATTCAAAGTGACTGCAAGTGGTCTTTTCTGAAATAAATGCATAGACGAGCTTAATCATGTGGATCAATGTCATGATAGCAAAGATACTACACCAGAATGTTTAATCATCTGAGTAAGCTTATCAACACATGGCTTCATTATGACTTTCAGCTTGCCATGAAATGCATAATGCAGTAAGTTATATAGCTAAGTAAACATGTAACCAAGCAACAGCCTGTTCAGGATATTATAAAATAGCTTTGTTTGTTTGTCTGTTTGTTATTTAGTGCATTCATAGGGATCTGGCCGCAAGAAATATTCTTCTCACTCATGGTCGAATAACAAAAATCTGTGACTTTGGCCTGGCAAGAGATATAAGGAATGACTCAAATTATGTGGTCAAAGGAAATGTAAGTATATATGATATTTTATCTACGTGTTTTAACTTAGGGGACTTCCTGTTGTCTTGACTTGGAAAGAAGAGTCTTTCTTAGTTAGGCAGAAATCTAGATTTCCCAATTCTGATATATATACGTGCTGGTCAGGAACGTTAGGAGGAGCAATTCCTGATGCAGATGTGTGTGCTGATAAAAACCCTTGGTATATACGTGTTGTTACACTGGAAAAAACATGCTGGTATCTGAATGTGTGTTGTAGTGGAGGAGATGTTTTTGCTGCACCAATGTAACACCCAGTCTTCCTGTTATATCTGAGTGTACTTAAAGTTACAGCTCTCTGAGCAATTGCAAGTTTTGCCATTGGAATATTCTGGTAGCCTAATAAAAATAGAATTATTTTGAAACTTTTCTCTGGACATTGCTATATTTGTCCATTAGTGAAATAGTTTATTTTAAAAATACCTACATAATCAGGGGTTTGCATCCTGTTCTTTGCTATAAAGCATCACTCAGACAATGGAAACTGGATTCTGAAGTGTAAATATATTGATTAGGGCATAGTGGGAGGTAAAAAAGCCTTGGTTTTCTCTCATTCCATATACAGATTTTAACCTCGTATGTGTAACAAATACAGCTTTTTCTTGCAGCTATAGTTCAAACCTTGTAACAGGGTTGGAACAAGATGCTATATTTTGATGAGAAGAGTTTAAAACCTCCCATGTAGAAGAGTATCAATCACTCTAGTACCTACTAGACCTCTGGAGGGGTACAAAGACACTTTGAAGTGATGCAGATTACCTTGGCAGCACTCGAAGTCCCCTTTAAAGTGCTAGTGCAGTAAAAGGAGCCCTACTACAAAAGAAAATGGAGCTTGTCTGAGGTTGAGCTGGAGAAGTGTGCCACGAAATATCGGTATTTTGCATCTCAAACTGATTTGTGCTGCCTGGATTAGTGTTTTAAATCTGTGTCAGTAACGTGCAGCCAGCCACTGCCTTCAGAGTACACGTGCTTTTGCTTGCACTGTTTTTCAAAGGAGAGAAGATCCATGTTCAACAAAGCAGTCCTTGTCCCCAGCCCAGCTGAGTGCTCCACGGTCAGGGGCTGGTTGTTAGTTAGGGTATTGACAACACACAAACTGAAGCTTGCCCATCCTGGCTTTGGGCAAATTGGCTAAGAGAGAAAATCCCACACCTGATCGTTTCTCACCGAAGTGGTTTGCCACGCTCGGTTAACCTCAGTCAGTCCATGGCACCTCAGGTATCTGAGATATCTCTGCTGCTGTGTTGTCACCCAGCAGCCCCTGATGTCCCAGGTACCTACAGCATCCCTATTTTAGGCTATGGGAGCGATGGGTTTATTGGTTGTCTTCAAAAACAACATTGGTACCAGCCACTGGGTGCCTAGAAGTTGAGGTTAGGGAACAATAGGAGCTGAAATAATTCAGGAATGGCTGTCCTGGCAAAATACTGACTGACATTTAGTGTAAGAAAGCTGCTTTCAGGCTCAAGGTCAGGGCAGGAGCTGCTTGATCAGTGAAGGCTTCTGGGAGTGGGAGGTGCAGACCAGCAGCTTAGGAGGGAAGTGGGCAGTAAGTAATTAAGTTTTACTTGTCTAGGCTACCCTTTAATTTTCCTGAGTTGCCTGAGAATAGGATTTTATGTAGCCTGAAAGGGTCAGAGGAGGATAGGGTGCAGCTGCCTGGGGAGAGAGGAAGCAGTGGCTGCAGGAGGCATTTAATTGCATCTGGCCTGATCTTAAAGTGGATCAGGAGCGCTGGGACATCGCTAGCCATGGATGCTGCTGGGAGGCAGTGCTGCTGACAGCATCTGGGGGCTTGGCCAGTAAGAGTGCTGTCTGTGTTGTTCAGGAAATAAACAACTTGGGTTGCCTCTCTGGCGAGCCAGCCCATGGCAAATGCTGCCTTTCCTCCACCCCATTTCTTTTCCTTTCCATTTACCTCCTTTTCTGTTGGGTCTCCTTTCCTTAGAAGACATCAAGGGTCTTCTTTATAGTATGATTGAAATATATCTTTGGCCACATCACTGCAAGACCACTTAAAACAAAGAGGTCTGGTTTTTCCCACAGCAGGACAAATGCTTAGGACAGAAGCCTGGTCGGCTCCTACAGTCAGGCAAGGGAAGGGCAAAGCAGGGAGAGGAAGGTGGAAGCAAATGCAAAAGGCTTTTGGTGCCCCTTCCTCTGCTCCAGTTAGCATTCCCAAGGGATGTTTGTCCCCACACAAACTTAAGAAAAATCATAGAATCATAGAATTGTTTAGGTTCGAAAAGACCTTTAAGATCATCAAGTCCAACCGTTAACCTAACACTGCCAACTCTACCACTAACCTGTGTCCCTAAACACCACATCTACATGTCTTTTAAATACATCCAGGGATGGTGACTCAACCACTTCCCTGGGCAGCCTGTTCCAATGCTTGACAACCCTTTCAGTGAAGAAATTTTTCCTAATATCCAATCTAAACCTCCCTTGGCACAACTAGAGGCCATTTCCTCTCATCTTATCACTAGTTACTTGGGAGAAGAGACCAGCACCCACCTCCCTACAACCTCCTTTCAGGTAGTTGTAGAAAGCAATAAGGTCTCCCGTCAGCCTCCTTTTCTCCAGGCTAAACAACCCCAGTTCCCTCAGCCGCTCCTCATAAGACTTGTGCTCCAGGCCCCTCACCAGCTTCGTTGCCCTTCTCTGGACACGCTCCAGCGCCTCAATGTCTTTCCTGTAGGGAGGGGCCCAAAACTGAATACAGTACTCAAGGTGCAGCCTCACCAGTGCCGAGTACAGGGGGACGATCACTTCCTTGCTCCTGCTGGCCATGCTATGTCTGATACAGACCAGGATGCCGTTGGCCTTCTTGGCCACCTGGGCACACTGCTGGCTCATGTGTAGCCGAATGTCAACCAACACCCCCAGGTCCTTTTTCACCAGGCAGCTTTCCAGTCACTCTTCCCCAAGCCTGTAGCGTTGCATGGGGTTGTTGTGAGCAAAGTGCAGGACCCGGCACTTGGCCTTGTTGAACCTCATACAATTGGCCTTGGCCCATTGATCCGCCCTGTCCAGATCCCTCTGTAGAGCCTTCCTTCCCTCAAGCAAATCAACACTCCCTCCCAAAATATGTGTGTCAATATATACTTCTTTCATGTGAATTTTCATTTTTTTTCTGATACACTGAGGAGCTAAAGCAGATGTCTTAACTGTTGATTAAATCCTTGAACCATCTTGACTATGTGAGTCTCATCTGTGTGCCTATGGTAGCAAGTCCACAGAAGTGGGCATGCATGTTTACATAAGGAACCATGCCATGTTCATATATATTATTTTGCTCTGACTTCCAGCCATCCCTTATAAACAAGACAGAAGGAATCACACAGTATACAGAAAATCAGAGTGCAAGGAACTGCACGAGTTTGGTAGACCCACAGAAAGTGGATCAGTAACCATGCAGCACTTGGAGACTCTAAAATGCTGAGATTTCCATTTTTGGTTGATACTTCTATTTCTTGTTTTAACAAATATTTAAAGCACATAAGAAGTAGAAAAGGTTAATTTTATCTTGTAAATTTTGTATGCCTTATGTCCATTGTCTTAATTTATTCCCTTTTCCCTGGAAAGGCTCGTCTTCCTGTGAAGTGGATGGCACCTGAAAGTATTTTCAATTGCGTCTACACCTTTGAGAGTGATGTCTGGTCTTATGGGATATTGCTTTGGGAGCTCTTTTCTTTAGGTAAGCTCCTTCAACATCTGTACTTCAGAGGATTTCTGTTTCATCTTGGTTTTACTGCAGATGCAGAAATCATGTTGCTCACATGCTCTTTCAACAGGAAGCAGCCCATATCCAGGGATGCCCGTGGACTCCAAGTTCTATAAAATGATCAAGGAGGGATATAGGATGTTCAGCCCTGAGTGTGCGCCACCTGAAATGTAAGCAAACACCAAACACCAGCGATGATGCAAAGCAAGGGAAGCTTTCATTCTTGCATTAGGGCTCATTGCACTGCCCCATTGTCTTTTTTTTAAGTTCTTTTCATGTTTTAAATAATTCATATACTCTAAGTAGCAGAATACATGCCTGTGTTGTTACAAGCAATGAAATACACTCATGCCTTATACCATCTGATCACTTTGTCGTGGCATCTGCTCCATATCAATAAATTATTGACGGATCACAGAACATAATTAAACATTTTCAATTCAGATAGAGCAGTCAATGAGATGTATCACCAGACTGTACAGCATCTGCATTTGTGCTGTACTTCCTGACAGCAAGAGGACTGGCTACTGATCTTCGTTATGAGCCGTCCCTAATTTCACTGTTTTGTAAAAGGATTGGCACTTAGCAAGCTGTCAAAGAAAACTGTGCCCAGAGACTCCTATTGGTATTGAGTACTTTGTTGTCACAAGTACAGGTCTTAGCAGTGCTATTTCTATTCTTAAAAGTAATTTAAAAAGGTAAACTGTGGGACGGGGTCACACTTTTCTTTCAAATAATAATGGAGGCAAGATAAGAGCTTTAAGGATTTCCTCATGAGTGGTACTTAATTTCAGTGTCTTTGCAGGTATGGCATAATGAAGAGTTGCTGGGATGCTGATCCTTTACAGAGACCCACATTTAAACAAATAGTACAGCTGATAGAGCAGCAACTTTCAGATAATGCCCCTCGGGTAAGTTACAGATCATCAGTTTTTTGGAATCAATTCTGTTTCAAGCAAGATGTTAGTCTAGAGCTGTGAGGAGCAAAGAGCCCAGGTGCCTCATTATTTTTCTAGTATTATTTATGTAGCTTTGCACTGTCAGTTTGGGTGGCAAGAATGATGTCTGGGCTACTCACTTCTGCTTGGTTGTGCCATTAGACAGTAGCTGTCTAAGCCCGTACCCAAAACATACCAGCTGGAGAAGATTCTTTGCATGGTTGATGTTTCTCACTCAAAGTAGACCTGGCACAACAATTCTGATCTTACAAAATGCAATGGTACCACATAAATTCATCTTATATTAAACTATGAAATACTTTACTAATCTGGGAAACATGTCAGAAGTGAAGTCTATTTAGCTTTTATTAGAAAAGCTTTCTGGATGAAGGGGTTGAGCTTTCGGTGCTCTTCTGCCTCTTCTCACTTGCTTCCCCTAGCTCTATTTATATAACCTTGGAGGTATGTCATGACAAACTGTGTTCACTGCTCTTTCGACCATTCCCTACCAAAAGCTTTTTCTGAGGGGATAACTGGACAAAACAGTCCAAAGAAAAATTGGAGAAACTTGGATTTTCTCTCACAATAGCATTGCGTGTTACTGGCGTTTAAAAAAGTAAGTTTAAAACCTGGTTTAAAAATAAAGCTTCCATTTACCTTCTGGATGCCTTGTTTGGGCACAGAGTACATGGCTTCCTGACAATTCGAGAAAAGAGGAAACTGAAAGCTGCTGGTGTTCGATTGCATCCTGTAGCGTATTTTTGGCAGGTGGAGGCATTACTAAAACAAAAGCAAGAATGTGAAGGAAGTATTAGTGAGGTTTCTGGGGGAGTTTAGTAATAACGTGATCTGCATTTTTTTCAAGCTCAGTTGAAATTTGGCTTGCAGTTGGAAGCTGTGGTGTTAATAATTGTGACTGAGGTTCTTGATTCTTTAAAAGAGCAGTTAAGCTCAAGACCTTTTGAAACTCTCTTTACATTTGCAAAGAAACAGCAGAGCTGGAGCCCTTCCACAGCAGTGTGTAGTACACAGTGGGAAAAGGCTGGGAAAGGAGAGTTCTCCAAGTGTGCATGAAGGGAGCGGTCTGCAGAGCATTGACACTGGTCTTTGGCTTCTTCAGGTTTATGCAAACTTCTCAACTCCACCTTCCAGTCAAGGAAATGCTCCGGATCACTCGGTGAGGATTAACTCAGTGGGTAGCAGTGCTTCATCTACTCAGCCTCTCCTGGTACGCGAAGATGTTTGAGTGGCATCTGGAAGAAGAGGAGGCCAGATGTATTAGCTGTTTGTATTGTGCAGGGGGTGAGAGAGGGACGACTTCAATAATTTCTCTTACTTTTACTCACTACTACCACTGTGTAGCTGAAACGTTGTTGTAATACTGTCCTTTACCACACACTGTTACGCATAAACTTAATCTGCTGAGCACGGTTACAGGCGTCATTGCAATGTTAACTGAAGCTGTATATATTTTGCTATATTGTGTGTATTTGCAGTAGAGAGCCAGATCTGAAGAAAAAAAAAACCAAAACAACAAAAAGAATCCTGAGCCAGGGTGTGGAATGAGATGAGTGCAGATCAAACCAAATCTGCAGTGGTCCTTCTGTGGATATGTGCCTAGTAGGCGTACAGTCATTTTCTGGTTAATCTTGTTTTGCTGAATTTAAGAAATAAACAAATATGAAGCTAATGGCTTTGCAAACCCCTTTCCACGTCCAGCCAAACCTGAGAAGCTTTCCCAGGTAGGTATTGTAGGTTGGAGGCCAGCAAGGGTGCTGGATGTACCTGGGCAAGAGAGGTGAAGGGACTGAGACCTTTCCGAAGTTGGTCTGCACAGCAGCAAACCCTCCCGGGAGCCCTGGGGTTTGAACCAGAGGAAGGGAGAAGAGTACGGATCTTCATCTTTATTTCCCACCCACACTGTCAGCCTTGCAGATGGGCTGCAAGGTTTCCATGGGTATACGCACTACCTCCCACTGGCCCATTCCCCACCAGGGCTGGAGCTGCCCATCATCGCTGGGTCTCACCCCACCACAGAGCCTGAACCACTCGCGTGCCCCCCTGCCTTGGGGGCCCGAGGGCTTCAATGCTTGTTTTGCTAATAGTTATGTCCAAAAGTGTTCACTAAAGATGGGTGGGCCCTGCCAAGTTCGTCAAAATAAAGGAGGAGGGCTGCTTCCAGTAAACTGTGTGTCTGGAGGAGAGGCCGTTTAACGAGTCATCTTATCTAGGCGAGAGCAGAGGCAAAAAATTCTCTCCTTGGGGCCCTTTCTTTATCTTGTCCTACCCAGGTGAATCTTTCCCACAGGCAGGCTTGGATAGTGCTAACTGGAAAGGGCTGCTTTCCCCCCTCCTGGAGTCATTTCCTCTTTCTATAGTAGTCCAGAGATCATAATGAAGAAGAGCCTAACTGGGAAGCGCTGAATTTATAAGTGGGATAAAAGAAAGAATCCCTTTGGTCTTGTTTGACAGATGTGAGGCTTTAGGGTCAGTATCTGTTGAGCCTAGGGTTGTGCTCAAGTAACTTCTAACCCCTTTTCTTCCCATTGGAAACACTGCTAGTTCTTTTCTTCCTTTGTTTCTGTCCCCTAGAAATTACTAAAGGCATTGAGAGAAGGATTTGTCAGAGGCAGAGTACCAGTTGAGTACCTATTTATTTACAATGCACTTAAGCACTCTGTAACTTATACTTTACCAGGATTTTGGTTGAGTTTACATGCAATTTAAATGTGTAACTAACTGCCCAAATGCAAGGTAATTGTAAGTACACACACTGGTAGTATATTTTGGGTTATGTTGAATTTCACGCTCCTTCTATGACTGTGCATTTGGTTTAATGTTACAGGAATCTCTTTCAGAGTTAAGTAAAAAATTAGCCATTTGCACTGAACTTAGGCTGTTGCACCTTTCCAAAGTTAGCCCGTTGTTCGGAGGCACTCTTATGCATACTTGTTGTTGAGCATTTTCAGTTTAATGCTATAAAAGCTCTTTTGTAACGTGTTGGCTTTCAGAGCAACTGTAGACAAACTAGTTGTTATAATTATAGATGTCTCGGTACTTTATGGACACTTAGCTGAAAGAGGTTTGGGTTTTTTTTGTTCTTGAAATTTATATTTTTATAATTTGGGGATTTTTGAAACTTATTTTGCGATGGCTTGGTGTTTTGAATAGGTTTATGCATTGTTTTTGTAAATATGGAAATGTAGCAATAATGTCCTTTTGACTATTCTCAGTCCTTGAGTCTCAAAAATATTTTTTTATATATATATATATGCAAAAACTATATGTATAAATATGTAAGTGTTTGAAAGTTTATGAAACACTTATGGATATGTTGCTCTGTTGTAGAATTGCAGTTCAGAAAAGTTCAAATAAATCTGTAAATATGTATTCAAAAGCTACTGATGAGTACTATGTTAAGATGGACTATTTTCATGTAAGTCAATAAATTCTTGGGTTGAAGCAAAATATCAGTCTGGCCACACAGTGATCAAGTTTGGCATTCTGAAACATTCTTGCAAATGTGTGCCAGAAAACCTTAGTGTTTATTTGTTATGAAAGTTCTTTACCTGTGAATATATGGGACAAATACTTGGGAATTTGGATGCAGCTTCATTCTGGAAAAAACTGCAACTAGAAGATTGATCCTATAGACTCTTGATGCAGTCTGTATGTCATGAATAGCATTTAAAACTGAACAAAAATATCTCAGTGTTATTAAGGGTATGTCCCCTCCTGCACGCTGGCACTAGAGCTCATGCTGGGCTGGCCGAATGCAGCACTGCAGGGGAGGCAGCGTGAGATACCTAGCGCTGCTTGGGTTGGGCGGCTCATAAAGAGAAAAAGTAATGCTTCCCGTGCTGAGCAGGTACCCCTCATCTTAGTGGGAGACCCTCTGCTTTAATTACTCCGGGTTTGAAATCTGTGACTCACCTGCTCACACGTTTTCCTGGGCTGCATAAGGCTTTGCAACAGCATGGTTGGTGCATGGTTTAATAATAGGTACAAAGCATATAAGCAAAAGTTTCTAGAACTATCCTACAAAAAACCTCTAGTAACTCATATGAGAGACAGACCTCGACTGTTTTGCTCCTTAAGCATTTCTGTTCTGTCAACAGACATCCCTGAAGACCTTCCCTCCTTCAGAGTTTCCTTTTTAAACCAGCTTCCTTTTTTTTTTTTTTTTTCCTTTTTTGCTTCCACCCAGGTCTTGGCTCTGTTTATTAAAACTAAGGAAATTAAAAACTAATATTTTCAGGAGCCAGGAGGTGCAAGTTTTGCCACAATTAGCACTGTTACCATTTTCTAATAATGCTTCAGAAGATGCCAAGTTTGTGGCCGATTTTGGACCATTTTTCTGCTGTCTTGTCCACCCCCCCCATCATTCAAGCAAAGTAGACTTCATACCGAGGCATTCCAGTATCTGAACTGGTACAAATAATTTGTGAATTCTCATTTAGCATAGCCAAAGGAGCTATTTTATGTATTTATTCAGTTAGCACGTCACTGATTTTATTTTCCTGAAATGTTTCCCCTTCTGAAGCAAGAATACAGCATCTCTGCTTTCTGAAAAAATCTTTCTCCTAATTTCTTCTTACAAGGCCTGCAGTGATTACCGCCTTCCTTCCTGTTCATGGTCATATGGACCATTTTCCACTGAGTTATTTTCTTGTGCCAGTTCTAAACAATAGCTTACAGGGAAAAGCACATCAGGAAGGCATTTAATATGTATTTTAGCTGTCTTTCAAGGCATTACTGTACTCAGATAGAGAGAGAAACCAGCACTATGGTACCAGCATGGAGCATCAGGACCATGGACCATCATGGACTCAAATATCTCAAGGGAGGATGCAAAGAGGACAGAGCCAGGTTCTTTTCAGGGGTGCCCAGTGACAAGACCAGAGCCAATGGGCACAAACTGAAACACAAGGGGTTCCATCTGAACATCAGAAAAATGTTTGGGTTTTTTTACTGTGAGGGTGACCGAGCACTAGCACAGGTTGCCCAGTGAGGTTGAGGAGTCTCCATCTTTGGAGATACTCAAAACTATCTGGAGACAGTCCTGGGAAATGGCTCTAGGTGGCCCTGCTTGAGAAGGGGAGTTGGACCAGATGACCTCCAAAGGTGCCTTCCAATGTCAACCCTTCTGTGATTCTGCAAGCAGTAAGGGCATTTTGGAGAATCTCAGCTGTAGCATTCACTTGGCCAGAAGTAGAAAAGAAAAAACCCACCCTTGCAGTGAATGCTATAGAATGATTCTTCCTCCGTTCTCTTTACTAGCTAGAGAATAAAATACTTGTAGGCTCTGTGAGAGAGAAGAAAGATTGTGGAAGCACAACAGTATACATAGTTAGTGACCTGTATCGTATGCATCCCCACCACCAGATTTTTTTTGTTTCTGGTTCTCCTTCACATCTGTGTGCTGTATAGGTCTTTGGGGAAGTTGTAAATGAAGACACAATGTGCCTGGCCACATCACCAGGGAAAGACCAGCCATACCCCGGACCGAAATGTTCACAGCTATCGCTGGAGAGCTTGGACAACAGCATCCTTAATTCTACTGTGTTGTAGGCTGAAACCAAGAGAGTGAAACGTTTCCCTCTTCCTGTACACGGATTAGGAAACTTCCTACTTGTCCTGTGGGGAGGTCTGAGTCTCAACAGAAGACAAGGAGCAGTTGCATAGACCTTTTAGCCCCTGGTTTAGAACTGAAGCTATAACAAAAGTATGAAAACATACTCTGCAGTTCTCTTGCAGCTTCCAGAAACTTCTGTAACTCTGAATAATGGTTACAGATGACCTTCAATTGCCATGTTTCCTGAACACTAATTTCTTAAAAGATTACTTCGTAACTAATAAGTTTATGTTCAAAAATTGCTCTGAGGCTATGTTTTCTGAAGGATTGTCCATATTTCATACATTGATTATCAGTCACTCTTTTTGGTAATAGCTATTATCTGTCAGCTGCCAACCAGGCAGCAGAGGTTATTTACTAGCAGCAATAGCTCCAGTGACTTGATTTTTCTGTCTGTGGCCTGGAAATCATTTTAGCTAAGTTGTGACAGGCAGTAGAAACCAGCTCGACCCCAAAGGGCCTGTTGGGCTTTGAGCCTGCACTCCTCGATAAGCCATGTCAGCAGCATCAGATCAGGGGTTCACGTGGCAGGTTTAATGCTTTCCAACCATCAGGTCGCCACACGGGAAGACACAGCGTGTAGCTTCCCCTAGAGATCAATATACATCAGTGTGTAGTGCAAGTTACCCCAGTATTTTCTCTAGCTGCTGAAAGTGCAAAATAATTTTTTACTTCCCCCAAATCTGTACATTTTGAGAAGTATCAGCACCAGTGGTTGGCTGCACTTCTGTGAATTACACTGCACGTGCTTTTTGGCTGGTCTAAATATCATTACCAGGCAGGGGGCCTTGCTCTTAATATGTGGTTGTGAGGGGGTTTGGTGTGGTCATCAGAAAAGAAGTTGGCTTAGTGGCACATCTGAGCACTCAGTTTTGGTGACTGAAATAACAAGTGACATTTGACTTGCCTGCTCAAGGTGGGAGGAGGGCTGCTGAGCAGGGCAGCCAACCTGGGTCTAGCTGTCTGGTCGGCTGAGGATGAAAGGAGTGAAAGACTTTCCTCATGCTTCCAGCCCATTTAGTGCATTAGAAGAAAATTTTAAAAGGGCAATAGCAACCTCCCAAATGCTTTTTTTGGCATTTCCTCTTTTGAGTTAAAATAGCAGAACAATTAAAACTCATTTATGAGATGAAAACTTTTTTGTATTTTCCCCTTCAGTCATTTTTCATTCAAAAGCTGTTTGCATTTTTCTTCTTTTGCTGGGACCAAATGTTAGCTAGTCATATGGTCCCAGAAATTAGTATTATTTGGAAAATTCCAGAGTTTTTGTGCAATACGTTTTGGGTTTCAACTCACTCTGGTAGACAGGATATCAAAGGGAAGACTGGACCAGAAACAACAGATCAAAAATGGCAGTTGCTCCACCAAAAGCAGTAAGTAGTTGCACAGCCCCTTGCCTGCCTGAGGATAGCCTTGAGTTGCTGCATTGCTAAGAGCAACAGAAGTGCGATGAGCCTCTTGTGCTGGGTACCAGCACATGGCCAAGCCAGGCAGCAGCAGAGGAAGAAACACTGGCTTCAGCCCTTTATAACTCAGGTCTTCAAAGGTGTCCTCACTCATGCCAGTGCTTGCGAGTGGCTTCATTTTGAGGCAAGGGTGGGAAATTACTGGTGTAATACATTTTAGCTATTCCAAGAGAACTAACACTAAAAGAGGGGAAAAAATTAAATATGTTTTAGAATACCTTCTGTCCTGGTTGTGGCTGGGATAGAGTTAATTTTCTTTCTAGTAGCTGGTACAGTGATATGTTTTGGATTCAGTATAAGAATGTTGATAACACACTGATGTTTTCAGTTGTTGCTAAGTCATGTTTAGACTAAGTCAAGGATTTTTCAGTTTAAGCCCTGCCAGCAAGAAGGCTGGAGGGGCACAAGAAGTCTGGAGGGGACAGCTGACGCAAACTGGCCAAAGGGGTATTCCATACCGTGTGACACCATGCCCAGTATATAAACTGGGGGGATTTGGCCTGGGGGGTGTGGAGGCTGGATCGCTGCTTGGGAACTAACTGAGCATCAGTCTGCAAGTAGCGAGCAATTGCATTGTGCATCGCTTGTTTTGTATATTCCTATCCTTTTTTTATTGTTTTCATTTTTCTATTATTATTATTACTCTTATCATTATTATTTTCTTCCTTCTGTCCTGTTAAACTGTTCTTATCTCAACCCAGAAGTTTTACCCTTTTCCTTCCAATTCTCTCCCCCATTCCACTGGGTGGGGGGAGGAAGTAAGTGAGCAGCTGCATGGTGCTTAGTTGCTGGCTGGGGTTAAACCACGATACCCTCTCTTTTAATAATAGAAATAAATGTTTGTAGAGCATGTTTGTCAGCATCCTTTGAACTATCTTGGTGAGACTAATTAAGTAGGATAAAAGCAAATCGCTTCACTACAATTAGTTATATAATTCATTTTGGAAGTTTTATTATTTTCTTTTAGAGCTTCTGGCATTTGGTGGCATGGAGAAAGTATACAAATACGAGCAGTACCTGTAAAAATCCCCCAAGGAAATTAATAGAATCCCAGGATTATAATTACTTTTCAAAAGCTAATGGTTAAACCACTGGAGATTTCAGAGGCCTGAGGCGTTACCGGGGAGTACCTGACCCTGGCGATGGGGCAGAATATAGCCCTGAGTTACAGGGAGGTAGCTCCAGCAGCAGCCCAGAGGACACAGCTGACTGGCACCTTTCTGCATCCCCTCTGGTCATCGACTAGCAGCTCATTAGAGACTTCCTAGGATTTCTCAGGCTCCTTTGAATGGCAGCAATTGTTTGGGTTTCACTTAGAAAGTTGCAGCAAAAAGAGCCAAGCTGATTTTGGCCACTGTTGTGATTTAACCCCANGTGAGAAAACTCATGGGCTGAGATAAAGACAGTTTAATAAGTAAAGCAAAAGCTGCGCACGCAAGCAAAGCAAAGCAAACCAAGGAATTCATTCACCACTTCCCATTGGCAGGCAGGTGTTCAGCCATCTCCAGGAAAGCAGGGATCCATCATGTGTATCAGTTACTTGGGAAGACACACGCCACCACTCCAAACATCCCCGTCTTCGTTCTTCTTCCCCCAGCTTTATATGCTGGGCATGATGTTATATGGTCTGGAATATCCCTTTGGTAAGTTGGGGTCAGCTGTCCTGGCTGTGTCCCCTCCCAGTTTCTTGTGCCCCCCCAGCCTACTCACTGGTGGGGTGGTGGGAGAAGCAGAAAAGTCCTTCGCTGTGTGTGAGCACTGCTCAGCAGTAACGAAAACATCCCTGTGTTACCAACACTGTTTTCAGCACAAATCCAAAACAGAGCCCCATACTAGCTACTATGAAGAAAAGTAACTGTATCCCAGCCAAAACCAGCACAGTGACTTAAGTGGAAAACCAAAACAAACTAATATTTTTATCATAAAAATATTATTGCAAGATCCCTCCAGCGACTGCGCGTCGCGCTGCACCGCCTGCACTCTGCTGCACGGCCCCTGCAGGGATGCATCAGCAGGACTCAGGGCAGCAGGAGTACTGGGATCCCAGCCCAGGGACAAGCATTCCCAGCAGCGCTGGCCCTGGGCTCACCAGCCAGCTTTTCTCTGGGGCCATGTACGGCACTTCAAGGGTCAAGGAGAACATCTGCACTATATCCCACTGGCCCCTTGCAGAGAAGCCACCAGCACTTGTCAGGGGACGGGAATTTCTCTAGGAGTGGCAGGAGTTAACCCAGAGAATTTGCCTCCCAGGAGGCCTCTGCTACTCTGCCAGTTCATCCCAGCAGGAAGCATATTACCTGCCTCCTTAACAGCCTCTGTCCCAAAGAGCTGGGGAGAAAAAAAAAATTTTATGATCTTTAATGCTTCTTTGCTTTCTTAATTTTTTTTTTTTATTGCTCCTTAATAAAGTTGCCTCACCAGCCTCAGCTTTTGCTGTGTTTAGTATTTTTGATCTTTCTGTGAAGGCCTATCAGTACAACATTGGGGAAGATCCTGTTTTTAGGAAAACTGCTCAAGGCCTCTCTAGCAGCGGGGAGGCTCCAGCTCCCTCCTTGAGCTCTGTGTGAGTGTATTTGTTAGCGTAGGGCAGCTGCAGAAAGCACTGTCCTGCAGGCAAACATGCTGCTGAGGCTGGCGGCGCGGTTTGACACAAGACCCTCTGGCCTCCTCTTTAAATGGCTGTAGGAACAAATCTCCTTTTAATCATCATCTTCGTAAGCTATTGTTGCAATTACGTTGTCCAGGCCGTGTGATGGTCATGTGTACCGATCACCACCCTGGCACTTTTCTGATCACAAGCGATAGATGGGTCTACCTCCTCGGGACCAGACCAGCACTGTTGGCTCTGCGTTTAAAACATCAGTTCCTGAAGGGAAGGTGGGGGGAGGGAGGGGGGAGGCTGAAGGAGAATCATGTTTTGTTACATTTGTCAAAGCAGAAAAAAATTTAGAACTAAATACATCACACCTGGTTTCTCACACATTAGCCTTAGTTCAGGGAAAGAAAAATGAGGGTCCTGATAGAAGGTCAAAGTATTTTGCATTGTACAGTGCAGGGCTGTTAGTAATTTAATTACAAATGATGAAGAAAATGACTGTTAACCAGTTGGAAAGTAAGAATTTCAATCCCCTCATTTACCATCTAGTATCTGGACAGTCCAAAGAGCCGTTTATATTACATGAGAAATATCTTCAGAAATAACACCACAGTATCACCAGGGATATTTTCTGGCCTGATGCCTACAAGTCTCGTAGCGCAACACATGGCCAATGTCACCAGCCCAGAGAGCGCGTGCAGATTCGTCATCTTTTCAAGATTTCTTCTTCTGATATTGAAAGCCTCTCTGGAGCAGAGCCTAATTTTTCACCCAAGCACACGGATATGCACAAATTAGGACTGTGGATGAGTATCAGCACACCTTGCTTGCCCAGCCAAGCCTTCTTCCAATGGCAGAATAGATATGAAAATGTTGCAGTTTTATACTTGCGTGTGGCCAGTGCGGAAGCAAAGAAGATGGCACAGAAAACCGTGGACCCCACTTGCGCTGTGCTGTGAGATCGTTACAGTCATATGACGAGCTATCTAGATTGTTTGGCACCCGAATTGTAATCTGTGGTTAAGTACAAGTCTAACCACAGCGATACCTGCAAATATGGTTAAAGCTGATCTACAACATATCAGCTGGAGAAGGAAACGTCTCTGCTCCTTTGCACAAGGAACTTGAACAAAAACTGTTTTGTTTCTCCTCTGTGACAAAAAAAAACCAGCCTCTGGGGCTCAGTGAAAGTTTCAGAAAACAGGCGAAAAACCCAGCTTTCCTACACTGAAGCGTTACTATTCTCTGGCATGGCTCTTTCTCCAGTTACAACTAGTAAAAAGCTCAACCCTCAGGTAGATGGTTATTTTAAATTAAAAAGAGTAATTTTTCTGGTGGCAAATTAAACTTTACACACTGGCACACATTTGCCTAGGCTCAAATTTGTATCAAAATACAAAATTGTGCAATGCATCAAGAAGTGGGAAGAGGAGTGTGACAACCCAGCAAAGACCCAAAACACAGGGAGATCCAGCCTCAAATCATATCATCTATATAGACAGGTTACAGCGATCACGGGAAGGGGAGCAAACTCACAGGGAAGGGAAAAGGCTTTCCCAGCATCCTGGAGAAAGTTAGGGCTCCTGTGCCCTGGGTGCTGCTGGCTCAGCACCTGCTGACAACAGCCGCTGTCTTTCAGGGCAGTCACTGTGAAGGGTCAACCAGCAAGAGTAAATGAAGCAAAACCAGACAAGGATGCGTTTGACATTTACACAGGCAAACACAGCTGCAGATGGTCACTAGGAGCTTCAGATTCAAGAGCTGCTGCAAGGGCTCAGGTCCCTTCCCTGGCTGCATCCTACTGCTCTTTGCACTGGGCTTGGCACCGCATCAGTCCTGTGCTTCATGCTCATCCTTGTCCTTTGTAACTCATGACAGTGGCAGGAACTAATGGAAATGGGAGATTGCATGACTGTCTGCTAACTCCAGCAATCTAAGGCACAAGATACCAAAAATAGGGAAGTGTTAGAGATGGGCACCCTCTTGAGTATTGGTTCTTTGGATAATTACCCTTATTTGTATCCTTTGAGAGCCCTTGTTGGCTGGGAAGGAGGGATGGCCACATCATATGACACCAGGACACTTATCTAGCAACATCTGAGAGTCCAACCATTTCCCTGGAAAATGAATGCTGGCATTTAGCATTGCAGTCCTGGGCAATGGCCCCATCAGCTGCTTTAGGGGAGGTTGGAAACAAGTTGCCCATCACATGCACCTCGGGAATAGCTACCTCATGGTGGGGTTGTGTCTTCTTAACCCAAGGCAGTGACTGACTGTTGGTACCCTGCAGCATAAGGACGAGTGGAAAATCATGAGGATGAGAGGAAATGGCCTCAAGTTGCGGCAGGGGAGGTTTAGATTGGATATTAGGAAAAAGTTCTTTACTGAAAGGGTTGTCAGGCATTGGAACAGGCTGCCCAGGGAAGTGGTGGACTCATCATCCCTGGAGGTATTCAAAAAGCAAGTAGACAAGGCACTTCATGACATGGTTTAGTGGGCATGATTGATGGTTGGACTTGATGATCTTAAAGGTCTTTTCCAACCTAAATGATTCTATGATTCTATGATTCTGTAAGTCTGGGTATTTCTTCTAACTTTCTGTCCTGCCCAGTGTCACAGTGGGTTTTTGTGATGAATATCTTCTACAAACTTTCTTTTCTAGGAGACCAAAAGTAAGCAAAACCTTCTTCAAAAGAAAACAAGTCATGTATTTTCCTACTTCCCTGAGCAGTTTTGTGCAGACTTTATGCAGTTGGTAATGAGGTCCCAGGTCATTTCTTATTTTGGGTACCATCTGCTGCAGTGGGAAATATCAACCAAATGTATTTTATAAACACCATATGAATATGGTTCATTTTGTCTAATAATGTCCAATCCTCTCCTGGCTAAGTATATGCTGTACTTGAAAAGACCATTCCTGAACATCAGTACAGTTTCAGGAAGTCTATCACTTCCAAGCAGGCATACTCAATATAATCCTTTTGCAATAGATTTTAGCATTTTAACCCAAGTGTAGAAAGTGGGCTGTACAGGGCTGCTATGACAGCCAGCTATAAGTCTATGTGTTATGACTTATGCATATTATGCATAATATGACATGACTATGCATGACAGACTTACAGTGGAGACTTCACAAGAAGAATACTTCAGAATTTGCATTATTCTTCCACCTAGCCTGTGTGCAGCATTTTTCACCCTGCTGTCCAGAGGCCTTTTGTCATGAAAAAAGATGTGATTATTTTTGAGAAGTCCATCAAGAGAACTGTTTTACCAACTGCTCACAGATGCAACTTGCTAAACTAACTGATTGCCTCTGAGGATGCTCGCTGTTACTAGGATGGCTCCTGCCAAAGCACCTTCTTCGTTACATCCCCACCATGCTTTCCAGCACCCACCTGTAGCTCTTGCGCATCTGCTCCCCTTCTCCTCCATGCCTGCCCCAGAAGTATGTGGGAAGAATATATAGGAAGGATAAAAGTAGGTAGACTAGATGTGCTGAGGGCTCAGAAGGCACTGATTCTATACTATTTTGTCTGCGCAGTCTGAACAAGGAAGCTCGAAGCATAGTCACACAACTCCTGAGACAGCCTGGCACAGGCATCGCCATCATACAACCCCCTTAGGAGGCACACTGTGGGGTTGATGGCACCCAGCTCCACCACCTGAAGGAGTTCGGGGGACAAGGAGACAGAGCAATTTGGGGTAATTGCACTGCTAATTTTGGCTGGAAGGAAAAAAATCTTCCTAGCAAAGAAATAGTTGACTTCAACTACTGGCAGCAGCATGGTAATGTGCCTTCCAGTTTTGGTTTTTTTCTGCAACTGTAATTAATTGACTCCTTTGTAAAATTCTAGATCATGAATAATGAAATATATTAAATAAAAACAGACCTAATACTGATGCCTGTGCTGTTCCATTAAGGGCCTTATTGAAACAGAGGTAGTGCCCATTACAATTTGTTTAAAGAATGTTTCATTTCACGCTTAGAACACAAACTAGCATCTGGTCCTCTAGCAGGTAGGATTTTGTGCTGTATGATATGAAGAAGCAGCTGAAATCAAGATTTTTCATAGCTCTTGCCTCCCACTTTGATTCCTAACCTACTTTTACTTGTTGTTCAGGGAACAGGAACCTGTGGCTGTGGCTGGAGGTGGATCATTTAAGGAATTTTTTTAATCATGTTTCATTATATTCTAAGATTTGAAATCAGGTAGAAAATGACTGCAAAAAATCACCTCTTAAATCGCGTGGTTAATAATTGCATAATTGCCTCTATTTTTTCTTAATTTTTTTTAAGCTAGTCTCCCAGGATTTAGCATTTTTATTTAAATCTTTCCTGTTGTCTCAGGGGACTGGGCAGGGGCAGCACAAGGAGGAGGCACTGCAGTGCAGCCAGTCTGGGAAAGATGCCTGCAGGAGCAGGGGTGAAAGCGGCTCCTCCTTACCTCCCACCCAAAAAGTACAGGGTCACTTCTGAGCACCAAACTCTTCCACCTGCTGTGCACAGATTCTCTTTTTGATGCTTTTATCTTTAGTCTGCATGCCATGACCAACTATACCTTTTGGGGTATTTCCTTCTCCTTTTCCACCCCAAGTTCCTGTTTAGAAACAGATTTTAAGTAACCTCTCGCTAATCAGACTGGCCACTTCTTTCCTGCATTTTCTTCTCCAGTGCAACATTGCCTTGTTTTCATTTCAATGTCTTATTTAAAAAAAAATATCCTAGAACAAGGTCATTCTCCCTCTTTTAGTCTCAGACATTACTTCATCTAATTGCAACACCCTGAACGAGGATGTAGTAAGTGAGGTTGAGTAGAAGGGAGCCCATTTACACTGCCGATTACATCTGGTCACAACTCTCTTTCCAAACCCTAAATTGCCTTCTACCTCAGGCCTGGCCATGTTGAAAATACACTTGAATAAGGGAGAAGACAACTAGAAAATAATGTACCCATGTCTCCACAAAAAATAAAGCACTTCGCCAGTTGTTTAAAAAAAAGTAGATGGCAAAACCAAGCAGGAGTTGTCAGAATTCAATAAAAAAATCAACAGTCTGTAGTGCAATCTGATTTCCAGACAGCTTCCTCCTTGGGGCAGAAATGCTTGTAGCGGGATGATATACTGGCTGTGCTGGCCCTCGGCATGAGGGTGGATGTCCTCTCCGGGTGGGTTTTGCCCACTGGAATTGTCCTCTCCTTGAGGTCCTTGCTGTACAACATCAGACCTGGTGGGTAAAGCCTCTTCTGCAGAGAGCTTCGCCCTTGGATTCGAGCAGGGAAGGCACACCTAAGCACTTAAAAAGAAAGCTGGTCTGGACAAGGTTGTAAACTGGGGCCTTCACCAAGCCATGCTCGTGTTGGTACTGAAGCAGGTGGAAACAGTCAGTTCAAAGGTGATGAGTTTTGAAAACCTTAGGCAGAGTATTTTATAACAACCCAAAAAGTGAAGCAGATAAGCTAAGCAGCTGCAGCTTTGTCCTGCTTTCTACTGCTGGATTTTTTCCTTTTCTTTATGGAAAAATCATTCATTTTTTTTTTTTTTTTTTTTTTTTTTTTTTTAGTTCTTTGATGTGTCTTTGGATTGGTCCCATTTTGGAGGTCAGGTTTTGTGTAGTCCATTACTTTCCAAATCATTACCCAAACAGATTTTCAAGTACATTTCAGCCTAGCCAAGATCCCAACTTATATTTATTAACTTTTATTTATTTACTTATATTTATAACTTTATTTACTTATATTTATTTACCTACATTTTTTATTTATTAATTTATTTATTTACTTTATTTATTTAATTACTTATGTTTATTTAGTGAAGTAGGCACATACTTAAAAAGCTTACATAAAATACTGTCATGCCGGGGCAAAGAAGCAGAATAAACATTTAAAAACCAGATTTGAAAGACAGCACATGTTTTTGTGGGTGTGTGCGAATGCGTATTTTCTGGGTGTGTAATTTTTCTGTTTTGGCAGGGTGTAAAGCTAATTGTAGTGCACTGAGTTCCCTGAACATGGACTTTGTGTGTGGATTTTCCCCTCCTGAGTATAAGACCATTTAGGCTGCATGTATTTTTAAAGTAAAATTAGATGCCTGTGGAAGGTTTACAGTAATTCATGTTCAATTTAGAGCTGTTTTTTGAACGAGAACAAATAGATGAGCATCTGTTGCCCTGAAAATGATACAAAATGTAGTCACCAGGCAAAAAACAAACATCTCTGAAAATGATTATTTTGGCTACATAATCAAGCAAGCAATTATTGCATTATCTACAAAGTATGATCATACATTATTAATACCTTTTCAGAGAAAAGGGTTTTAGGAAAGGCAGTTTTTTTCTGGCTTTTATGATACTTGAGACCAAACGTAATTCTAACTGATCAAAAATACTTCACAGCTTGTCATTTCCCAGTTCAAGATGCAGTTGGATTGAGCATGAGAGACAGTAAGGAGAGAGCAGGAACAACAGAAGGATATGGACATTTGTGTAAGCGATTACAGACATCCTTCCTGTGTGTCATGCATATCCCAAGCCAGAGAGCCAATTTTCCAGTGGAAGAGGATTTAATGAATGCAGACAGTATAGTGCACTGTGCTATATACAGGACATCGTATTCACAAGTTCAGATACACAACCAGGCAGGCATTTTTTCACCCAGAACCAGAGTTTCATGTGATACTGAGAGAACATTTTCAGAACTAGGAAAAGAGCCCAGGTGAGGTGCTAACTGACCTTTGATGTTCTGGGCTGTTGTGACTTTACAAACTAATTCCCATCTTCAAAAGCATCTTAAAGTGGGATTAATTTCAGTTAATTTTGGCTGGCTGAAAGTTAGGCACTCTGGCCAACCTCCCCCCTGCCCCAGTTTATTTCTGCAGCCGACAGCGAGACTGTTTCACCTGTCTTGGATGCTTACCCTGTGAAGGGATGAATCACTCAAGCCTACAAAGCTGGCATTTATACTGCTGAAGCTATGGGAGGTGAATCCTTTAATCATTAACAGTTTCAGCCAGTTTGTAAATGACTTCTGGAAATAGAAACTAGGTTTCCAATTAATTTTGGGAAGTGAGTGTTACCTCAGCCCTGTAGTGACTGAGCTGTACAATCTTCTTGTTGAGCTGCATGCCATAATCTAATGCCACCAGCTGGAAGAGAGATTTGCAGCCCGGTTTTGGGAGCAGGATCTCTCTGGGTCCTATTCTACTTCCTTTTCTAAAAGGTGCTTGAAAGCGTATCCTAAAATGTCAGCAGGAAATACTTGCACCTTATGGACAAATAGCCCAGACTACTTGGGGTCTCATCGTTCGAGATTGCTTTACAGATAAACTCCTTTAACAGAAAACATGAACAAGACCTAGCTGGGAAAGATCTGCCCAAAACTTCTGCTAGTGCCAGAAAGTCTACTAGAAAGAAGTTAATGTAGAGTATGTGCATGTGTGTGTGTGTGTGTGAAAACATTGGCATGCAGGCCTCACAATAATTAGTTATACAAATTACCACTAATGGGTGGCAGTACCAAACACCATGGGATAAATTCATCCTTGGCATGAGGAGGGGTAATTAATCCTAAATGCACCCTTGTGATATAGGTAAGTATTATTATTACCCCAGTTTGACAGACACAGAAAGGTGGTGGTTTGCCCTTGGCAATTCAGCTTTCCAGAAGACTGACTAACATAATTTATGGTGGAGGATTACGCTATCCTCTTCAGATGAGATTCATTGTAACATCACAACGCTATCCCATAAAGAGATGCACGGGGTAATTAGAGATTTTGGAAAGCTGATCCCCAGCTAGAAAATTCAGCAAGCAGGTTCATGTTGGGCTGAGCTGGAAAACCTTTAACTACACAACATGGTAGTGTAGATGTGCTGGCACAAATGCCTTGGTAAGGGAAACTTGCTCTTCAGCAACATAAACTTTGAGTATCTTTTTTTCCTTTGAAAAGTCACAGTTTTGATATATAAACACCAGCTCTGCTCAGCGTTTGAGGTTTTCTATAAAATGGTCCCTGCTGGGGCTATAGGGCCTTCTCTGCAGCGTGTAAACCATGCTAACGCAGGGCTTGGGCCTGTCCCCCTCCCAATTTGTTTTCTGGTAAAGACGGACACTCAGTGGCTGTTCTCTCAAGGTGCCCAACAAAAGAGTGCTGCTGTACGTTGGTAGGTCTCCCAAGCAAAGGAACATTTTAAAGTCATGCCTTCAAAGATGTGCTACCCATAGCATGAGGAGACTTAAACCATATACCATATGTTTAGCATATAAAGGTTTCAACACATAGCGAGTTACAGCTGGACGGACAGATTGTATGTTGAAGGAATTTCCTCTGTGGCGATCTGTAAAGCCCACAAGCTATCTGCATTTCTGATAAGTTTTCATTCAGTGCCAATAATTTTAGACGATAATAATAATCTACTAGGACACAGAAATCTAACTTTCTTGACTGAGAATGAAGCTTGGGAACAAACAAGACCGAGCAATCTAAATTGGCTGGAATTTAAGCAATGCTTTTGGTATATGTTTCCAATGTTAGGATGTTGTGGCAAAAACCCCATCTTATTATAAGACAAAAACACAAACAGCCTGAATTATGGCTGCACAATCTTTACTTGATTACATAGGAAAAAAAAATTTAAAAAAATATATTTTCTACATAGAGTTCAGCTTTTAATGGATCTAAGTCAAAGAGTTTATCCCTTAAATTTTGAATTTCCTTAAATTTCAAAATTACTTAAAGTGTAAAAAAATACAAACTGCTGGTTTCTTTTCTCTGAGAACTGTTGCTTGGGACCGTTCTGAAGCCCTCAGAGGCAAATAGCCTTTGAATGCTTTCTTAATTTTGAAGCTCCAGATACAAGATACTAGTTTTTTGAACTAATGGGCATTATTAGAAAAGGTCTTACCAAAAATTAATAGAGACACACCAAGAGATAGCTTATCATAATGTCCTCATGAGTATGTTCCCTTCTGTGGAACAGTATGAGGGTCTTCACGTACAATGCAAAAAACGTTTTAAATTAGTCTTCAGAGAAACCTTAGGAGCTGGAAGCATTTAGGTATGTATTAAAATACATTAAAATAAAACTTTGTAATTTTTTTTTATACATGCAGGTATCCTAATAAACTAAACCCTGGCATTACACACTTGGACAAATGCCCATGCCTAAAATCAACCCCCCTGCCTGCTAGGCTCTCCTCTCTCCCCAGAGGGCAGGGGCTGAGACCCGCAAATTCAGGCTGGGGCAGATTAGCATGATGGGCAAGTGCCAGGGACTACTGGAGATGCCACCTGCCAGCACCTTCCCCATGAAACACCTGGCTCCCAGCAGGAGTGCCTGGGCTGGCCGCGGTGTCCTGCAAGGAGCAAGGCAGGTGCTGGTGCCCGGGGACTATGTCACTTAAGGTTTCACAGACAAAACCCATCCCTCAAATTTCTCCTTAAATAAGGTGCAAACCAGGCTTTATGTGCCAGGAGAGAGCACCTGATGGAAAGCAGTGAGGCTTTCCCCATCTCCAGCTGGGTTAGCACTGCCAGCTGCTGCCCAGGGCAAGGTGAAAGACCCCTGTGTCAAGAGCCTGAGCAGCAAAAGGCAGATGAGCTCCAGCTTCTGTGATCCCCTCTCCGAGCTCCATGGGGAATAGAGCCGCTCGAGTGCCATTTCTGTCCCTTTCTGAGCCCTCGTGGTCATGCGGGGGACACTTTGCAGTCTGCAATATCAAAGACTGGGAAAGCTGCGAGGCCTGCCCGTCCCGTGAGCTGCAGATGCTCAGGAAGCCGAGGCGCTGGTGCGGCTTGTGCATAGGAAGCGCTGCCCTCCCCGCGCCCCCCCCATCGCCCCGATCCACAGTCCCCCCAGCCCCTGCCGCTGTGCCAACCCCTGCTGCTTATCTAAGGTATGGCCGGCTTCCTTGTACCCCGCCTGGCATGTGGCAACCTGCCGCTGTTTAATTGCATAACGAAGCAGTTGCATAAGAGGATCTTAAGAAAGCATCAAATAATTAACAGCGAGTAACCGCCACTGCATGTTTTGACAATCTGAACCCGGAGAATAGTTACAGGGGAAAAAAAACAGCACGAGAGAATCTGTTTCCTGAAACGGTGCAGGGCTGATTTAAATCCCGTTATCACTTTTCCCAGCCAAAGACTCAGCCTTAATTAGTCCAGACCAAACCAGCTGGGGCTTAATCATTTGCCTATTTTAGGAGTCGTTCTCTGATCTTCAGGGATGGGCTTTTATCTAATGATGGGTTATCTTTCACAAGCCCAGGATAAAACAAGGCTCCTTGCTGTTGTGACCTCTTGCACATCTTCTGGGTCGTGGCCCAGCGCAGCCTCATGTGGCCCCATGCCAACCCTTGCCGCAGGATCAAAGTGATGCTCAGCTAGTCCACTGCAAAGATATTGCACTAAGGGGACCCAAGCATGACTTGGTCAAGTATGACTCTGTACCAGGTAAGAGGTACAGAAACTTGCCCAGAAATAGGATAAATTGTGGAAGGCATCAGAAGGGTCTTCTGCCTCTGAAGTAGCTGTAGATGTGAGCAGCCCCTGCACCTGCTGAAAGCGTGTATGAGCACAGGGGACATTTTGCAGCAAAACTGGCTTTGCAGTTAAAGCACCATGGTGGGGTCAGCAAGCAAAGGTTCCCTTTGGTGTCCCTGCCCAGGTGACAGAACTGGGGACAATTTTATTAATTTCTCTGTATCACCATTTCCTAACCTCTGTAAGAGAAAGAATAATATCCCCAAACTTTGTGAAATTAGACAGGTGAGTTTGTAGACACTCATCAGGTAGTTAGAAACCCTGGAACAGAAAACATGTTGGAAATAAGAAGATACCTCATACACGGGAATTCATAAAGACTTGTCCACTACCATGTTACAGCAACTTCCATTTGCAAAACAAAAATATTTCTCATTGCAGAAAGCAGTCTAGCTCCTTGAACAAGGAGTTTTAGCTCATACAGTTATTGATAATTGCTGCCAACTTGCAGCACAAAGGAGAAATGCTCTTTTCTGCTGATGAAGGCCAAGTCTTTGGATGGGATGGTCAATGGGGCCCATCGGTAGGAACCCAAAAAGGCTCTACCTGGGAAGCCAAAAGTGCTTATCAGTCAAGAGCCTCCTGATGTTGCAATTGCATCCCCCATAATTCTTGTCGCCTGAGGCTCTGGCAGAGGACCAGCATACATTTGGGAGCCTTCTTCAGCCTTTTGGGAAGGGTAGGGAGAACTCCATGGAAAACTAACACAGGATGCTGCCCTTGTCTCAGTGTGAGGAAGGAGCTGTGAGCCAAGGTCTGGCCCGGGGTGCTGGCAGGATGAGTACTCATTCCTGGGTATCCTAAGGTAGCGCTCAACAGAATAAGAAAATGTTCTGTTATTATTCATCATCCATAATAAAATGGCATTAAGTCAGAACCTGCTATTAACTCTTTAGTGGCTGTACTCAGATTCTCCCAGCATGAGTTATACGCTAGTGCAAAATGCATTATGCTTTTATAGTAAAATCCCACCAACTGCACCAAGAGGTTAATTAAACTGGAGAGAAGAAAATAAAGAGGCTTTTAGAATGAATTATTCAGGAGATCATTAAAAATCAGGCACACATGAGAATCATGATACTTAGAAATACTAAATGTAAACACACATTCCTGGCTTAATGTAAGATTAAGGAATTAAATAGAAGTTATCTATGCATTGGTACTACCTATTGTTAAGCAGCAGAGTTAGCCTGCATGCCTTTAAGAACCACTTTTAATTGTGAACAACATTTTTGGTGCAGAGGACTGAGGGGGAGATGAATGCCCTAAGGGGAGCAGTATCAGACCCCAGAAGGCTCCCCCCACTCTGTGCTGACCACTTAGGTCTCCCTTCCTCACAGACCTCCTCCTCCCTGCTTCAGGTAATGCAGGCTGGGTACAGCAAATGCAAACAGGATCCTAGCTCCACTGACAGATAGTTGCCAAGTGCCATGATCCTTGGGGCACCGCCTGGCAAAGCAGTTGCGGGGTGTAAGCAGTCACTGCCTGCCTTTGCCTGCCACTGATCCCTTGGTTGTATGGACTCGGATGTTCATACAGCCCAATGACAATGGTTGCTCTGCGATTGAGAAAATCAAAACGTCTGGAAGCCCAGATTTTCTGGGTAGAGGCAAATAAAATGGTGGCAGCCTCTCCGCTGCCTTGGCCCCAGCCTGGGCCCAGGTCACGCGGCATGGCTGTAACAATGGGGCCATTTCTCTTTCTTCCCATTCGTGTCTCTGCTCTCAGAGCTCGTTTTGACCAAAGTTGGCCAGCTTGACTCTACACCAGCCCCCCAGTCTGTGAGTCACCTCCAGAGCTGTCAGATGTATGAGAAGTCTCAAACACAGATGCTTTTTCTCTGAGAAGACTTTGCTTGACGGACGCTGGGGAGATCAGCAGATTCACTGAGACTGGCCCTTGCGGTATTTTCTGAACACTGAATGTTTTATTTGTCTCCTCCTGTGAAACTATGGGGCTGCCACTGGGATTTTCAGCTGTACAACTGCCATTTTATACTTTGAAGAAGCAAGAGATGCCTGAATTAATGTGAACTTTCTGGGCCTGAGTCTCATAGTTAGAAAGTTTCCACCGGGGCAATGAAAAGTGAGGTTATAGTATGTATAAATTATACTTATGTCCCATTTGCGGTCCCTTTACACAGTGAAAAAGATATCAAAAGTTACATGAACATCAGTCCTCCAGTCTAGATTGCATCTATTTGAGTCAGGCAGGAGACGGAAGGAATTTGCAATGATAAAACATGGTGCTTATCTCTGGCTCCATGAGACCCTTTGTCTTGAGCTGTCTTGAGGTGCAGTCTGCAGATCACTTTTAAAGCTGTAATAGAGGGGGAAGAGGGATAATGCTGTATCACTGTTCCAGCCTGGAGGCATGCTCTGCAACCCTTCTCTCTCTCTGTTTAATAGAAGGATTTGACAATACAAACTCTTGCATGCACTTTCTTTTCATTATTAACCAGCTGAAAACAATTACTTCTTTACCTTAAAAGTAATTCCTTTCTATTTCCATTGAGAAATGGCTACTGTGGAGATAAAAAGATCCTGCTTTCTCCAGGTCAGCTCAGATATTTAAAAATAAATACTCCAGAACATTTACTTGAATTCTTCTGAAAAGACCGGGTTTCAGGTTGAAGAGCAACTAGAGAACAAGGCTTGGGGATCCCAAGGATGTTATGAACTCTTGTCCCAGTGTGGCAGTTCAAAATGACAAATGCTTTGCAAGTTCAGGCATCTACGTCAAGGCTCTGCCATCATGAGGGAGGCATTCGTGTAAGGTCAGCTGCTGTCATGAGATGTTTGCTGTGATCCTCCCTCTTAAATGGATTAACATGGGCACTTCCTCAGCCTGGATTTGGCCTGGGTAAAGAGCCAGAGGGGTAGGTTTCTAGGAGAAGCCTGAAGCCAGTGTCTCTGATGTGAGGTTTTAGGGTTTAGCCTTCTCTGATTTATGATAGTGTTTCCTGATACTTCACAAATTCTATACTCTACAGAAGAATAATTACCTTCTACTAGAGAAAAACCTGCTTCTCCATCAAGCCAGAGACATGACCTTTGAGTTTTGAAGAGTCTTTCTTTCTGATCACCTTTTCTGGTTTCATCTGTAATTTGCAAGACGATTTGTTTCAACTTGTGTTTGAAGCCAGCTAACGCATAGTCCCTGCTACGATGACTTTCACTGTCATCTGGGAGACAAACCACTAAGTGCCAATAATTTCCTTGGAAAACACATTCTTTGCTCCTGAGTTCAGTTGTCTTTGCCAACGGCGGCCACACCGGCTTGGCAGGTGCTGCTGCAGAGTTGGCAGGCTCCAGTCACTGCTCCATGACTGACTGTCCCGTGCAGGGTCCAGCCACCACGCAAGCCACCCAGGCAGCCTGAGCAGCGCTGAGGGGTGTGCATGGGCATGGAGGGTCTTAGGGAGGATTTACAGGAGGCGTTTTGGTGGCTGCTGCCTGGGGTCCTCCCAGGTGAGCTGGCCGAGGGGGAACACAGCCCTGCCAAGCACTTTCCAGGTCTGCAAGCGAAAGCGGTGGACAGGAGGGAAAGGGCACTCAGCTCTGGGTGAGCTCCTCTAAAGCTGCCACCCTCCCCACAGCTCTTGCTTTGCACTAACAAAGTGGTTATTTTGCCCCACCAAGATCTGCACCTCAGACTTATTTCCAAAAAGAAGCCTGTATCTACCAGCCTCCCTGTGTCCTGCCCAGCCTGGCACAGCCCACACCTCCATCCACTCCTGTGGCACTTACCCTGCCTGCCACCTCTCCCCTCAGCTTCCCAAATATATCCCACTTTTACACGGCTCCCCCCCCAAATTCTCTGGCAGGTGTGAACCGCTGGTTCACACACACCACCCTGGTCCTAGAAAGCATTTCCCCCAGGCCATGAACAGCCAGGAGACTCATATAGGCAATTTTAGAAGCATTGTTAAATCTCTGCCATCTCAGTTATGGCTAGATTTTACGCATCTTAACCCAGAAATCTTTGCCTAGTGTGGCGGATAACTTCAGTCTATGCAATGCTTCTGCCTTAATCCATGTGACTGTGGCCTTAAGACTTCCTGGTCTAGCGAGGGCAGGGCACAAAGCACTCTGTAAAAGTATGCCCTGGGATTTATTTTTTGAAGGGCACAGACGCCTACATTCCCTGCTATTGTGGCTTTAAATGCAGATGTCTCACAAATGTGCAGAATTTTTTCTCTCTTCCTCTGAAAGAAAAAAGGCAAGTGACACGACATGTGCTGTGTGCCAGGGTTTGTTTTACAGGAGAGGATAGGGACATGTGCCAGGACAAGGTGTCACCGTTTAACTAACTTTCCTGAATATTCAGATGAAGCTGGTGGCACATCAGCTCCCTGCTCGCTCTTGGCATCGAGCTGTCCTGCTCAGTAGCTCCCCATCTTCTGCTCATTTGCTGACGAGTTGTCTAAGCTCATTTGTCCCCTCAAGACGGTGTGAGCCACACTCACACTGTTTTTTTCTGTTGAGATTTAAAATTTTAAAATGAGATTTTAAAAGAGTTTAAAAAAAACTTCAGCTATTCTTTTTCACTGGTGTCTACAGTTAGCATGGTGCAGTAGTTAAGCTAAAGCTTTTATGCCTTCTTACACCACTAACTGTTGCAACGGCTGTAGCGATGATGGAGTGTGATGGAGGATGGGTTGAAATTCAGTCCCTGAAAGACACTTTTGTTTGTTCTTCCTTGTAGGAAGACAATCAATCCAGTTTGCAGGCAAAGTGAGACGTACTTCTCTTGCTCTTCCAAAGTATGGGTTTCCAATAGTGGTGACTCACTCAAGTCAGTGCAGAGCAGTGGGTGCTGGATGCATTTGAACACATGAGAGTGCAGCGTAGCTGGCTCTAAGCTGTGGTTCCACCAGGGAGAGTGTTGTGGTTTAACCCCAGCCAGCAACTAAGCACCACGCAGCTGCTCACTCACTCCCCCCCGCCACCCAGTGAGATGGGGGAGAGAATCGCGAAAAGAAATAAAACTCATGGGTTGAGATAAGAACAGTTTAACAAGACAGAAAAGAAGAAATTATTAATAATAATGACAACGCTAATAAAATGACAGCAGTAATAATAAAAGGATTGAAATATACAAATGATGCACAGTGCAATTGCTCACCACCCACCGATTGACGCCCAGTTAGTCCCCGAGAGGCCATCCCCCCACTCCTACTCCCCCCAGTTTATATACTAGACATGATGTCACATGGTATGGAATACCCCTTTGGCCACTTTGGGTCTGCTGCCCTGGCTGTGTCCCCTCCCAACTTCTTGTGCCCCTCCAGCCTTCTTGCTGGCTGGGCATCAGAAGCTGAAAAATCCTTGACTTTAGACTAAACATTACTTAGCAACAACTGAAAACATCAGTGTGTTATCAACATTCTTCTCATACCTAGCTCAAAAACATGGCACTATACCAGCTACTAGGAAGGCAATTAACTCTTATCCCAGCTGAAACCAGGACAGAGAGGTGTCTGCAGCCACTGAGGGGCTGAGGATGCACCTTCCCCTGAAGCATCTCTGCTGGAGTGACTGCCCGTGGCACTGCACCCAAAGGCTTTGCTGGAGCCAGGCTGCCCCACCAGCACAGCTGCTCTCCCAGGTGGTGATGGCCAGGCTCTTCCCTCTGATGGCTCAGTGATGGCGTCAAACAGCAACAAGTGCTGGGGACCACACAAGGCCCGCTGCTCGACGTGGGATTTGGAAGATCCATCACAGTGCCAATAAACAGTATGGGTTTCTCTGGGAGTCCCTTTTAAACTGGGATAGTGGCCCCATTTCTGGTGTGCAACGGATTATAGAAATGAATGCTAGAAAAAAACACTGAGAGCTCATCCAGTCTGTTCTTCTACCGCCATGCAGGGTCTGCGATTCCTAATTTGCTTCTGGGAGATATTTGCTAACCTGTCCTTAAAGCCCTCCAGGATGGCATTTCAACAGCCTCCCACATTAGTACTGCAGTACTTCACTGCATGGGTAGAAAGTAAGGAATAAAGCTTAACCTCAGTTTCCTTTGCTGATATTTCTTGTCCTAATCGCGAGGCATTTGGAAAGTAGTTTTATTATGGTACCTTTTGCAATGATCTTTTATTTGGCATTTGTTTGCCATTTAACTAAGCTAAGCAAAGACTCCTCTGTGAAGAACTACAGTTAAGAACCAGTGGGCACATGCAGTAGCACAGTCTGCACAATCTGGAGGCAGTGGGCTCACTGCGTTTCAGTTGAAACTGGCTCTGAATGAGGTTCCTGCCATTCCTGCATTATCCTGTCTGCTTCGGGTTTGCTCTTCAGACTGGTGATCTGTCTGAGGCTACATTTGGGGAAAAAAAAAAAGATATTTGTGACCACTGAAACCCTTCTGTGCGGCAGCAGTCACTCACTCACCTGCTGGCTTGATCATGTGTGGGGAGTGCAGGGGAAGGGGGAGAAGATGTTGCCACTTGCTACACTGCCTGCTCCTTGCCCAAAGGAGACAGTTACAGAAAGCACGTGAGTCCAAGGAGCCCTGAGGCTACAGAAATGCCTTAAAGGAACCTGCAGCTGAGGCTTGCCTCTCCCCAGACTGTCACCGGTGTGAATCTAGAACAGCTTTGGAAGAAATTTCACTTAGCTTGGTATAATCCAGCTCTTAAAATGCTAAATATCCTTCTTGGTGTTAAATAGATACTTGTAATTTCACAATAACTGGTTCCTCCACAGCGCTGTGTGGGCTTGTAGGAAAGACATGAAGGAATAATACCACTGGATATTTGTAATGATAATGAAAAGGGACATCTGGTGTACTGTAGAACAAAAGAGAGAAGCTTTGCCTCCTCTATTCCAGTATTTATAACTAAATCAGATCTATTTGAGTCATGTGAAAGCAACACGCTAGGCAAGATGTAACATCTACAGAGAAATAGCACATGATCTGATCCCTAGGGTCAACATTACAACACACAAAGAACTCCCCCCAGAAAATATGTTGTTATAATTCTGGCATTTCTGACCTTCTGAATGCATGATGTTTTGCCATGGTAATAACAACAGTTAAACGTGGCAGGGTTGTGTGTGTGAAAGTAAGCCATCATTTCAAAGCATGAAGGCAGTAAGTTTTCTTGAGAGCCATCATCTCTTTTCAGTAAGAAGGCCAAGCATTTCCTCTCTTCCTCCAGGCTCTCCAAATTCATTTGGAGAAGGTGGACTGCCACTCTGGAAAATAACATCCTCAAACTGACTGAAATTCAACAGTCTTTTAAGCTACTGAAAACAGATATTAAAAATACAGTGCTTGAATGGCCCCAGTAAAAGGTCATGCTATGGGCTATAACTGTAATCAAGTCTTCAAATTTAGGAAGAGTGGAAAAAAAATCACCTTAAAACATAAGTATCATGTTAATTGCTAATTATTGCTTGTAGTCAATGCTGGTGGGACTGGGAAAACCCCAAATTTCCTAATAAGTCAATTCACTAATAAAGGCTGTGAAATCATAAGAACGATTTCAAAGCAGGAAATTAAGAAGACAATATCTTTGTCCTTTTTATCAGTCCAGAAATGTTTTAATGCTACCACATCATCTTTCCAAGTCTAACTGCAGCTCCATGAAAAAAAAATTAATCCATGTATCAGGAGATTCACAATAAAATTAAATTTCTCTATATTACTTATGATGGTAGATGTCTGCACTATAGAACACTGGAGTAAATTGATTTTTAATAACCAGCTACTGATTATCTCCCATGCCTTACATACCCATGTGATAGGAACATTAAAACAGCAATATCTTTCTACATTTCAACCTTACACTCTGCTAAAGCACAGCTTGCAGTCATAGCTTTTCAAAAAGTGCTGCACAAAATTAAGCCTCTGGGCTGTTTGTTGTACATAAACCCCCAAAGTAGCTGATATAATAGTTCTGAGTCAGCTTTAGAGAGGGAGCCAAGAGAGGGATGCAGAATCTTAATAAATATTTCAGTGCATGTTTTAATTAGTATACAACTTTGCAAATAACACGTGAAATATTTTTTAAAATATTTGAAATAGAAACCTTTGGGTAGTAAGCATTGCTGTTTTCTTCATGACAACCTCCTCCTTCTCCTTCTCCTCCCCTTTGCTGAGATCACAGATGTTAAATATAAGATCTTAATATAATATTTATATTCCTGTTCTTTAGCACAGAAATACAGACTTTCCCAGACACATGTACCTCACTTGAGGACATCTTTCTTACAGGAGCTGCACAGCAGGATCCTCTGGTTGAGGTATTGATGGAGACTTGAGAGTGCTGAATGAGCCATAAGGCATAGGTGCTTGTGTTGGGAATTTTGCTAGGGCAATTTAAGTCATTCGGGACTTTGAATTCTTGAAAAGAGGAAAGAAAGTGGAGAGCTGCTCTCTTGGCCCAACATGTGAAGAAACACGCTTAGGTTTATGTGTGCCACAAGAAAGGGTGAACGTCTATGCATGAAAGCATGAGGCAGACACACAGAAAACTCCACTCTCAACCCCTCCACTGCTCGTGAGTCAGAAATCTGCAACAGAGACATGCAGAAGTGCTAAGCCTTGTTCTGCATATTTCTACAGACTTTTTCTGATGCGCTGATACTGTTAGCTAAAAGAGCAGAAGACACATTAACAGGACTTTAGAAGAGCTCTGCTTTACTTGGGTCTGGGCCAGTAGCAGGGATGTTGAATAAGCTGTGTGCTCCAGGAAAGCTACTGAGCATCTTCGATTCCTGCTTGTCAACTCTTTAGAGCATGCCTTACTTTTGGCTATATTTATAAATCCCTGTTTTAAAAATAGCTGGTTTCCTTCCTGACTGGGACACATAAATGACATTTATTGGCTGTCCTGCATGTTTTACATTTGGTTTCTCTAGTCACGTTCCCATCAAGTAAATGTGTACATATAGGGTGGCAGGGTAATCACTTCCAGAGAGAGTGTGCTTTTGTTTCTGGGAACCCATTTGTTCATGTGTCAATACTCATATAAATAAAAGACTCTTCACAAATATCTATACAAACAAACAGTTGCATGAAGGCAGGTGAAAAGGATGCAAGCATAGCTGATTGAATCATGAATCCACGGGAAAACAATTTTTCATCAATCACCCAACTCCATCCACTCAGTATTCTGAGAAGTGGACATGGTATCAGTGGACACAGTAGCACTACACGACTTATCCTCCTGCCACATACTCTAATATCAGCACCTTCTGACCACTGTTCTTCAGCCCCAGTTTAGCAGTATCCCTCCAGCACGCAATGAGCAACCACCGGTACAGTCCTACACCAGGTGTCAGCACCAACTGACTTCTGCCCAGAACTGTTCAGTCTCCGTTGTTTCCTGGTCACAAGAGGATGCAGTCCCTGTGCCACTTACAGCATGGCCCTCAGCTTTACAGGGCTGGCTTGAAATAGGGAGCTGCTCTCTGGTATGCCAGGCACCAAGTGGTACAACTCCATTAAGCTGCTCAGAATCACCAAAGTGTTCAAGCTTTGGTGCCTCTGTGCAGAGCTGGGGCCATCCAGCATGGCACTACCATCACTGGCCGTGGGCTCGATGGGAACTCCTTCAGTAAGCTCCTGACTGTCACGTTATGAAGCTCTGTGGTTTCTCTTGACTGGAAGACTTGCTTAGCCAGAGCATGTATAAAAGCATTATTTTAATTTCCCATAGGCTGCTCTCAGTCAGAAGTGATTATTAAAACCACTCATCTTGATTCTTTGGTGCTGTGGCTACTCTGTGCTCTTTTACCCTCAAATAAAGAGTGCACAGTATGCTTTGTTCTTACCCGGCTGTTAATTGTTGTATTACTTCTGGAGGGGAAGATAGTTGATAAGGAGGATGAGCAGAATGATAGCATCAAGGTCTGTAGTGAGATGTCACTTCAATTTTGATTAATTTGCAGAGCGACACAAGCTTGGTACCCCAACCCAGAGAAGAGAGCTTGTAGGCAATTCAAGTTCAGCTGAGGCACAAACTGTGCCTAAAATTTGAGAGGAAGGGAAACAGGCTTAGCTGTTCCTTAAGCTCATGCATGTACCTCTGACACTTTTTAAAGCAAAATTATCATTGTAGAATAAAGTTTCTCACTAACTTAAGCTCCGGGAATAGGCAGGCTCTACCTGCAGTGCAGATTTGCACCATTCCAACCTCAGATTTCTCATTAAAACCCTGACACGTACCAAGAAATATAAGGATCCACAATGGATATTGTTTACTTGTTTGTAGCATTTTATGAGCAAAAGGGAATTGCGATGGATTCAGTACAATTTGAATTAAAAAGCCAGATGAAGCCTCACAGGCCTTTCAGACTGATTGCTAATCCCTATGAAAAGGGCTATGAAATGAAATGATAGTCTCAGGGCTAGTTCTGTTTGCTTACTTAACCCAAAAACCTTATTAATGCCTATTAAAATGAAATCCAGTGAACAACAGGCTCTCGTGTTTATTGGCTGTCAAGTTAATTTCCATATAGCTGCACTGCCTTCCTTGTCATTGTTGGCCAAGGGTTAATTCACCACAGGAAAAAGTGTGACAAAATACATCACTTTAATCCCTTTCTTCTGTAAAGATGAAGCAGTAGAAAAGGAAAAGTAACAACTGGGAAAATGTTAAGATCCGGAATTTTTTATGTAAACTTGTCAGCCGTTCCTGACGTCTGCAGTAATAAACACTCGACAATAAACAGTGAGGACTTTTCTTAAACCTCTATAACGTAACAACTTTGAGAGAAAAAAAAAAAATTGTTCAAAGGCTTTTTCTGAACGCATTTGCATTTCCAGGCTTTGTTGTGTTATCTACGTAAAATGAAGCAGTTGCTCTTTCATCACTTAACCCTTCACAGGACACTCTTCAGCACTGAGGCAGAGTCCCATGGCTGAGGTTGGTAGAAGTTGGCAGAAACTATGATATCCTGACTCGTAAAATCCTGGCTTTTTGGAAGCTTTGTGCCAAAATCATCCCAGACTTTTTGAGTCTGCATTTCATCCTCCATTTATTTTTTTCAGCCCTGTAGCCTTTTTCTCCAACACTCCTGTACTTTGTGCTGACCTGAAGCTCTTGATAAACCAGTATTTCAAAAAACTGTTGGCATTCCTTATCCCCTTCATAATCCCAGCATCGCACATGCCAGCCATCCTCCCCCATACTGAATCTCATCATACTTCATATAGCCTCAGTCCCTGAGCAGTTCCTGTTTTCCAAGTCCATGTCCTACTGAATAAAAGGCAAAGGATCTCTACACCAACGTTTGCTTTTTCTATTATTAACCGAGACAGGCTGCTAATGCTTGGGCAGCTTTTGCACCAAATAAACCAAATGAATGAATGAAATGTTCAGAGGCCCAGATGTTTTCAGAATAAGATGGGGCGTTTGGTTCACACAATTGTTCTGCCTTTTTTTTGTTTTCCTGCATGGTTCTTTCCTGTGGAGTGTAGGATATATTAACTTGCAGCCGCAGAGTACTTGAAACGCATCTACTGGATCAGCGTAGTACATCAGTGAAAGATGGCTAACAGTCTTCCTTTTCCTGTGCAGCTGTTGTTTGCAGAAAGGGATAATTTTTAAGTTGATTTATTTACCTTAGACTTTTTTTTCCTTCTTCTCTTAATCAGTGAACATCAGCATGCTAATTGTTACCAGTAGCTTTGAAACAATGAATAAACCTCATTGATAGAATTAGGATTTTAATAGAAAAACATCCTTGACTTGCAGGTGGAAAGCTGAGGACTTTTGTCCTCAGGAATGTTGATATCACAGAGTTCCCAGTTAAAAAAAAAAAGGAAGAAAGGTCCATATATTCAGTTAGAAAAAACCCCAGCAAGTCCTCAACTTGGTCTTTTAATATAAGGGACAAAATTTATATGTGGTTTTCATGGTTTTAGTAAATCCCTACCTGCTGTAAATTATTGCTCATGCTCTGTTTAGACTGCCCACCATGCTAGAATGGAGTGGTCTCCACTGGCAAGGTCCCTTGGTTGCCGAAGGTGGGCTCAGGAATCCCCCAAGCTCTTCAGTGAGGGCACAGAAACCATCAGGATAGGTACCACTGCTTCTCCGGTCCTGAGAACGAGCTGCTGCAAAGACATCACTGTCATTTCACACCAGATAAAACTTCTTTTTGCCTTCAGAGATCAGGGAAACTTAACCTCGTTACTGTATGTAAAACACCTCGCTGAAGTTCTGCCTCCATCCACAGTACAAAGCACAGGGGCACTTCGGGAGCAGGTCAGGCACAGCCTCACATCCTGACTATATTGTCCCTGTTTTTCCATTTACTGATGCTTCCTACAAAGCTCCTCTTTCCCATTCACTGTTTTTTTTTCCCTTTCTGTCTTACTGGCAGAGGCTGCCTCTCTGTGGCAAGAGCTTGAATGCAAGGAGGTTCTGCAAAAATCCCCTTGCCTGCAGCCTCTGAAATGTGCAAGGGCATTGGTATGCTCTTGGGACAGTTTTCATTAACTTGCAACAAAACATTGGAAAGCACCTAAGAAACTCATCATTGTGCTTTGAGGAGCTGAGGGTTTGCGTATCGGCTGGTTATTAACCGAGGAGGACCGCCCCACATTGTGTTTGCCACAAAGACACAGTATGCATGGGCTTCACAATTGTGAAGAGGGATCAAGACACACGTGGGATTGAAAGCAAACAGAAGAGAGTGAGCTGGAAGTCAGAGTTCAGGTTCTTCGTGACTTTGGGCGAGAGCAGAGGAATAGCTACGGTCTATCTGCAGGCTGGAGAAGGAGGCAGGAGCACTGCATGACCACCAGCCAAGCCTGCTCCAGAAATAAGGCAGCAGTGACTCCCCTTTGGGGCAAACGTTGGTCTGCAGACTCTGACCTACAGAGTAGAAATGCAAAGCCCAGACCTAGGCACCTACCCTCCCATTTTGTGTAGGGGGGAAAGTGAGGTGCCTTAGAAGTGCAACCCAAACGCAACCGCACACAGACTGGAGAGCAAAGTTTGGGAGATGAACTTTCATTCTGGCAATTGAAGTCCCACCAAGCTTTGCTTTGAGCAATTCAGTCTTTGGCTGTAGCCCTGAACCTCTCTGGGGCTATAAAACTGATAAAAAGTTTTTCAGAAGCCTGAGATCACAAAAAACATTGATGTTCTGGGGAGGGATGGGGCCTCCTTTCTCCACCCACTGCAGCACATTTCACCAGTAGAAGATTTCAGAGCAACTAAACCAGCAAAGGGTCAACATTTCACTATCACAGTAGAAACCCTCCCCACCAACCAAAGCTTTTTTGGCTTTTAATGTATATCTGCCTTACAGGGATGAGTTTGGCTGTAAGCAGATATGAATCAACTTTCCACTCAAGTGTCTTGCGTGGGAAAGTGCCCAGATATCAAGATGGAAGGGCTTCTCAGGCAACACATCCATTCTGAGATCTCACTTTGTCAGTGCTGCTCCACTTCTTGCCTGCTGGCCTCAGGGTCTTCTGGGGCGTTCAGGCTGCCATGACCCACTGTCCCGGTTTTGGCTGGGATAGAGTTCATTTTCTTCCTAGTAGCTGCTATAGTGCTGTGGTTTGGATTTAGGAGGAGAATAATGTTGATAACACACTGATGTTTTAGTTGTTGCTGAGCAGTACTTCCATTAAGTCAAGGACTTTTCAGCTTCTCATACTGCCCTGCCAGCAAGTAGGCTGGGGGTGCACAAGAAGCTGTGAGGGGGCACAGCCAGGGCAGCTGACCCAAACAAACCAAAGGGATATTCCAGACCATTTGATGCCATGCTCAGTATATAAACTAGAAGGAAAGCTGGCCAGGGGCCGCTGCTCGGGAACAGTCTGGGCATCAGTCAGTTGGTGGTGAGCAACTGTGTTTTATGTGCATCACTTCTTTTTCTTGTGTTTTATTTCTCTCTCTTTTTTGTTAATTTCCTTTTCATTACAAACTTATTATTATTATACTTTATTTTATTTTATTTCAATTATTAAATTGTTCTTATCTCAGCCCATGAGTTTTCTCACTTTTACCCTTCCGATTCTCTCCCCCATCCTTTGGGGGGGGGGGGGGAGTGAGTGGGTGGATGGATGGTGCTTAGTTGCAAGCTGGGGTTAAACCACGATACCCATAGCTCCCAGGCAGGCGATGGTCTCTGTCTCTAGCATGCTAACTTTGATTATCAAACTACAGAGGGTGATAATTATCAAGCAGGTGGGAGAGAAGGCCCAGTCAAACAAAATGTATCACTGCTTGCCACTTTTTAATGCTCTTGGTTGATCATTATTGGCAGGATACAGCAAACTGAAGTGTTAGCTTCTCCCACGAGCCAGTTTTTATAATTTCAAAAGGAAAAAAAAAGGGGAATAGCAGTTAACTCTCTGCTAATAATGAATGGCTGCTGCTCCGCGACCTATGAAAGGCAGGACTGTCTGCAGCACAGCGGGCATGAGGACTTGGCAGGAGCCATCATGACCCCTTATCTGTTTCCCCCTCTCAGAAGAAGGAAAGCTGCTGTTTTTCCCTTTCCTGCTTCCTTGCTTGGAGAAATCTGTTCCATCCCCCAGGATTTACATCCTGACCTATGTAAATCTTTAGACTGTTCTCTTTAGCATTTCACTTAGGGAGGCTCCTTGCTGAGAAAGGAGGCTTCAGGAGCATGAGATAGCATTAGTTATTCATCTGACATTATTAACCTATGAGGCAGCGTTCATCAAAAAATTGCTTAGTCTTGTCCATGCTACAGTCACACAGTGTTACTTGCAATATGGGGTGATTTTCTTTAATTAAATCTCTTGATATTGTTTAAAACAATGGCCTAAATATGCTAATACTGTCCGTCTGATTCTACTTGTTTCTTTAAACAAAATTCGGCCAGAACTGAAAATTGGTTTAGGTACACTTCTTAATGCATGTCATATACAAAAAGAAGTGATGTATGTAAATATCTGCATTCTGTGCAGGCCAGTAGTGATTACACTGTAATACCATGATCATGGACAGTTTAATAATGATTAAATTATTCACTATGAGGATGTAAAAAGTTCAGGAGAGGAAACGAAAGAAGACTGTTTCTGGATTCAGAATACTCACACACACATACATGCACACATGTACATATCTAACTTGTGGTCCTAGGTTAATTTAGTTCACCTATAAATGTTTGGGGTGTTTTGTTTTTCTTTAAATCAGGGTACAAATGATAAATACCTAAGAAAAAAGATGCAGTTCTTTTATGAAGAAGCAGCTTTGTCGTTGGCCTGTGACCACGGAGCATATCTACTTCAGGTCTCATGCAGGGCCCACCATTGACAGAGACAGAAAGAAAAAGAAGGGGATTCTTGAGAAAGGGCAGCAAGGATTCTTGCTTATACCTGAAAGCCCTGTGAAAGGAAGGTGCAAAGCAAAGGAAGGGTGAGCTTCAATTAGTAAGCAACTAAGAAAAGTACAGCCCTATGAAGAGAAAAAACTAATTGCTCTTTACTGTTAATGAGGATTCTGCACATCGATACAGCTGCCCCTGGGAACCACCCAGGTCTTTTGGAAAGCATCTAATGCTGGGCAACCTCCCTGGGGTTTGGTATGGTCAGTGTCTTCTTCATCCCACCCTGAGAACCATACCCCTGCATTGAGATTGCAGGTGCTGCTGCCCAAGTGCCGTCTGCCTGCCCCTGCTCACCTTCTCCCTCAGAAGCTGACAGGGGGAAGCCCAGGGAACTGCAGAATATGGCCCCAGCCCAGCACGGGCCTCACCAGGGTGGAACTACAATTCAGAGAGGGCTTTGCTTTGGGGAGATGCTAATAACTTGTCAATCACCCTGTGCTAGCTCTGAAGTGAAGGCATGCCATGAGTGCTGCTGGAGAGACATGCTTTCCCATGTTATAAATAATTGAATCCTGATGTTTAGGCAAGTCCTTTAGTTTCCCCTATTTAAGCTCTCTGGGAGTTTTGTTGTTGTTCTCGGGATCTCTGATTCCTATTCCTGTCAGTAAGCAGTGGAGAAATCAGCTCTGTCTGAAAAGCTTTTCGGCACTGTATTGGTTGTTGCTAACAGCACCTTCTTTATTATTCTTTTAACAGTTGTACCTGGTCACCTTGAGGAAGGACTAGATATCTGGACCACTTTCAACTTGCCTAACATTAGACATTGACTGCAGTGGTAGTTGCCTGCAGCTGAACTTGGTGCCTAGATGCCCATTCTGCCGGAGGAGATTTCGTCAGCCGAGATCTCATAATCCATCTCGCCAAATCTAGTTGACTACTTTAGGCAAGAGTAACTGCGCTTTGTATTTCACTAACTGTGCTGACTCTAAAGGGTGCTTAGTCGCCAAGCTGGAATATAGATGTGCCTCAGAGGCACCTAAAATCAGGTAAGAGTCATCTCTCTCTTATTACTGTGTTCTATATTACAGTTACGAGATTGCTGACCCAAACATTTTAAAATCAGAGTCTGCTATATTTACTGAAGTTTGTTTAAATGCTTGAGAATTGTTTGTTTGCTTAAAAATGCCCAAATGCAGTGGAAAACTCACCAAGCAACTGAAGCTTGCAATGTAGGAAAAGCAGTGGCAGTCCCTCATGCCAGTTTCCTAGTTTTGGCAGTTCTGCAGTGCTGCTTGGTTCCACTGGAGTCCATTGTGTTATTCTACCTCTCCAAAAGATGTTACAGTATGTGGGAAAGTTGTGAGAGACTCCTAGGGCTTGTGTTTATCTCCTTGCTGCAGAGTGGCAGTTGAAAAGCTCCAGAAGAATGGCAGGGAAACTCACTGCCAATAATTCATTATTAACTCAGAGACACTCGGGCTCTGGTTACACATGCTTATTCAGAATAGCTTCACTCCAGTGTATTGGGAGAAGGGAGCACCCGCTGCATGGGGCTGTAGGATTGCAGTAATTCTCCTGCATCAGCTGTTGACATTGTTTGAAAGACAAAAGACGTTTCCAATGTGCTGGGCTTTTTACTAAAAATGAGTGGTGACCTGCTACCATATCCTCTCTCCCGCTACCTACCCCGTACCCTGCTGAGAACAAGGGCACAAAACTATAGCCTGCATAGTCCAGTCATTGTTTCCTTTTCATGGGAAACAAGACTTGTCCATCGGCCAAACCACATTTGAACATCTCATATGACCTAACCAGACTTAATTGTATCACGTGGCCGTGACCCAACCTTCAGGTGTAGAGAAAAGAGAACAATCCCCTACCTCAGGGACACATCCACAGGAGTGAATTGCTGTCCTGGCTACACCAGCTCATGTCTCTGCACAGAGATGCGTGATGCTGGGAACGAAAATTGTGCCTCAGTGGGAAAAGGGGAAGAGAGCTGACTCTGCAGCTGGTGGGTCTGTAAGGATCTCAAATAGACCGAACAGAGTTTGCTTGCAAACCGAATGTGATTCCTGGGAAACTCTGGCACTCACTGCAGTAAGGCCAGTCTCTTAGTGCCTGGTACTGACAGCAGGTGGGTCAAATACACCCCACCTCTTCGCAGGGGGAGGAATTTGGTACCAGATAGTGTGAACGGTGGTTATATTACCACTGTCATCTCAATGGCTTATTCCAGATACTGCTCATGTTTTGACTGCTATCTTTACTAATAATTTCTGAATAAAAGAAATTTCATTCATCTCTTCATCTGACCACTGTTGCTGGAAAGAAAAATGTTTACACACGCTTCTTTCTTGCACATGAATTGATGGGTTAGTCCAGCCAGCAGTGGCGGTAAGACTCCTTAGTGCTACCTGCCTCTGTTTTAAAGAAAAACAATGCTAGTATATCAGGCTATGATACTAGTGTAGATTTTTCGTGATGGTTTAATTCCTGTTTATGACCAAAGGTGCTAGTAATTACTGAGGAACAGTCACAGTTTGTTCCAGCTCAAGGACCCTATTCTTTACAAGAAGGATGATGACTGGTGCTGTCCTGGTCTGAGCGCAGGGCTCTTCCCTCCCAGGAGCTGTCACCTGGTAGGGAGGAAACTGTAATTCAAGACATGAAGGTAAGCTACAAACAGGGCAAAAAGCAGTGTGGGTTCATTGAAAGGCAGGTGGTGCCACACTAACCCAGTATCTTCCTTTGACAAGACAGCTGATTTTTCCCAGCAGATTTGCTCTGTTTTGATTTCAGTGAAGCGTCTGTCATGGTGCCATACAAGAAATACCAATTAAGAGAGGAGTTATACCAGAACTGTGACCTGCCTAAGAAGCTTGCTAATGGGGAGATGAAACACAGGCTGTTGAGAGGGGGGAAGCACAAGACCACAGGACAGTCACTAGAAGGGTTCGCCAATGATTGGTCTTTAATTAGTAGCTGCAGATTCCAGCAGTGTGGGAAGACCACTGCCAGTGCCATCGAGAGCTCAGGACTGAGCTTTGGTAAGATGGGAGGTAGGGAGGGATTTAGGCCTGACCAACACTGGGTTCACCAAGGTGCCTGCTGTGCCACTGGTTCCTGCACCAACCATGCTGGGCAGAGCATACAGTGAACTTTATCCACACTGTAGACCATTGCAGTCGTTTCATATGCTGATCCGAATACCTCTTACACTTTGGATACCACAAGAGCTTCCCCCTTCACCAGCATGGGGGCAATACTAGCAAGCCAAGAGCTGATGGTCTCCTGGCTGCTGGCTTGCCCAGCAGGTGTGTCTAGGAAGATGGAGTAGGACCTGCTGTCGTCTTTTTTGAAAGTTGGGAGAGCTCAGGTGACATATCTGGCATTACACGGTCACATTATAAATGCAGACAACTCACCCCCAAAGAATGTCCAAGGGGTTTCCATGTGTGAATGCTATACACATTGTGCAGAAATGTAGATTTTTACATTGATAAATTACATTTCCCCTCAGTTATGTCACAGCAGCAGGGATAGGGAAGAATAAGGGGGAAAACACATTGGGTTTGCTTATATTCTTGTAATAATCCATATACCTGTTGCCCAGGAGTTGCAAGCAGCTCTTCATTAGGGTTTTACAAATAATAGCCTGTGGTTTAACCTTGTTTTCTGGTCTTAAACTTTGCTTTCTGATCTTTCTTCAGCAACAGGTTAAGCTTAGGTGAAGGAAAAAGCATGGGAGGATATAGCAATACCTTCTCTACCTCACTCTAGCCAGAAACATCAGGAATCTACAAAAAAAAAAGTTGTAAGGCAGAGACTTCTTATGTCCCAACAACCCAGTGAAACTGCAGCCTCTAAAGAAAGGCCTGGAGTAAACAGATACTTTCATGTCCTGGTGGATGCTGTCAGGCAATTACTGGCACAGCATTATATTATCAAGATCATTGGCACCTCTGCGGTACCTCCTTGCTCCCGAGGAGTGACCTGCGGCAGCAGGTGCTGAGGGAGGCAAGGCTGCCAGTGGGCAGATGCACAAACCACCACCTTATTTTTCTCATTTTTGTGTTCTGCTAACGTATTCCATCTCTGAGGCAGTTGTCCGTCTGAAAGCGCATCCATTCCCATGGTACCAAAATGACCTAAAAGCTATTGTGAGCCAGAGGTTTTTACAAACAACTTTTATTTTAAGATGAGGCAAAGGAGTGTTGGGGTTTTTCTCCAAAACAGTAATTTCCAATTAATAAAACTGTTGATTGCTGGGTAGCTAACACAAACAAAAGCTAAGACAAATTAAGATATTTTGTTTAAACAAATTATGCCTTTTATTAGAATAGCAGAGGAGGAAGAAAATGTCTTATTTGCATCACTGCAGAGGGTCCAGCATCTTCCACTCACCAACAACATTAACAGTAGTTCATACTCTTATGAGTAAGGGCTCCCCTTTCCAGTGCCACCATCTGTTTCATAGTCCTCCTTTCCCCCTGGGACACCCTGTTTCTGCCCAGCATCTGGACACGATACAGCCCCAAAAGGCAGCAGCCAGTGCTGTGCCGTGCTGTGTCTGGGTCTGCAATGTGCACACATTTATTTATTGTTTGCCAGTACCTACTTATTGCCCAGCTGGTAGACCAAACCGGACCATGAACAGCTGACTTCATTTGATGACTTGTGTCCCCATGGAGATACTCATTTGGGTCTCTTTCCTCCACCTAGTGACTGATTTTCATGGAACATACAGGAATTTCATATCCTTGAGATTGCTAGCCTTCCATCAAACCCAGCCAGCAGGTTCAGAAGTTATTAGTGGGAGACAGACAGTGTGATCACACACACTTTGTTTCTTAGGAAACCAGCCCAAAAATAAACCATCTCAGTGGAAATCTGAGGTTACCCACCTTCTGCCAGATTGCTTTGGCAATTGCAAAATCCTGTTGGACTTTTTATTTCCAGATGCCTACACAGAGGAATGGGTGATAAATGCCTCTCTTTAGCTAACATGGATATTCATATGCTTAGGTAATTATATCCCTCCTATGATCAGACCATTTTAGCTCTGTATTTATGTTTGTCCCTCTTCTTGGGTGGCAGATTGTCTGCCATTTATTTCTTCATCATTTCCAAAGTGGATCACTGAAATTTGCTCTAGCTGGAGTTGAGTAAAAAAGGCATCCCCCTGAGGTCCTGTCTTGTTTAGGATAGAGCTGCCTATCTTTGGAGGTCATGTTGGATAATATACACTACCACACGTACAAATGACACACATCACCAGTAGCCAAATGTCATGTAGTCAAAACCAGTCTTGAAACAGGGAAGCTTTCTAGCTCCAAACTTTTCATTCTTTTTAAGTTGTTGATTAATAGACCCAGAACAGACATCTACATACACCCTTTCTGTTGGCTGAAACAAGTGCTTTGGTCACAAAATAAAACTGTACCTACATTTAGCTAACCTGTTCTCCAGCTAGTCTGTCAAATGACAAAATTTTATTCCATCTCTAGAACAACTAAGCATTATCTTTTATAGAGTGAGCTGAAACATTCTGTAGGAAATGTGCACATGAATATACGTTACATATATTACTCCTCCTACCCAGAGGGCCACCAGTGTTTATGAGCTACCTGGAACTGCTCATAATATCTCTTATTTGATCCCGTAGTCCTGTTTTTCTGAGCACCCTGCACTCAGACTTCTCTTGCTGTATTCTGGGTTTTCTGCAGCTCTTCAGACTGCTTCTACCCCACCTGAGGTGGCCATCCAAGCTGAGCACCAGCTATATCTTCTGTAAGGCACAGGCAGCCCTGATGTGGAGCTAGCGAAGCCTTGGCTGAAGCAGCATCCAGCCGTGCCATGGCTCTTGGAGAAAGGGGTAGGCAAAGAGGCAGCTTGGGGGAGAGCAGAAAGCATGGCAAAGAGGTCCCACAAACCCCAATGGCCAGCAAAAACTGTAAGATTTACACTTGCTTTGTACAGCAGCGGAGGAGGCACATCCACCAATAGTGGACTGAAGCTAGACTTGAGAGCAAAGTGCCCAAGTGAAAATGAGTAACCACAGGGGAAAGGCTAGCCAGAGAGAATATGAAATTCCTACCTTTGGAATAGGGATGTTCTGGATGTATTTAGGGCTAGCTTAGGTATAATTGGCCCCTTAGCTGTTGCAGAGGGTTGGATAAATAAAAGGATCTTTGGTCAGCTCCACCCATGTATTTTCTATCCTAAGGAAGAAACAAATACAGAAAGTTGGACCTACCACCATTTGTGTAAGGGTATGGAGCAGTCGGTGTCGTCGAGCAGTCCTTTCATGCCTGAAGATTTCTAAAGACTGAAAAAAAAGGAAGGGGAAAAAAAAAGGTATTGCAGAGAACAAAAAGGAGCCTGAGAAACGGTGATAAAATCTTTGAAGTATGGAACGGGGAAATGTTTGGGGAATTAAGAGTAAATGGAGACATGATGTATGCGGGAATCCTGCCCTTCCGACACTAGATGGCTCTGCAACCCCGAGGAAAGCCTGCCTGGCTGGCCATCTTTCTTTTCCTTAGGAAAGTAGAGGTGGCAAAGGGACACAATGGTGGAGAGCACGCTTCCAGTCTGTCTTTAATAAGCAGGAGCAACGCTGCAACTGCAGATCTGCTCTTCTAGATTAAAGAGTTTAGTTATCTTAAGGTACTCTGACTGCATATGTTTCGTGCTTCATAACAGCCCTTAAAATATTTTATTAAAGGTTATTTGATGTAGTGCATAAAAGTAGATATTGCATTGCTATATATGCAATATAAACTTGGACTAGTTAAAATACATGAGAAAATAAGTTTTAACTACTGACTTAATATGCCATAGATAATGTGAACAGTAAGTATTGTCAACTTTTCTTTTTTCTTTTCTTTTCTTTCTTTTTTTCTTTCTTTCTTTCTTTTTTTTTTTTCCCCCACTTCTCCTGCTTAGTTTTAATAGAGTTGCGGTGCACTGATGACTTGGATCTTACAGCACAGTCCATACAGTACTGGCAGAATGAAGCATTTTTGTAAGAATCTCTAATACAATATCAGGTATGACCAGTTTTACAGAAGGACAGTGAGCAAGCAGTGAGCTGGTGTGGTACAAGAACACCAAGAGAACTAAGCACAGCTTGGATTTGGGGAACTTTAATAACCTGGCAATGATACAAAATTTTAAAACAACAAGCAATACAACTCCACAAATAAACATGTTCATTGCAAAAAAACTTACATGCTTTTTATTTTTTAATTTTAAGTACTTTTACTTATCTCAGAGAGGTAGAAGGAGATCCACTGAAGTCAGAGCTTTCTAGTTTCTGTTGTAAAACATCAGCACTCAGAAAACCATTAGCATGAAGGTAATTTGGCTTTGGAAGAATTTGGATTCAATTGGCACAGAGACTGCCCTTTTTATTTTAGCATGTTATATTAAGCCACTAAAAATTTCCTCACATTTTTGTCACTTTGCAGTTATCTTTCTGTATTTTTACTGGTCTCCTGGTAGGGTACTACACCTTTATCAATCCATTCAAACCACTTCTGCTAGGGAAGGTCATCTTCCTTTTCTGCTGTTCTTCCTTTGTCACCTCACTCTGAAAGCTGTCACTGGCTTCCTGTCTCTTGGTGCATCATATCAAATCTCTATTTTCTCATTTTCAGGGGCTTATCTACTATTATTTGCATGTATCCAGGTTCTATATTTTTTGAAGAGGAATTACACAGGCTTGCATAAATGGCTTATTTTTAAGAAGCTCATTAAAGCTCCTAATGCAAATATTTGCCAATAACATGAATTATATGCTTGAATGATATATGAATGTGTTATTTACATTGTGATTTACAAATAAAAGTTTTCTCATTGCACTCAGACAGCTGGTTGAGAGAGGAACATTTCTTCAGATTGTGAAGTTTAAAATCTCTATGATTACCAAATCCAGGTAGAGTTTATTAAAGGGTTTTGATGCTGTGTATCAGAGTGAAGAAATGTGTAATGAAGTCCAGGAGCAATCTGAGTGAAGAAGGGATTTCTGAGAAGGCAGAAGGCACTGGAGGTTGCACAAAGCTAGGCAGGAGATCATTGCGTGCAATGGTATGAGACTGTTATGACTCCTCTGAAGTCTCCTTCACTTATATGAGTATGTATATGTGAGTATACATCTTCAAAGTGTTCAGCATCATATACACAGATTGAAGCACAGCAGAGATATAACTTCATTTAGTCCCCTCTCTTCGTGTCACATGATTCCCCTTTAGTAGCTACTTGCTCACGTCTCCTTCTATCCACCGTCCATCTCCTCCTTTTGCATTACAAGCAGGGAAATCCCTGCTGAGAGTACCAGACCCCAGCGTGCCTATAAGGCATGCTCTGCTGGGAGATGAGATTTCAACTAATAGCCTCCATTTTGTTGTTACTCAAAGACTACATCAGTTAGTAAATGTCCAGCGTATCAGTTAGTAAATATCCAGTGTTTTCCTCCTAAAATCCCAATTGCAATCTTATATATAGCACTAAATACTTCTTCCTGGGCCAGGCAAGATTTCTATATTTCAAGAAATAATATTTAGTTTTACATTTCTTGGAGTGTTTTAATTAGCTTCTTGAGCTCTCCTGTGAAACTGCAGTTTTGTCATTACAGCATCAAGCCCCAGTCTTGATACTGTGGAAGAAAAGTGTGAAGCAGCTGATGGAGAGTTCTTGGTCCCATTAATTACTCTCGACTTTATTATTTTGTGTATGTGCTAATGCTGGAGCACAGAAGCAGGACAGGATCCCACTGTGCAAAAGCAAGCACTGTGCAAAATGGGAAGTGAGACACAATCCCGACATCTAAAAGCTTTACACCAGCCTGCTTTCCTATCAGCATCATCAGATTGAAGCTAGTGCCTTTTGTCCATATGCTGAACGCAATCTAACAGCTAAGATGAAGAATAGATCCTGCTTTACTGCCTTGGGCTCAGATGGTTCAGTACCCTGAGATACCATAGGAATTATTGTGCACAAAAAATAATGCTGATGTGTAGCAGCCACAGGGGTTCAGTATGAACTTTGAAGGCATATGCAAGGGAGAGGAAGCAGAGTAGCATTTTTTTCTGTGTAAAGCAGAGACAATGGAGACCATATACAGGTTTGTGATCACCTTTTTGGAGGGACGTTCCAGTTTAGGAGAAAGTGCAGAAGCAGGTTGCAGTGAAGAGGGAGAACGGAAAAATGAAAGGTAGTTTGATTATGGTGAATTTACCTTCACAGGGAAGAAAATCTAGGGCCCAGTGGCATATAGCAAGAACTGCCAGCTGGAAGCCAAGGCCATATGTAGCTGATCACAGTGTTTGATCAAGGGCAATTATCAGTGAACAGCAGACTGCTGGGAAGTGGTGAATTCTCCACCTCTTGCTGACTTCCGATGAGAACTCCCGGGAACTGCCAAGGCAGGAGCACTCTTGGGAGGAGAAATGGCCATGCAGCAAGAGTGCAGGTGAACATGCTCCATGAGAGATCCCTGTTCGTCCAGGTTGTGTCGAGGGATGCCATGGGTGAGAGGAAGCACCCCAGCAGTGCCCAGAGGCAGATGGCATGCCACATCCCACTTGCATGAGTGTATCAGTTCTTGCATTGGCTGTACAAAGAGTATCAATCAGACTCAATGTGAATACAGCTCTGTGAAACTTGAGGGTCTCATACATGTATCACATCATTATAGTGAAGTAATGATCCTCTCTAGCTCACTAGTAGAGCCAGGCTGGTTACAAAGGAGTCATCAAAGGTCCTTGAGCCATCATAGCTGTTGCATCCTGCAGACTAGCCAGGAGTGCTAGCTGCATAGAGGTTACAGTAATGTTGCCATACCTGCCCAAGAACCTGAGCTAGTTTGTGTGATGGTTGGTTGGCCATCTCCACCAAGGCTGCACAGCACACAACACTCCTCACTCCATGTGGTGGAGGAGCATGCAGTCAAATGGGGAAGTGAGACTGTTCCATATCCTGGACCAAACCTGCATACTCCTTACTCTTGCTGCCATGCTTGTGTCTGAAACACACCCAAAATATCTTATTTTAAAATATTCCTTTGAGTAAGTAACAGCTGTTACTTACTGTTTTTTCTCCCCTTGGGCTTTTTTTAAATAACAAACTCTCCAGCAACTCTGCTTTTGAGAGCTGATCCAGCTGCAGCCCCAACCGAAGGCCAAATGGCTATGACAAACCTCATTCTGTGCTGTGATTTGAGGGAAAAGAAACACAGCAAGCTTGGTCTGAGTTAGGCTCTTCAAATAAAGCTACATGAACTTTCACACTTTATATTGTTTGTTATGATGTTTTCAAAATGAACCACAGATGTTTTACTTCGTTGGGTTTTTTTATCCCCTGGTTGAGTCACCTATTATCCAGGCCAGATCTGGGCAGCTCAAACAGGAGTCACAATGAAGAATTCTCCAAAAGAAGGTCAATAGTTTATTTGATTTTTAGATAATCCTCTGCACATACCTAAAGAGATAATGAAGTAAACACAATCTCTACTAATGACATGGTGTAAAATTTTGGGTAGTAATGGATCCTATCCGAACTGCTTGTGTTCCCCATCACTTAAATTGAATCAATGAGGATGACTTAGGATTGAGCTTTGCCCACAGCTTGCAGCTTTTCTTTAAATATTCTGCTCTAGTTACAATGTAGGAGTAGAGGAGACTGAAAAGTTTCTGAGACAACCTTTGATCTTAACCATATATCTTCAGCCCTTTTGAGCAAGTGGGATCCCATCAAGCAAATCAAGCCGGGGACATTATGTAAACTGTCAATGTGATGGCAAATGACCAGAGGCATGCTCTGAAAAATGCCAAGTGTCACAACACGCCATGCAGAAACCCCTTACTTTCCCTTTTGGAAAAAAATAGTCATGTATTCTCTGACAAAACAGATCTCTGTCCAGCAACATGTTACCACAGCATCCTTTGGGGATGATACTAATGTGCAGAAAAAAAGACAATTCTCTGGCAAGAGTTAACCTGACTCTCATTCAGTAGTCTTCTGAGTCCTTCCTAAAAAGAAAAATGGAGATCTGGCTATAGAGTGCTGTCTGAGAGTAGTAGATGTCAGCCCATTTGTAACTAAAGTTCCCATCCAAACACATCCCCAGGTTTTTTACTGCATGCTTCATTTGTTTTTTGTTTTCAAAGAGTTGTATAAGAATACATCCAGATCCCCAGAATGCATGTTATAGTTTTAACAGAGCATTGTCCTTGGAAAGTTTTCAAAGTGTTTCTGTGTATTTGCAGTATCTGTAGTTAGCACACTCAAAGCCAGAGTGATTCATTTCCTGCCCAGTGACCATTTGTTGTTTCATACTTTTTTTTGGCTGCACCTTTAAAAATATAATGGAAAAATCACTACTTGCAGATAATGAAAGTGAAGAAATTAAAAATTAATGCATACAGAAGAGAATGTCAGTCACAGAAACTTGCTTGCAAATGCCAGTGCAGAGCAGTATTTTGTGTTAAATAGCTTTGGTCAGTGCCTTTGCAGTTAGGGGATCAGTAATTTAGAATCAGCTAGAGCCATTGGTTACTTCTACGGTGTAAGTTCATGAGCAGTGAAAAGAAAAAAAGTCCATATTATTACTTAATAATTGATATTTCGGTGTATTTTGGTTTGGAATGAATCTGTGCTAATCAGTAATGTATTGTATATCTACTCATTAGTGATTTGTTCTTTGCAAGTGCAGTCCTTCTGGAGATTGTCAGATGCTACACAAGTAGGTGAGGTCTGGGGAGCAGAGCATTGCTTGTGACGTCTGGGTCTTACCAAGTCCACAGTCTGTCAAACCCAGGTCCATGATAGTAAAGTACACCTTTTATATGTTGAATAACTTCCCTGAATCTGGTCTATTTTTACTGAATAAAAACATAAAGAAACCATCAAACTCTTCTAGGCAGTCAGGTCAAAGCAGCCACTAGCAAAACAGGATTCCACAGAAGGCTTTACCCAAACCATTCACCTATTTCTATGGCTAACCTTGTATGTTTCTCTGTCTGTCCTGGTTTTGTCTGGGATAGAGTTAATTTTCTTTCTAGTAGCTGGTATAGTGTTATGGTTTGGGCTCAGTATGAGAAGAATGTTGATAACACACTGATGTTTTCAGTTGTTGCTAAGTCGTGTTTATACTAAGTCAAGGATTTTTCAGCTTCTGATGCCCAGCCAGCAAGAAGGCTGGAGGGGCACAAGAAGTTGGGAGGGGACACAGCCAGGGCAGCTGACCCAAAGTGGCCAAAGGGGTATTCCATACCATGTGACGTCACGTCTAGTATATAAACTGGGGAGAGTTGGCCTGGGGGGATCACTGCTTGGGAACTAACTGGGCATCAGTCAGCAAGTGGTGAGCAATTGCATTGTGCATCATTGTTTTGTATATTGCAATTATTTTATTATTATTGTCATTGTATTATTGTTATTATTATTATTTTCTTCCTTTCTGTCCTATTAAACTGTTCCTATCTCAACCCATGAGTTTTACTTTTTTTTCCCGATTCTCTCTCCCATCCCACTGGATGAGTGAGCGAGCGGCTGTGTGGTGCTTAGTTACTGGCTGGGATTAAACCACAACAATGTCCTAGGAAGTCACCTAGCAATGCCAAGGGCCAGGCATTGCTTGTTTGAACTGGTATTGGGAGAAAAATAGCAGAAAGGTAAGAGGTACTAATAATAAAGGTACAGGAGCAGTAGACACTGAAGTCTGATACCACTGCCCTCAGAAGCGGTTGACTGGAGGAGTCATATGTTTGAGGAAGGACTTCCGGGTAAAAGATCTAATCTCTTTCCTATTTGAATTCAGGAAAATTCAGGAAAAAGGGGCAATGAGTTTCTTAAGAGAAACCAAGATTATATCGGATACCTCACTCCATCCCCTGTTTTTCTCTTCCTGGGGAGCCCTGCGCTTCAGCTAATATTAGCTAGCATCAAGAACTGTGACTGGTTTCTTGTGGAAGGATAATGGGACTTTGTGGTCCTCTTGAACCAAGAATGAACAATTAGTAGAGCTTCTCCTACACCTTAAAATTGGTCCATTATGTATGAATTTAACGAAGTACCTGTTTAGCAGAAGAGTTTCAAAGACAATCTGAAGGCTTCACAAAAATAGCAAGAAAAGGTATTTTGCCTGGGGTGCTTTTTTTAAGCATGGATAAAATCAACAAACTCTTGGAGAAATGGGAAGCCCAGTTGCAACACTCCCAGTTTGGAAAGGCAAGGACAGCAGCCTGGCTGATATGGACTTGAAAAATGGAGGCACTAGGAAACCTCTGCCCAACTTGGCTTTTGTTAGCAGAAATGAACTCCTACAAGGACTTAAGAAACAAACAGAAATATTTCCCAAAGGACACCAGAAGTCTTGCAGGCTGTTGTAGAAGTCACCCACAAGAATAAAGGATCACATCAGTTTTATGATTATTATGGCTGTTTTCCAGTCTGTTTCTAACCATGGAAAGGGGAGAGACTGAATCATCCTACTTCAGATACTGCAAAGATCACAGAATCACAGAATGGGTGAGGCTGGTAGGGACCTCCAGTGAGGTTTTTAATATCTCCAAGGATGGAGAATCCACAGCCTCTCTGGGAAACCTGTGCCAATGCTCACAGTAAAGAAGTGTTTCCTGATATTCAGAGGGAACCTCCTGTGTTACAGTTTGTGTTCATTGCCTCTGGTTCTGTCACTGGGCGCCACTGAGAAAAGCCTGACTCCCTCTTCTTTACTCCTCCCTGTCAGGTATGTATACACAGAGCTTAGATCTCCCTGAGACTTTTCTTCTTGAGGCTGAATGAAGAGTCTCAGCTCTCTCTGCCTTTTCTCATATGAGAGATGCTCCAGTTCTTTAATCATCTTCATGGCCCTTTACCACACTCACTCCACTATGCCCATGTCCTTCTTGTACTGGGGAGCCCAGAACTGGACCAAGCACTCCAGATCTGTCTCACCAGTGATGAGTAGAGGGGAAAGATCCCCTCTTCAACCTGCTGGAGACAGTCTTCCCAGTGCAGTCCAGGAGGCTGCTGAACTTCTTGGCTGCAAGGGCACATTCCTAGCTCATGAAGGCTGTGGATGTTGTCTACCTGGACTTCAGTAAGGCCTTTGACACTGTCTCTCACAGCATACTCCTCGAGAAGCACATGGATTAGACAAGTGTACTCTTTGCTGTGTAAAAAACTGGCTGGATGGACAAGGCCAGAGGGTTGTGGTGAATGGAGTTAAATCCAGTTGGCAGCAGGTCACAAGTGGTGTTCCCCAGGGCTCAGTACTGGGGCCAGTTCTCTTTAATATCTTTATCAATGATCTGGATGAGGGGATTGAGTGCACACTCAGAAAGTTTGTAGATGACACCAAGTTGGGAGGGAGGGTTGATCTGCTCGAGGGTAGGAAGGCTCTACAGAGGGATCTGGACAGGGCGGATCAA
>VYZV01014808.1:102831-122871 GCA_013401275.1 Pandion haliaetus | reverse complement strand
CTGGAGAAAAGGAGGCTGAGGGGAGACCTTACCGCTCTCTGCAACTACCTGAAAGGAGGTTGTAGTGAGGTGGGTACTGGTCTCCTCTATCAAGTAACTAGTGACAGGACGAGAGGAAATGGCCTCAAGTTGCGTCAGGGGAGGTTTGGATTGGATATTAGGAAAAGGGTTGTCAAGCATTGGAACAGGCTGCCCAGGGAAGTGGTGGAGTCATCGTCCCTGGAGGTATTAAAAAAGCATGTAGACAAGGCACTTCAGGACATGGTTTAGTGGGCATGATTGATGGTTGGACTCGATGATCTTAAAGGTCTTTTCCCACCTAAATGATTCTATGATTCTATGATTCTATGCTCAGCATGGTGCCCACCAGGACCCTTGAGGCCATCTCTGCAGAATTGCTTTCCAGCCCTTTGGTCCCCAGACTGTACTGGTGTCTGGGGTTATTCTTCCCCAGGTGCAGGACTCTGCATTTCCCCTTGTTGAACTTCATGAGGTTCCTGCCATCTGATTTCTCTGGCCTGTCCAGGTCCCTCTGCATGGCAGCACAATGATCTGGTGTATCAGCCACCCCTCCTGATTTTGAACTGCCTGCAAACTTGCTGAGTGTGCGCTCTGTCCCATCATCTAGGTCATTCCAGATGATGTTAAATCTGCTAATCTTTGTTCATTGTAATTCATTGGAAGATTAACAGAGATAGGAGGGCCTGTCAATGTCCTTGCATGAACAGTGCACCTCTCATGGTGTCACAGAACAGTCCCCTGGAAGACAGACTGAATTACCTGGATCAGGTGCAGACCATCAGTGTGTGGCTTGGAGACAGCCAGCAATATGAGCAACCAGGGAAACAGCTGAGAGTGAAGACAAAGGCATGGGGGCTTAAGGTGGGGAGGGAAATGGATGACTCTACCTGAGCTGCTGGAGGACCACTAAAGTCACGTATTTGTAGCAGATAAGAAAGCTACCAAGAATTTCCAGGATAAACTGGCAATGAACCAACTCACAGGCTTTCAGCTGGCCTTCAGCTTGCGGACCAAGGTCAGTGGATGGATGCCAGATGACTCCGAATGGCTCTGGAATTTGCCGTATTACTTACATTTTTTTGTTGTAGTAGTGCACCAGAAAAGGAAGCAGGTGCTAGCAAGGAAGATGGGTGCAGACTGTTATGAGCCTAGTAACTCCAGCTCTGTGTCTTGCTGAGATTCAGAAGTTCTGGTATGACTCATGACAAAGCATGAAGAACCAGAAAACAATTCAATTCAATTTGTAATGGGCAACCATTCAGTTTCAAAAATAAAGAAATAGTCACAAGGCAGAAGAGGATGGAGCTTCACAAATACAAATCACTCTCTGAAGCGGACACTGAGCAGAAGGGGAAGCATCTGAGGGCATGAAAATCAGCTTTATGGTTGAGTCTGGATGTGTAAATGACAATTGTAGGCTTTTCACAACTGAGTACACAATGCATAAGAGTAGCAAACACTGTAGTCATAAGACAAGATATGCAAGATCTTCTGGAGACTGAGGGATTCTGGCAAAAACTGGGGCTGAAAACCAGACATCTCATTACTCAGTGAAGAAGTGCACTCACAAATCCATTTGGACAGATTTACAGCTTCTGAATTTGCAATAAAGTCCAGTTGTAGTATAATACACTGGCAAATCTGAACAGCAAGATTATTTTTAGAAAGTGGTTTGTGTGATGTTTGGGCAATTTTCAGTAAAACCAGCTAACCTGCTTTCAGAAACTGTTATAACATCTGCTCATTGAGAAAGGTAGCTTGCAAAGCAAAATCAGGGAATGTTCAAGCTGCATCTTGACACCACCATCTTGGCTGGCTTTACCAGCTGAAGTTCTTGTGGAGCTGAAAGATGGATTGTGATTTTTCAGTTATTCACTAACCAACAAAGGCAATCAGCTCCATCACTGGATTTTCCTCCTAATCTGTAGGACCCCACACGTTGGCCAACCATCTATATGAGAAAAGTATCTGCTGTACACACAGCCATGCATATCCATACTTCTCTTTGCTCCCCTGGCACACCCAGATTGTGCTGCAGCTCCATGGAGATTGTGTAAAGCCTGGAGAAGTCTCCCTAAACGCACCCTGCTCTCTGCCTGTTGCAGCAGTCTGGACAGGAATTTGGAAAGAATGTTCTTGCTGTATCACAAGCATTGCTACCAGAGCAAACGAGAGCTCTGTTTACTCCGCTTTTTGCTGTGTGAAAAAAAAGTTGTTTATCACTGATCTCAGTTGGAGCCATTTGATGGTTTCTTTCTGAGCTCACTTTGCTTCCAATTCAATAAGAACTAAAAATAATAACATGGGTAATCTAATTGCAGATCAGTAGATATCCTGACCACTCTTAGTCTCGGAACATGTATCCCACGTACACTAGACGCACATGCAGTGCACGAGCTTTCCAGCAGCAGTAGCTTTTCACCTAGAACAAGGGTGACATTTGTGAACCATAAAGCCTATCTTTGTTATCCTGCTTAGTTGATATAGTGCAGAGACTTTCTTAAAATAAATAACAAGTGTTGATCTCTCTCCCTGATTGCATACCATGGCCAAGGAAAAAAACAAATGTTTAAACCCTTTAATTTCATACGCACTGGAGAAATCTTGGAGAAAAGAAAACAGGAAAGCATTTGTAATATTAAAAATAGATTGCTTCCTGGAAGTAAGGACCCTGATGGTCTTGTTGACTTGTTTTTTTTTTCATGTTAAATGCCATATCATACAGAAGCACAGCCAGTCAGCTCCTGATTTTATTTGAAATTTGCCTGAAATACAAAATTTGTATGGTAAATTCTATACTTTGTTTTGCTTATTTTATTTATATTTTTATGTAATACATTTCTATGTAAAAGATACTGTTATAGGCTGTGATGTGAAAGACTGAATTCAGAGCCCCCAGAGAAGTATCTTAGCCTTAAAAGTCATAAGTTAGTAGGAACAAGACAAATATTCCCCTGGATAATTAATATCCAGAAAAATAAGTGTCATTCTGAAAAGCTGGGCATTTCCAGGGGAATTCCTCACAAGGAATATTGCTGGAAACGGTAGAGATTTCCAAAAAGGAAAAAACATTTAATATACATACAGGCTACACTCCAACTTAAAACACAAATCAGGGCTATGTATCTAAATACTTATGGTCACCTCATTTGTCATTATGATTTTACAGCATGACACCCCATCTAGCAGAAGCTGTTGAGGCCACAACAGCTTCGGATTCCACTGTCGTCACCAGTTTCCCAGCCAGTAAAAGGCAGGTTTACACATGTGGTTTCATGTCAAAGCCCTGCAGCTCAAATGCGAGGAACAGCCCCCTCGCTGGGTAATTGTGAGCTGTTGGCAGTGTTTTCTTGAAGGAAAAGGCCACCTTCAGAGTTGGGGAGGGCAGTTCTTTCTCTGCAGCTGTGAAGCTCACTTGCAGATTCCAGCAGGTAAAGCTTAAGTCTCAGTGTCAGCTGAAGCAGAAAATCCACTTTGTCCCTGTAGCCCATCAGTAGTCCATTACTATTGCATAGACACATCAAATGAATACAGTGCAAACTTGTTATAAAATGGGGCAATCAGGATTATATGAGGACTTACACACTAGCAGGTAAATGCCCAGTGAGTAACAGTCACCCAAATGCAGAGACCAGGCAGAGAAAAGTCATGCTCCCAATTGCATTGCATACTCTTTCTTCTTATTCTTGCTTTCCCAAGTTCCCAAACCTACAAGTGAAAAAAGAGTAGCTAAGAGGCAAAACCCAGACGTGGCTTTTGATTTTAATTCTTATCAACTTCTTCTGCTACTCTGAAAAGGTAAAGGTAGAAAATACACTTTTAAAATAAGAATGCCCTTCAGACATAATCTTGTCTATTGATTATATCTTAAATACACTTTTCTGCCAAATAATCAGTATAAATGTTATTAATGCTGTTGTAGTTTTCTACTTGGGAATGACTAACATGAGGGATATCTTTTTGCTGAGAGACACAGGTTTTCTTTAAACATAAGGTTTTCTTTACAACTTCATTTAAAAAAATCATTCTAGTATTACTTAAATGTTTTTCCTCTTTCAGTTTCTGCTCAAGTCCTTCTCTCAGGTTTTTCAAGGCAAGGAAATTGAGTTTTCTGAGCTATCCTCTGGCCACTGGGCAGCTGTGTGTTCTCCTGCTCCCAGTAAGATCCCTGTGAAGAAGCAGGAAGACATTTCTCACGCAGCTTTTTCTGCAGTGCAGATTTTTTTCACGGCTGAAGGCAGTGGTGGTTCCTAGTACATTCCAGCCTATGAAACCAGACAGTCAGCAAATGTCACTGAAGATGCTGTGAATTTTGGTGTGTGGGAGTCTTTTCACTCAGTCACTGAGATATGTCTAGCTCCAGAAGTGGCACGGACACTAGCGCGGGGCTTGGCTGCCAGAACAGCTGTATGCTCAGCCTGTCATTTATAACCTCTGCACTTCTTTTTCCCACCTGTAAAAGGGGGAGAGAATGTTTTCAAACCTTCACATGAACAGCTTCATAGGAGCCTGCACAAGTATACTTTCTTTCAGGTTTTTTTCATTTTTGCTGTTACCTCAGTTGTTGCTGGGTGTCGTTGCAGATGGAAACTTGTATCACAGTGGAAAAATGACTACAAAGATAAATATTCTGAATAACATTACATATTCTACTAAAACTCTTGCCATAGAAATTTCTGAGTTTCAATGGCAGCTTGAAGCACATTGTACCTTGCTGCCCTGTTGATCCCTGAAATACAGACTAATTCCCCATGAAATTAACTGTTTATACACACCTAAGTTGTGTCCTCATGCTTTGCCTTGGATAAACTTTGGCCAGAGTGGTTTATGTGCTAAGGTTGTTTTCCTTCTGAAAGATGATCTCTAAAGTAACTTCAGTCAAAAGACATGCAAAGATGAATGATGATTTTCTTCTTCCAAGGGTCTTTCAACAGATCAGTTTAAGGTGCCACTCTTCAGTTATGTTCAGTTATTCTATGAATGAGTCACTTGATTTTTGCCATTAATTACAAGTTTTTATTAGTCAAACTTTTTTTTTTCCTGTGAAAATATTACATATCAAGATTAGGACATTGCCAGTAATTTTGTTAACAAGGTAAACACAATGTTTTATTTTAAATGCATGCAGCTTAATTCCGGGACGAATGAGGTGAGTGCTAATGACGTCCAAATGGTGATGGTAAAATCAGTTCGTCCACGTGCAAGCCTATGAACCCATATCCTTTAAGTGCTTGGACATGGTTTGGTGTTAAAACCTCATCCCTCCAAGCACATCTCATTTCACGCCCTTCAGTCCCTGGGACTTGTCCCTGCTGGTTAGGGCGTAAAGCCCTGACCAGCCAGAGCGAGCTCCATCCTGGTCATGCTTCTCAGTTAATTCACTACTAGTGCTGTGTGGGAAAAGACAGCAAAGGCAAAAGAAAATGAGGTTTCCAACCACCCATATACTTTTTTTATCTCTTCCCAAGCCTTTTGAAGAGATTGTCCTAACTATAACATTCAGGTTGGCGAACACAATGAGACAGTCTTCATCCCACTGTTATTTTTGGCTTGTTTTCACTGCACTCCTCCAGTCTCTCTGGGTAGTAGGGCCAGCCGGGAAGAAACATATCTGCTACCCTGCCTACTCAACTTTACATGTCCTCATTTCATGCAGGAGGTGAAGGACATCATTTTCCCAGGCCAGTTGCCTCCATCCCTGAACCCATGGTTGGTGATTTCTCAGCCTTACTTACTAGGGATAGACAATGAATGTTCAAGCATGATTTCAAACTCTTTAGGTCCCTGCAAATGTGAATTGGGTTATTGCAAAACTTGTCTCCTCTTATGCTCCCTCACAAAATCTTGAAAACTAAGTCAAAATATATCAAAATTACCCCTAAGAGTAAAAACACAACAGGAACTTGACTTAAAAAAACGGAAGCAAAACCAGACAATCAGATAAATGCAAGCTAGCAGGAGCAGAAAGAGAAGAAATAATCTGTTTTGCCAAATGAGGAACACAGTGTTGGGAACAACTTTCAACTGCTAGAGTGCCAATGCCATGCACAAAACCTAGAGCTGTTCAAACTACCCTGCTTATGAAGGGCCGAGTTCATCATCCCCTTTAAGGATGGATTCCTGGGACTTCAACAGCTGATGGGAAAGAAGAACCTACTTCTTTGGAGAAATTCAGCAAATGCTTTGAAAAGGGAATATGGCATATCTTCCGAATCACGAAGCAGAAAAAGACTTCCTGCCTCAGTCTGGTGGTACATCCCTTTTGTCACTCAGATGATACAGAGAACGGAATTGAAAGCAACTGGTGATAACATAGCAGATTTTCTTTCTGGAACAGAACCATGGGTGGCTTCTGTGTGAGGCAACATGCAAGTAGGATGTATTTGGTGTGTACATTTTATGATTTATAGATGGTAGAATTTCTATCTATCTGCCCCTTTTCAGGTGAGTCTGACTTTTTTTCTCAGAAAATAACTAAAAGTATGTAAATTTTTGCTGAAAGTTTTCCAAATGGTGTGAATTTGGAAACATCAGCCAGACCTTATCACAGTCATTTGATAATGTAGCATTTGTTCCTTTTCACAGTAGTTCAGTGTTACAATAGAAAATATACATATATATTTATAGTAAGAATTTGTAAAAAATGTGTACAGATAATGTAACAACTGAAATAATATGTCCTATTTCAGTTTGGAGTTGTTCAAAAGCATTTTTGATATTTTTTAAAAGTTTCATGTCAAAATATACATGGTCCTATGAAATAGTTTCCTTTTTACTAGAGCAGAATTGTTCTACAGAAAGCTTTCTGCTGGAATATTTTCCCAGTACAATGTAACACATTGAGTCATAGAGTAATTTAGGATTGGAGGGAGCTCTGTGGGTCACCTAATCCATCCTTCTACTGAAACCAGGGCTAACTTCAAAGTTAGATCAGATTAAATCTGTAAAATCTGCAAGGTTGCTCCTCTGGGCAACCTCCTCCAGTGCTCATGGTGAAGAGCTTTTCTTTATACTCATCTGAAATTTCCCTTGCTCTTACCTGTGGCCATTGCCTCTTCTCCTTTCACACTGTACCTCCAAGAAGAACCTGGCTCTGACTTCTCTCTATGCCACAACAGGTAGCTGAAAGCAGCAGTTAGGTCCCCCTGAGCCTTTGCTTCTACAAGATAAACAAACCCAGCTACCTCAGCATCTCCTCACTGCTGGCTTGTGTTCAACTTCTCGTCCATCAGGTCGCCCTTTTTCCACAAAACTGGTCCCAGCCCCTGCTGCTGTGTGGGGTTATGGCACCAGGATGCAGGACGTCTCCGTTCTTTGCAGGTTTTTGTTGAATTTTGTGAGGTTCCTGTTAGCCCATGTTACCTCATTCCTCCACCATCTCAGGATCTTGCCTGAGATGGCCTGGAATGCTCTGGAATGGAATGACAGTCCCCAGCATTTCTGTCCAACACATCATGTTACTTACATATGAAATTCCCTATGACACAACCATACCTGAGTGTACTTGTGAATGTATGTGCCCTGTAACTATTTTCAGGCATCTAGAAACTAGAATGTCTTCCAAAGGTCAAAGCAGAGAAAAGTGCTTATCATTAGACCAGAAGCCAGGACTGCTTAAAGTGATGGTGCTGACAGGTGCCCCCCTTTCCTTTATTCCTTTTCGGAATTCTGGATTTTAAGTTTTAGGACTGATTTAAATGCATAATCCTGTCTTTTTTTTTTTTCCCCTTTTTTCTTTTTTTTTTTTTTTGAGAGAAATGCTATAATATCTCTTTCAGCGCTATTAGCTTGATATTATGCTAGTGAAATGACAAGATTTCCATTAATCTCAAGGAGCAGAAGCTGACTTTCTTATTATCTCTCATTTGCTATTTATTACGATAGGAAAAAACCCACTTAACTGATATACTAGCTAATGGATGAGCAAGGAGGTTATAGAAAGGTAAGTAGTAGAAATAACAGTTGTAATGGTAGCAATCAGAAGCCAATAAAACACATCTGACACTGACCTCAATTAACACTGACATGCACTCTCATTTTAGCAGTAATATCAAGTGACTGCTACAACATAGTTAAAGCCCAGAGCTCTGTTTTCAAGGGATGCTGGTGACAGTTCTGTTTTCAAAACAAACAATTAGAGGCCACAAATCAGGATACCAAGTTGAAACGTGGTCTCCTGAGGTTCTCGCGATCCTGAGCTTGAGCTCTCAGATAAACACAGTGCTGCTACAGAGAGAGTCATGTTGCTTTTCTCATTCCAGATGATAAACAGGTGTAACCTCCAATTTTAAAAACCTGCCAGGAGTGAAGCAAACATCTACAGCTGGGATGACACAGGCCCTCTTCCAGTTTATAAAGGCAGATAATATAAGATACTCACTGAGCAGCAGGCTTAACCTTTGAGGTTAGAAAGTTCAAACCAATTTGTTGAGAAAAGCTAAAGGCTTATATTAACAAGTCTTAGGAAGGGTCTGGGCAAGGAGAGGGGCCTGGACTAAGAGTGATATGGAAACTCCTACAGTCAAGAACAATATTTACAGTGGGTAACTCAGGCTGCACTGACATTAGCGTTTTTGTTCCTTTTTGAAGAAACATTTTGGAAGCAAGTCTTGCACTCCCCCCATGAGTGAACGCTTGGTTATGTTGGGACACTATTGCAGGGTATGCAAACTGGGGTCCCTTCAGATGACACCAGACAGAAAGGTGAGCTCTAGAAACATAACTGATGTGTCTCAGCCACTAATGGGCACTCGGGCTGTGAGACCAGACCAGAAACAGTTCAAAGTGACCTCCTCTCCCCACATACAATGCGGTCACTAAGTCCTTAGCACCACCTGATTCACTCTACAGAGCTGCATTGATGCTAACGCAGACATAGCCTTATAGGCAATTTCTGTTGGTTGACACACCCAAGAGTGCCTACTTGCATGAAATTGCCCAGGTACAATGGCAAAAAGCTAAGAAATATTCTCCAGGATGATGAAAGACCCACCTTCCAACAGATTAAATTTGAGCCTGCATCTTTTTTACGCCTAACCAGCATTTGCATGGGAGTGTATCCTCCACACAGCAGAGTTTCAGCTAGAGTGCCTGTCCTTCCTGGAAGATATCTCACATGATTGGAAAAAGGCTCTCAGAAATCATCTGGGGCCAAATCAAAACCAAACACATTCTCTTCTATGGATCTCAACTGGATGTGGAAGCCTTAGTGTTTCTGAGGATCCAGGCACTTGTTCTGAGCTTTCTAAGGACCTAAATATGAAATTGCACATGCTGGTCTCCTCCCAGCACCTGAAAGGCGGTAGGGTCTATGAAATGGTGTAATGTATGTAAGGATGTAACGGTGGCCTCCAGCTGGGCTGGCTGCTGCTTTTTGCACTAACTGCAGCAGAAAGCCCACAAGAGCCAGGGTGAGAACAGTGCAGAGTCCAACATTTCAGCACAGCCAAGCATGAATCATCGTTAGTGCAAGTGAGTAATGAATAATCCAGAATTAATTCTTACAGTTATCTATGAATGGAAAGAGCAGTTTTGTCCTAAGCTGCTACCTGAATCATTCAGAAATTAGAGGCATTTTACACCTGCATTATAAACGACCATACGCCTTCATTAGGGTATCTCACTTGCTTCCCAATTAACCCTGCTGTAGAGCAAGGCATATTTCCTGTTCTATGGATTGAAGCATCTAGCTCTTTTCCAGTTTTTAGTATTGAATCCTTTCTAAATCAAAGTATTGACTCCTTTGAGTCACTATATCACCTGGACAGGAACAACAGAAACTTAGAGTCAGGTATAATCTATAGTTTGATCCTTTAACCTTGCAGTTTGACATCTATATATCACCACAGCTAGAGCCTTTATTTTCCCATCTAGTATCATATGGACATATTGAATAGGAAATATAAGAGATTAGGCCCTTGTGGTAGCCCCCAGAGGAGCTTTAAGGCTGAGGACCAACTACCTCTAAATACTTTCTTGCCTTTCTGTGGTTAAAGGATTAGAGTGACTCTGGTCCCTCCAGAAGTTGTAGCCACAGTCCACTGAGATGAATGTCAAAAGCAGCTGACTAATCTAAAAGATTCTGCATAGACGATGTCCTTAACTGGTGTCAGGAAGATGGATTTTATGAAATACCAAGGGACAATTTCACAACCTCAACTATGTTTACTAGAGATGAGTATTTCAGTGTTACCCATACCATTAAACGAGGTGAAAACATGAAAAAACTTTTAGTTAAAATGTGGAGCCACTACATATTTACACCATTGTGAAGTCTTGGCAGTGGAATCATTCTTAATTTGAAAGAACAGACAATGAGATCAACCTTTGTTTTAGTTTGACTTCTCTGATGATAAAGCAAGCTATCCTCGCTCACCTGCTGCCGCAATGAAAATCCTTTTGTGTATGTTTTTCCAATTCTAGCATCCTATTTAGCAGTTTATTGGTACTACTATTGCTACAGCACATTGCTAGTACTAGCGATCAATATATAGAGAGCTTAAATGTTTGCCAAATTAAAGATGGTCACACCAAGAGACCAGATGGACCACATCTGAAGGTGCTGAGAGAACTCACTGCTGTCTTTGCAAGGTCCCTCTCTATCATCTTTGAAAAGTCATGGAAATTGGGAGATGCCTCTCTCTAATGACTGGAGAAAAGGAAACGTTACACGCGTCTTCAAAAAAGTCCAAAAGGACAAACCAGGGAACTGCAGACCAGTCAGTCTCACTTTGATCCCTGGGAAAATCTTGAAGTCAATCCTCTTGGAAGAGATTTCTGGGTATATATAAGGGAATGAAGGTGGTCAGGAACAGTTAGCATGGATTTACCAATGGCAAGTCAAAACTGACCAACTTGATTGTCTTCTGTGATAAAATAACTGGCTTTGTGTGTGAGGGGAGAGCAGTGGATGTCATTTACCTTGACTTTAGTGAGGCTTTCGAGATTGTCGTTCACAACATTCTTGTATCCCAAGTTAGGACATTATGGTCTGGATGGGTGGATAAGTAGATGGCTAAGAAGTTGGTTGGGTAATCAGGCTTAGAGGGTTAGTGGGTCATCTTCCACCTGGAGGATGGTAATGAGTGGGGTACCACAGGGGGTCTATCTTGGAACCTCTTGTCTTTAACATCTTTATCGATGCCCTGAAGGGGGTGGTGAAGTGCACTTTCATCTGATCTCAGAGATGGCGCTGCTTCAGCAGGAGGCTGACTGGAGACCTTCTGCAGTCCCTTCCAACCTGAGTTAGTCCATGATCCTGTGTGAAGGCATTAAATGCAGCCCATGCTGTTCCTTCAGAGTATATTAACATTTGAAATGCAGTCTGCATCAGCATTCTTTGCACTTCATCACGGTGCCTGCTGCATGCAGTTTCCCTTTCTCTTTTTGCAAGCCATGGGGTTTTTAGTCACAGAAGACCATGATGGGTCAAATGGCTCCATTGCTTACAGATCCCATGCTGAAGCTGTAATTTAGTTTTCTTTCTGTTCTTACTCGGGCAATGAATTTCAGTGCTCAGCACTCACTTCATATATTCTATCTGTTAATATGGTTTCAAACCAGTACAAGTTTTCCACTCAAAGAGTTAAAAAGAGGAGAAATATTCCAACACTAATGAGTCAAATACTATAGCTGAAAAAGGGCTGTGTGTCCTGAAATAGACTGGAGAGGATCAGTGCTGTTAACTAAGTTTCCGTGTGAACCTCTGACTTTTATAAATACCAAAGACTCTTTCCTTTCAGATCCCAAGTTTACCTTCCTCATCTGGCTTGTTGCTTCCTTTAGCTGCTCTGGGAGGGGACTGCTGTTCTGTAGGGAGAAGCCTGGGTTATTGTTGTCTAATATGCCGTGTTGTTTTTTTCCACAGATACTGTCCCATGGGCTTCAGAAACTGTGAGACCAGTGAAAGGTGATTTTTCTATGCACAGATTGTGAGATCTTGCAGAGACAGCAACAAGTAAAATCTTGGCTAGATTAAAATCAAAGGTGAAACCCTCCTGGATTTCAGTGAGGACAGAGTTTCATCCAGTTCCTTTTGCAGGATGGTGTTCCTCACAGAGAGGAGGTTTGTATGAGGGCAAAAATCCAGTGAACTTCAGAGAAAACTGTTAAGTTTTCTCTGGACTCTCTAAAAAAAAGTATTCAATGGTTGTGGTATATACTCCAGTGCTGGAGAAAGGCTTCAAATGGAGTTTCTAACTTAATAGGCACTAACAAATCTGACCACGAGAGCGGGAGCCACAGCTGGTTCAGCTTTGCTGGTTCCAGGCTCAGAAGGCAGACCTGTCTGCTTTCTCCTTTTATTCCAGTCTCAGGTAATATTAACATATTCTTCCTCTAACGAGTTTTATTTTAAAATGCCCTTATCTGGGGAGGGCTGAGTTTAGAGAAATCCAGCTGTAATTTGAGTTTTCCCTACTGCTTTCCTAGCAGAACAGTAAACATTTGTTCCCAGGGGTTGATTAGCTCCTGCTTTGACAATGCCGGTCACAGCCTTACATGCAGCTCCATCCATCCCCAGCAATAATTAAGGAAAGCTAGACCAAGTTTATACAGCCTTTCTCTAAAGATAGTGGGGAGGATAACTGAAATGTTAAGGTGTCAGTGTGTTTGTGAAGCAAGGGAGTAAGCAAGAAAAAACTATTTGAATACTTAACACCTAAGGGCTAATCTTAAAATTTTAAGGTAGAGTCTTTTTAAAGGAGGACCAAAGTAAGTTGTTTCTGAAATTTCCTGGGGCCTCACCCCAGACTTACAGCAGTATTTGCAGAAGCAGCTTGTTTACAAGTTTGTATCATCTGTCTCACATGGGAGAAGACTTAAAGTGAGACAGTAGCTTGCTGGAAAAGCATACAGATAGCAAGGTGTAAGCTGAAACAGGGAGCTGGATTTCCTGGAGTGCAGCTTTATCAGGCTGTCCGCTTGGTTTCTTCAGCCTTATGGGAAAGGCTTGGAAGAAGTCAGACAGGTTAACTGCTGTGTTACAGTCCTGTGAAGGTCTCTTATCTGGATGCATCACACACAATGTACAATCCCTGGATCCAGATCTCTAACCTATGTGCTGTGCACGGGTTGACAGAACGGTAGCAATACTGCCAGGTATTTGGTGCCCAACTGCACCAAATACCAAGGTTCAAATCTGATGGGACTTTTCTGCTCAGGCTCATATTCAGGACAGTTATTTGTCTGCAGGGAAGCTGTGGATGTGCAAGTCCCAGCAGCTTCAGGACTGAGTTACATTTTGTTGCTGGAGATTTTCCCAAGGCCAGAATATCTGAGTATCTCTTAAAGGTTAATACGGCAAGGCAACATCCAAGACACCGAAGTAAATTGCGCTTACATCTCATGGACTTTCAGCAGTTGCTTAGCACTTCCATGCTTTAGTCTCCAGGAAGTTTTTCCTTGTAAAATTACTAACTACACATGCTTCCCAATGATGTCAATGAGTTTTCCCTCTCTGTGCATTGCTGAGCACAGTCTGATGTAGTGTTTAGTGAACTTTGAGCTAGAAGTATGGAGTGGTAAGAAAAATGTGATTTAGTTGTTCCTTTACTAATTATCGCTTTACATTCCCCTTATGTTTTTCTCTGTCTTAAAAAAAGAGTAAACAGGTTGACTTCTTTACCAAGATTGTGTGGAAATACAGGATATATATATTTAGCACTAGTCAATCTGCTGAGAACGAGTAGGAAACCCATCAGTTCCTGAGGCTGTAGTAGATTTCCTCTGCACAACTTGTCAGCAGCTTGCTGGAGCTGAGGATATTCTGACTGTGTACTTGAAATGTCAGGAATGCATTGTTTATTTGGAGCCAAAAGGCTGAAAATCAGGGCCTAAAGTCTCTCACCCTGAGGTTGCACGACTCTTCAACAAGCAGCTGCCATGAGATACAAGCCGTGCGGCTGGTACACGGTGGCGCTGAAGCATCACTGAAATCAGACTGCAGGCTGCAGCCACACAGTGCAGTGTCCGACCCGCTGCCCCCTCATTCTCTTTTTGGAGACACGCTTATTTTCGAAGGGCTCAGGACCACTTAGAGTGATTTTAGCAGAATTCAGTTTACTAATCTACACGGTGCTCAGTGCAACAGCAGTTTGAGTGTGTGTTTTTCAACACATACTTACAATTATTTATGTGCATGTTTTCCAACACACGCTTAAAATCTTTTACATGCAGTCTGAAAAGTGTAACTCTTGCAGAGAATTAATGAGTCAAGCCAATGTTTTAGTTAACTGTAAGAGCTTACAAGTTAACTTATAAAAACTTCAGTATACCAAAGCACCCTTCTAGGAGCTTTAGCAGTCGACAGTGGAAGCCTAAGGAAGAGTAGAAGAGCAGGATAAGCACATAGAAAACTTTTCCCAAATATCCTATCTCAGTTTCCCATTACTTGCATCTCAGAGATTTCTTGAACTTATGAGGGCATCCTTATATTTAGTACCTCTGAATTCTTTCTTCTTCCATTAATTTGCTCCACAGTTTTCTGAACTGATGTAAATATTAGGAACCTGTAGAAAAGAATTTCACAGGTTCACTGAGCCCAGATGAAAACTATATTCTTGTATTTGTTTTGAACTTGTTCCCTGTCACTCTCAGCTGATGCTCACTAGTTCTTGTGCTGGAGGAGACAGAAAACAGCTTTTCCCTACAACTTTTCTTCTGTAAGATACTTACAACTTATGTGAGGAGCTAGCAAAGTATTATCATTCTTCTCTGTAACACAAATAAAAGAAATGCAGAGAACTGTTTTGCTGAGGGCTTTAAGTATCTGCAGGAATATCTCCAGGTTTACTTGAAATCCTTTCAGTTAGTGAAGAAGAAACCAGTACATAGTGGACAGGGAAAGACACCTTTCTTGCCATTTAGAAAAATACTCCAGATGAAGCAGTGGGTCACCCTCCCCCTTGGCAGCTCTGCTGGTACCCGCTTACAGCCACACAGACACACCATGCTCCCTCTGGAAAAGGCCACAACAGCTTTAGTTTCACAAGCAGTGTTAGCTGGAGCTAACAAAACTGTGCGTCTCCACCCGTGTCAGCACTGACCGCTTTCCCTCCTGCGGCTGCCACATCCCTTTGTAGCTGCGGTGCTTAGCAAACTGCATCCTGGGACTTACCTGAGTTCAAAGTAATCTGAGAAACTGACCAACCAAACAAAAAAACCCCAATTTGTTTTCAGTCAGCTCTGTCCTTTGAGTGGATTCAATCTGTGGTCAGGCAGCTGCTTTGCTGGCACAAAACCCCATGCAGCATGGGGTAAAGGTTAAGCCTGAGGGTCCTGAGGAAAGGTAAGGCAGTTTTTCTGGTGACATTGCCACCTTGTGACAGAGTAAGTGTCAGAGAAACACTGGGCTGAGCTATAGTGAAAGTATATATACTGCAAGTATAGCTCATGAAACAAAAGCCGTCTGAGATGCACCTTGGGTTTTTTACACAAAAGAAAGTCATGATATATAAGTTCTGATTAACTGTCATATGCCCAGACCTAAGGAAATGCTCTTAAAAAAGAAAAAAACACTATATAATGAAAAATGAAAAGCACTTCAATTCAGATGAGAAATCTGTCACAGACACTTCTGTGGCAGACGGTTTTCCGCCTTAGATCACCTTAAATCAGTGAATTTTTACAATGGTTGACAAGCATGTTTATGGCATGGTGATTTGAATATACATATTTACATGAATGTATCAATTTGCTTGAAAGCTATGTAGTGGTCAGGAATTTTAATGAAGTTTAGGAGTCAGAATGAGGGAAATATGTTTAAACATATAGCAATGATTTTCTGTAGTCTACTTGTAAAACTGTCACTTGAATGCAAAGATTCAAGATGGGACAGATTTTGTGATCCTCTCTTCAATGTCTGAGGCATTGATCTCATCATGCAAAGACCATTCCAGCAGAATTATAAAGATTCCTCCTTAAACTGACTTCAAAGCTGGTTCCATAACACACTCAACAAACTGTATAGCCATTAAGGGACTCTACATTATACAATATTGATTTCTCCAATATCCATATAATTACACTGAGATGCAAATTGCTAATAAAACTTAGTAATCCTCCTGAAAAATTAGCGACATTAGCCTGAGAGCAGGCTTGAAACATCTAAATCCATTGTTTTGATAGCATTACCTAACCATACGTTAATAATTGTATCACTTTAGCTGCACACTCCCTGCTGTTTTAGTACTTAACTAAACTGTAATGTTAAATAGTTGTTGCCAGTTTAAGAAGTTTGTCAGACAATATAAAGATGTCTTTGTGATTGTAATTTAAAACTACACATAAGTGCACCCAAAAAGTTCCACTTGTGAAGTTATCTCCTAAGGGCTCCGTTTATGGGTACTACCCAGAGTTTAAAGAGAGTTTTTATATCCCCGAGTCTCAACTCAGTAAGTAACTGATAAGATAGGCCCTGCTTTCACTCTGTTCTGCTAGTTTGTGGTGGTAAATGGTGTCCCTGTTTGTGCCGCATTTGAGCCGTACAGCCTCTGCTTTCTGCATCTTATCCCTCCCCGCAGCCAGCCAGGAGCCAGTGCAAACAGCCTGGGAATGGGGCGACGCTGCACACACAGGAGACAAGTCCAGCCCAACCCTCGGAAACATTTCACCGGCCAAAAATAGCAATGCTAAGAAGATGCCAGCAAAGTCGGATCTTGACATTGACTGATGTTTGCCGATGCTGCGGTACATCTGTCACGCGAATCAGTTGACATAACGCCGTCCTCTGCTGGCTGTCCCACACCCTCCTTCCTCCCAACGGAAGCTGGGTATCTTGCGGAGACCTCCTTGGGAATCGTGCCAAGCAGATGTCACCTTCTCACCAAGGACCCTATTTACAGGTTTGGGGAGATGCAAGCAGATTTTACTATGGACTAGGAATAGTCTGGCTTGAAAGGGAATGGCTGAGGGGATAGCTGTCCATAAAATCTTAAATAACATGGAAAAAATGAGTAGGGAATACTTGGTTGGTGTACTGGAAAATAGCTGGGGCCATCAAGTGGAAATCTATATGCAAGAAGGCCTTGCTGCAGGATGTTGCACATGCTAAGGGTTTTACATGGGTTCAAAAAGCAAGTGGAAAATCCATCAGAGGATATTAAACTTAAGGGCCCATTGCTGGTTCAAATGCCTTGCCCTCAGTTCTTAAACTATAGCCTCAACATGGTGAACAGAGTAATAACCAGCGCACTCTGCAAGTCTGCAAATGAACTCCTAGCAAACATTAGGGGTAAAGGGGCCCTGTTCCTACATGAAATACGCACTGCAAAGCAGCCTCCAGATGACGAGCAGTAAGCAATGCTGATCTTCCAGTCCTACAGTGCAACCTGATGGTGTCTAGTGAGCAAAATCCCTTCCCTATTCCTGGGTTCCTGGTGCTAAAGTACAACTCTCTAGTATAAGGAAATACGTATATTTGAAAAGGACATCTACAATTATTAAAACTTTCCTTCAGCTCCTCTCTCCTGCTCCATGCCAATGCAGCACTGCCGAGTACAGGCAGAGTGTCCGTCCCAAACCCAACGCTGCTGCTCGCTGGTCCCCATCAACTGCGGGTTGAACAAGGGTCTAGTACACCAGGAATGAGTGGTGGAAAACAAACTGCAGTCTACAGCCTCAGCCTGGGAAGAGATTGTGGAAATGATATTCTGAAATCAAAGAGATGAAACATCATAGATAATCTTTGTGGTGCATGACACAGGTATAATCATGGGTTGGTGCAGTACACCCAGAAGTGCAAGAAACTCTGGTAACCAAGTATGACTTGCACACCTGCGGTGATTCCTAAACGTGGATGCACTGCAGTTGAAGGTGTGACTTTGCCATGTACAGAGGTGTACCTTGCGGCCAGCTTTCTGCTAGTGAGCTTGGTGCCAGTAGCATGGACTTTGCTGTGTACCCCACTGCCCAGGCTGCTGAACCCTCACTGGTACTGCTGCTTAGCCTGGCAGGATGAAAACTATCTTATGTCTATCTACAATGTCTTGCAATCATGCTTCTGACTGTGGTGTCAAAACAGACCAAGAGAAATAAAACTAAAAGTAGCTACATTCCCACTCACTTTTGTGAAACCATTGCTAGACTAATTGTGCGGCTTAGCATGATTATACCAAAAGAGAGCAGTATGGGGCCCGGGGAAACAGCTCTGTGGGATGGTGAACAGCTTCATCTCCCCCTGGAAAATAGAATTAAACCTCAGTTCATATATTCCACCTTTTAAGAAAGCCTTTTTTGACCAAGACTTGGGAAACCACATTGCACTGCCATTTTTCCTGGCACCAGAGTCTGGGTCTGATGCTAGAGCTGGACCTNCCCCAATTTACAAAGCAGCCATCATTCACCGTAACATGTCATCCTAACAAGCTGCAAGGCAGAGATACTTCACATTTGAACCAACTGGTGGCAGTCAGTGAATAACATCTAGGTAGCCAGAACACCCTTCATCATGAACCTGATACGTTTAACAGCTAATTAAATCTGTGTAGGGATTAGGCTTTACATTGTATAGTTTTATGGCAACAAAACCTGAGCTTCCTAAGATTACATTGACCAGCTCCTTATCTCTGATGCCAAGATGTTTATCAGCACCATATGTTAGGAGCTCCTGCTATGTTTCCCAATGACCTTCTGGGATTTAATCAGTCCAAATGTCAGGGGTTGAGGAGCTGAGGACATATATTATGACACAGAATGCAACGCTCAGCCAGGCAGAATGAAAATCCAGGGCTGAAGTCCAAAGAAAAGGTCTGTTGGTTAACTTCTGTCCCTAATAAATTTGTCAATTAGGAAGAACAAACGTTAACTTTGTTTTCCTTGCCCTTTCTGTTGTTTTGTGCGGTCCCATACGGCGAGGTAACACAGGGTGTGTACTCAAGTATCAGCGATGAGGGGAAACCTCAGAGGATTCACGATTTGGGAATGTTTCACATAAAAATAGCAAATTCCAGCTTTATATCTGGAGGCTATCCATGCTGCCCAACTATGTTTTCCAGCCTTAAAACCACCAAAAAGAGATGCAATTAGCAGGAAATTTTTGTCCCCAATTTAAACAGCTCTGTGATTGTAGTCTTTTTTAGTCACACGCTACTTTTAGAATTAACAAGCCCTCCATTGCAAAAGTCCGAAGGCATGGTGCTTGGGGACGATCACATCAGAAGACACGGAGGATCATTATAACACTTTTTATGCTTGTGTGAAATACAGTTTCTTGTGATTGGAGACACATTAATAAGACAAGCGTAGGCAAGGACTGAATGTGCTAAGACATTTCCATGCAATTAATGAGATACATTTTACAGTGTCTTTTGCAGGAAGAAGGACCTAGCTACCATGCTTGAATGCCCCTGCATTCTTCAGATGAGCTGTGTTTACTTTGATAAGAGCTGACACGAGCCATCTTCAAGCCCCAAAACTGCCTATTTCAGGCATGGCTCTGCTTGATTCCCCATGTTCAAACCCATCAGCAATTACAGTCCATTCTGGCAGTTCTTCTGAAGAAGAGGAGTCAACCCCATCGCTGCTTCTCCCCACTCCTACCCAGCTGCTCACAGTAATATGTTTGGATCCCTAATCTCATGAGTGTCCCTTCTGTTTGCAGCTCATTGGGCTCAGATCCAGCCTGGAATCTCCCATGCATTTCATGGATAAGAATGCTGATCCAAATGCTGACACTTTGCTGCATGGCTGCAGAATGGAGATAAAGCCAGGACTGGTTTACGAGGTATTTGCAAATCTGTGCACTATGTCTGTCGTTTCACTGAAAATATCCTTTTTGGAATTTAAAGCATCTACCAATATAGACATGGCCTGACTGGGATTTAGCTGAACATACTGTATTCAGAATACAACAAAAAAGTCCAGGTGTTTTAAGGGATGTAATGGCCATGGTCTAAGAAAAGAATTGTGTTACTGGATGCCAAATATATGAACAATTTATAGAAGCTTTGCTTGCTCCTGAAACTGAATATAGGGGGGGGGGTTGCAGAGATGGCCCCTTTAAGAAGCTGCTGGAAAATTCCC
>VYZV01014808.1:69335-102819 GCA_013401275.1 Pandion haliaetus | reverse complement strand
TTTTCTAAAGCAGGTGTGTGCTAGTTCCCACATTTTCCAGGCATATTTATAATGCTTTGGACTCACAAGAGAATTTCATTGGCTGACAAGGATTTTAAGTGAGAACTCATTAGCTGAAATGGCTATATTGCAACTTCATCAGTCTGAGTTATGATGGATGACTGTTTTAGAGGTACTACAAACACACAAGGGAAGCATCTGACCACATGTATGTGGCACGTATCATGTGTTACACCAAACTGGAGAGGAAACAAAACTACCAAATGAGATGTCTAAATTGAACATCCCCAACCTTGGGGAGCTCCAGATCTAGGTAGGGCAGATGGACATCAATGACAGATCTCCATCTCCACCTCTCTGTGAGGATTCTCCAACATGTGGCTCAGCAGGGTACCCATCAAGCTTCTGCCAGTGTCAGTGTTTTATGTCCATCGTATAGTAATACATAGAAGAACACTTTCATTAACAATATTGAAGAACATTGGGAAAGGGCGATGTTAAAGAATGTGGCATTGTCTGTTGAGCATACTCTACTGGCTAGACTCTTGCCTGGGAAGGAAGAAAAATGCCAAATATATACATGAAAATACAAGTCCTTCCTAGAAGCCCTTACAGCAGCTTTAGGAAGCCTCTCCATTATCTTTCTACCGGACCTGCCAGCTCCTGCTTTCCTGTCTGTAAAATGCTTTAGATTCAGGTCGAGGAAAGGAGAAACATTTGAAACTTGACATCCCACAGCCTTGTAACTGGGGCATGTGCATAGTGTGTAGAGGGTATTAGTCCCATATTCAGCCTAAGCAGAGTTTAGCAGTGAGATCTCCCACTTCCTAGACAAGTACTCTCACTATGCAGTAGCCTACGAAGGTCTCAGTTCAAATTGCAATAAAGAGAAGTTGAATTAAAGTCTGCAGTTTGTGGTTTACTTCCCCTTGCACTTCTTTTAGCATAAGCTGTTAGGATTCTTTGAGTCCTGATACCCCACCAGTGGCCAGCCTTGCACTGAGAATGAAGGCCTACACAGTGCAGAAGAGAAAGTCAAAAAGTGGACACCAGAGTGAAAAGGTGGGAGCTTTAAGTACACATTTAAAATAAAGGAAGATGTTGCTACACAAGAGCAGGGACAACATTTCAGCTATAAGAAGTGAGATGGAAGAAATACAAGTGGGAAAAGATGAATAAGGCTTTAAGGGAAACTGCTACTCTCTAGGCAAAAGCCACAATACGATTGGATCAACCATTCTCTAACTGAACATAATAAACTCTCTCGGAAAAGATTCAGTCTGTACAAGCAGTCTATTCCTCTGACCGTTTCTCTAAAGGCACTTGTTGCCAACTGCTAAAAATCACTGAAGTTTCTTTACTATAGGTACCCACAGAAATGTTCATAGACCTGTACAATGGTATAAATAAATAGATTCATTAAATGGCACTTGAAATAAGTAGCACTTGATAAACTTCCCTGTCAATAGAAAGGATATAAGAAAATACATGCAAGAAAAGCAAACAAATCTACTCATAGACCCCACCTCTAAATTTCCAGTCCCTTTTAATAAAGTGAAAAATTCTAGCTATTAAAAATTTTGTGACCCTTGTAATGCTACAGAACACCGATACAAAAATGTGNTTAATATATTACATTTATTTCTACATAAAGAGGCTATAAATACTGTATATGCCTTATATTCATGGTTCCCAGCATTTGACATTAGAGTAAGTACAAACAAAAAAATAATTAAAAAAATACAAAAAAGAACTCAGTAGAAATAGCTTTACATTTTAAAATCTTGTAGCCTGCATTGTGTCTACCAATAGAGCTCTGGGACTACAAGAGCACAGGTAAGAAGTCCAACATTTAGGCACAATCTCACCACTCAGAGAAAATTGGAGCTGCCATGAAACCAGTCACGGATTCCCAAGACTACATAAACCGAGATCTCTGCCATTGCAAACAGACTCTGAGTTTGCAAAGTGAGAGTCAGACCTACATCTGAGGGAGGGGGGATGAGATGAGAAGGCAGGGTGCCCTTAGGATGCCCCACAAGGTAGATTACATTGCCTTTTCTACCCGTTGTAGAGGCTGCCCCAGTGGTGATTCAGAGGGGGGGGGTATTTTCTGCAGCCATTTCAGGCTAGCTCAGAAGCTGGTAGGCACCTGGCATAGGTCAAGGGCACCAGGGAGGATGGGGGGGCAGAGCCATCCCCAGAGGCGAGGCATGCCCTTGGCACCTGTGTCCCATCACTTGGCTCGGTGCTCTGCCTTCTCCCTGCTAACCAACCTCACCGTGCAAGTCTTGCAAGCAAATGCAACTCATGAGGTCTGGTACAGCAACTTTTTTTCTCTGCCAAGGACAGAGACCATCGCTCCCACCCATATTTAGCCCAGCATATGTTTAGTCTCAGGCCATCAGCGAGTGCCAGAGCCTTGAGCTGGAGGTTTCTTTTTTTTTGTTTGTGGAGGTGCAAGCAAGGGATAACTCTGAGAAACAAGAAGCCAGTGCCATGCTCTTTTCTTCCTGGAGTCCAGCCGCAAGTGGAAAAATGACAAAAAAAAAAAAAAAGAGCAGGGCTGTGCCGTTATTTCGTACAACTAGAAACAGTTAAGTTGAATGTCATGCTGCTGCCTGCATCAGGCAGACATTCGGCATGTCACTGGGGTCCCAAAGGCCACCACACTGCCTCTGCCATTGGGTCAGCACAACGCACACACAGCAGCCGAGCTTTGCACCCTTAGCTGCTGGCACCTCTCAAGGAAAGTGCCCCGCAGCCTGGCATGGCGCAGTTTGGCTGCCAGATGCTTCTGCATCCTCTTCAGGAAAAATAAACGTCTTTTCTTAGCCTCACGGACGCCGTCTTTCTATACATCAAACCTGAATACCACCAGCCTAGGCACGGAAGGCACATTCCGGGGGGACCCGGAGCTGCCGGCTTCGCCCTAGAGCGGCGGGGAGGCGAGCGGCACGGTGCCGTCATAGGCGAGCCCGTGCGCGCGGCAGAGCGGGGGCGAAGCCTCATGGGCGCACAAGAGTTCAGTCTCCTCGCTGGAGTAGACGGTGGTGTCCATGTCGTCTGAGTGGTACCCCGACTGGTACCCACTCGTCTGGTTGGAGGCTTCGGACATGACAGACTCGTTACTCTTGCTGGGCGCCAGCGTGCTGCAAAAAACAAGCAGAAACAGGATTGAGAGAGCTGTGGAGACTGTCTCCTGGAGGGCAGGTGGGCGATTCCTGCCGGCAGCTGGTTCCCATCACAGCAACAACCAAAGCAAGATGGTGCACTTCACAAAACTGGCTTCAAGCCTTTTTAAACATGCATTTGATTATAAGGAGAGACCTTTTTATATGCCCTAGCTTCAGTAACACATGAAAAAGATATTTAATTTTATGACGATACAAGCAGTTAGATTGTGACTGCGGATGAAATGGAGAAAACTTTGAGAGGCTTCACACATTTCAGCTGTGGTGCAATTGCAACTGCAATATACCTTTGTTTGCACTGAAGTTATCCTGGAAAAAATAATTCCTGAGAAGCTCTCAGAGAGCATACGTGAGGTTTCAGCTCCATGAACACCACTGTGCTTCCTGTGAACTGCACAATGAAACCCCCATACAATGCTCTGAAAATACACCCAGGTACATCCTGAAAACTCGAGTCAGCTTTAGAAAAAAAGAAAGAAAAAGAAAAAAAAAAAAGAGCTCTTTGTCATTGCAGACAGGCCCTCACAAATATGTTCAATTGTGTGTAGCAGCTCAGTTCTTTTGAGGGGTGGTTGATGCTTTTGCAGCTAATAAATACAAGTCCTTTCTGTGGTGCTGGCTGATGCTTCCAACAGCTGCATTACCTCTCCTCTCCTGGTACCAAATGCAGATAACCAGGCATACAGTGCACAATTTTTCTTTGTGGTTTTAAAAATACAGTAGGAAAACATTTTGTCTTCTAAAAAATTTTACAAACCAATCAATCTTCTGACATACTGCAAGCAAAAGGTCATATTCAATCCTACATGCAGCCTGAGCCTCACCTAAAGGGTATTTTCACTTGTTTGTCGCTCTCTTCCAATGTCTTCAGCTCTTCAGACGCAAGAACCATCCCACTATCTGTCTGGTTTTCCTGCAAAGGTGTTAGAAACGCATTAAATAGAAAGGGATTAAAAAAAACCAAACATGAAAAAAGATATCAACAGAAGGAAAAGACATACAAACAACAGACAAACTCACCTCCTGAACAACTTTTACAGTGGTTACCAATGGGACATCTTCAAATGTTTTCACACTCACAGGGCGGCTTTTTCTTTTGCTACCTTGTCGGTATTGACTGAAAAGAAAACAAAACAAAAAAAAGTTTTGTGCCCACTATCCACAACTTGGCTACAAACAGCACAATGATATCAGAACCTTTTATCTCTCTACAGAGAAGTTAATCCTTTTGTCAAAACATATTATGCAAACCTCAAATTATCCATTCATTGAAAAGGACGAACAGCCTAGAAAGTGGCATGTTTCTGACCTTCTGCTCCTGACAATCTTGATCTCTGAGCAAATTCTAAGAAACAGCTTTGAGAAAACAGCTCCTTTCCTCAGTTACACTGGAGGGCTTCACTTCCTGCAAGCTTTGCTTAGAAGTATAATAAACAGAGGAGCCTGGAGCACAGACACGTGTCTCTTCCTTTGGACTGCACTTCTGAGACCCCTGGCTGGACCTAGGACAACAACAGCAGACTCAGCAGACTGCCGCCCTTAAACCATGGGGATCAGGACAGGGAGTGCTACATCTCTCTTGAAGGCTCTTCTCCAAAAGAAGTCCTCTGGTCAGGATGACATCCATAAAAAATATTGGACAAAAAAAAAAAAAAAATTTACTTTCATGGAGGTACTAACACAGCAAACAAAACAGCTACCCTCAGCTTTCTAAGTGGATATGGAGGAAAATGGATGTTGTCCCAGTTAAACAGGACAAATTTATGTTCCTAACAGTTAATGAAGAAAAAGCCATGGAGTTGGAAGAGAAACCCACATCCACTTGAAGCACAAAGCTGGAGGCAATTAAGAGCATCATTCATTCTATTTCCCAGCTTTGAGTCTAGCTATGCCGAGTCCTGCCTATCTCCAACAGACAAACGTTTATTTAAACTGGTGGGGATTTCAGTTGTTCCCTGTGTAGCCTGCTCAGGTGCTCAGTCACACTTCAGAATGATTTTCAAATATTAAACCCAAGTATCTGCTGCAAATAAAATTTGTCCTATTGCTGGGGACACAGAATAATTAATTAGCATCCTTTTTCGAGCAACCTTTCATATACCGAAAACTGTTACTATGTTCCCTCTCAATTTTCCCTTCCTAGACTTAACAAAACCAGTTTTTTCAAGATCTCTGCACTGACCATGTCTTCTGCTGCTGTTACTCTGCAATGGTATCGAATCCACTTCCCACCCAATGCCGCCAGGACCAAGAACACCTAAAGGACAATCTAGTCCACTTACCCTCCTGGACAACCTGACCTTGAATGGTGAGAAGTTCATTCTACAACTTGCCTTCTTAGTCTGAAAGCTGCCTGTGTGCTTGCATTTAATTGTCCACACAGGCACAGAACTGCAGGGCCAGGACTACAGTTACCAGGGTGCTGAGGACTGGGAATCCCAGCCTCTTGATCTGAATGACCTCCCAGGTATGGGAGTCCTGCCTCTGCTCAGCCGAGACAAAAGTCAGCTGCATAGGCTACAATGAATGAGATCCTCCTGGTTAAGCCAAGCTACTGTGCAAACAGGGCCAGAAATAGTGTGCAGGTAGAGAGAGGCCACACATGGAGTCTGACTCCTGCCCAGTGACAGTGAGGGCTCAGCTGACGTCCTGACAGTATTTCCTGACACGTGTTTGCATTTTGTCCTATTAAAAAAGGGCTAAAAATGCCCTACAGAAAATAAAAATCCATATTCCCTGCTCTCCACCAGAACAATTATTCTCCCTAAAAATGAAACTTAGATTGGTTTGACTTGATTTGTTCTTGACAAATCCATGCTGGCTATTTTTAGTTACTTTATTTTCCTGCAGGCATTTACCATTATTTATCTGACTGTTTATTCCAGGATTGTTCCTAGGATTCAAGTTAACCTGATTTAAGAGTTACTCCTTTTCTGTTCTTTCTAAAAACAGGCATTATCTTTACACTTTCTTAAATCTTCTTTACCTCATCTGACTGCTCTTAATGACAATCTTTCAAGGTTCAGAAATTGCGTATCTATTTTCTAAGCCAAATACAGCAGATGTTAGGAGGTCCTGCTGATTTTAATTTGCCTCAGCAATCTAAATATTCCTTAATATTCTCTGTTTTCCCTGTGCTTGCTTTTCATGCTCCAGCTTTGGTTTAGAGATTGTATTTATCAACCTCTCCTCATAGTTAATACTTTTGTGAAGATTGAAAAAGACATTACCGAACAGATCAATCTTTTCCACTATGTGTACAGCAAGATCCATGCCTACGAAATCATTTTCAGGTACCAGAACAGAAGAATAAAGATCCTAAGCATGTCTTAACCTCCCCACTTTGCCTCTCCTAGCAGCCCTACCACACTGTAAGACACGAGAAGAGGTTCGAAGTCTCTTCAAAAGGTTGACAGATTTTACTTCTGTGCATAATAGGAAGTGGGGACTGGGAAAAGCCATATAGGAAGAATTAGAAGTGGAAAATGTGTGATGTTTTCAGGATTAAACCATGCTTTTTAGTCTTTTAAATATTTATATTTTGGACTGACCCACTACTAAAACATGGGGTTGAGAGTTCAGCTCTAGGACCGTAAGTTCAACTGAAGTGTGAAATGCACTGTGCCTACCTAATCTTTCCCAGGGACACACAAAAATGTCATCTTGCAGTACCCAAAATCACTGGGAAATTTGTTTTTGGTGGATATAATACAAGCAGTGAAGGAGAGGGCTCCACTTTGTGGAAACGATGTGAAACCTGCCAACAGAGTCCATCTCTGCCCTGATCCATCTCTTTCTATGTTTCTCCTTCTTCTGAAATAGCAGCAAGCAACACAAGTCTCCCAGCATTTAACTGGCTGAATTTGATCTCAGGCAGCACTGGATGAGAAAATACCTGTCTCCTTTACACGCCATGCCTGAGGTCCTCACAAGGTCCAACATAAGTCCTGCTTAAGTGCATTAGTACAAACTCCTTACCAGGGAAGTCACCTCTGCCATGATACCCAACAGCATCTACCACTATTGGTCCGTCATAGATGCCCCAGCAGCCCACCAGAAGCAACCAGTGGACAAAAACCAGTGACAACACTATTTAGGTCGCATTCCCCTTGCTATCAGTTCATGACCTATTTACCAACATTTCACTCTAGGAGGGGAAATGGCAGAGAGGTTATTAATGATAGACCTATTACCATTAATTTCTTAGGGAGCTGCACTACAAGGGCATGAACACAACTGAATTGGATGGGTAAAACTTTGTATTCATTCTGGTTCTTAAAAACTAAATAACAAATACTCTTGTGGGTTTTTTTGAGAGAATCTTGAAAAGGTAACAAAAAAAAATTTTACAAAAATCACTAGCATTTTGAGAGATAAGAAACTAGTTTTTGCTTACAAAAATTCTACAAATTCCTTCTTATCCCTATGGAGGAGGTTAAATATGGACCAGGCAGCTGAAGTCTCTTCCTTTCATTTCCCCTGCCCCCAGCTTGAACAAAACCTGCCCAGAGGCCCCAGTAGGATGTCCACCATATAAAATACCTAATTCCTGCTGTGTTGTCATAATGGAATTTGGGATCACAGACTTCCTCTTCCTCCCTACAGGAAGCAGGTGAAGTTGGGAGAGAGAGACCCGAATCCTCTTCCATATTCAGCGACACTGACAAAGGAAGGACAACGTAGTCTTTACCATCCTGTAGAATGCAATGAAAAAATACAAAAATTAAATAGGCTACAGAGATACACAGACATAAAAAACTACAGGCACATATGTGGAGAATGCATCAGTCCAACAGTGCTACCTTGGTTGTTTTATTAAATTATGAACACTATACCACCTTTGAAGGAGCGGCTACATTAAAGGAAGGAAACTTAATAAGAACCACTGCCAAGTAGTTTTAGTTTAAAAAAATGAGATTTTTATATGACATCCTGTAACATAATGTATAAACTGAATTTTTTATTGATGTCTTTGAAATAAAAAATGTAGTTTTTAGTAATGTTTGAATCCCAATGACACAAAGAACATGAACCTGAAGAAAAAAATAACCTTAAACTGAAATTGAGACTGAATTAGACTACAGCGTATTAATCAGAAAGACTAAATTAAGCATAAGAAGTAAATGAAAAAAAGAATGAAATGGACATAGCAAAAAAGGAAATTTTCTATCAATACTTTAGCATCTAATTTGATGTGAATAACAAGGATGGCACTTCTAAAAATTTTTTCCACTTGTTAACATTTCTGCTCTAAAGTATAAAGAGAATAAATGGGTTATGCATCCTTCAGTACTGCATACCTATTTATAGTCCCATAAGAAATCCTTTAGTAGATTCCACATTTTTTCTAATTTTTTGGCATCTATCCCTTTTGGATTACAATATGACATATGCATAATTAGCTATTAGTTATCAGACAGTAAATCATGTCTGTCTTTTAAAGTCACAGGACACTACAGTAAATGACAAGAGGGTCTAAATCATTAGCAATCCAACCATATTAGTTTATGGGCAAATATACACAAAGTATATTCTGAACATGCAAGGAAACACTTTTTTTACTGTGAGGGTGACTGAGCACTGGCACAAGTTGCCCAGAGAGATTGTGGAGCCTCCGTACTTGGAGATATTCAAAAGCTGCCTTGACATGGTCCTGGGCAACTGGCTTTAGGTGGCCCTGGTTGAGCAGGGGGGGTTGGACCAGAAGACCTCCAGAGGTTCCTTCCAACCTCAGCCATTCTGTGGTTCTGTGATACATAAGATTCAAGCTGCTCTTTAGGAAAGCGAAGAAACGCTATCCTTTCTGAGTTTTGGTATGCACAGAAGACATGATAGTTTGGAAGGGCAGGCAATTCCTAAGTTTGGAAGGGCAGGCAATTCCTACCATTACCAATAGGTCAGAAAGGGAGAACTTGTCTAATAGGAGAGCATGTAGCCAAATCCAGCCTCCTTCATCCAGTGTGGTCATATTTATTGCCCTGACCTTGTCCACTTCCGCAGTACAGGAAGAGGGAGCCACAGGATGGAGAACCTGGGAGAGAGGCCCATGTACCGCACCTGGATGCAGTGGGCTCTCTTACCACAATGTCTGCACACAGGACAAGTCCTAATACAGTGCATGGAGCTACTGACAGGCAGCAAAATGCCTGTATCCTCCTTTTCCAGAAGTCATTAAAAGCATTGCAGCCCACATCTTCATATATGCTAAGATATCCATCTTTGGCACAGTAAGAACAACAGGAGCTACCTGCTGAAATGCCTCTGCAGTATGCAGAGAAATCATCAGCAGAGCAAGGAATTGAGCCTGTGCCAAGACAGCTAAATACCCACAGCGCTGGTGTCATGGGAAGCCCTTGCTGGCAGGGCAAGGTGGCTTTTGGTTACCACAACGGACCTCTGCAATCTTCCCCCCCCCCCAGATTATTCTTCTCTGCAAGTTGCTCCAAATGCCGGTCAGTAATGCAAGCAGTGGAAGAAGCCCAGGCTCTCAAACAGCTCCAGTGGACAGTACCCAGCTACAGGATTTCGTGGTGGCTGGCAGGACAGGAGGGGTTCAGCTGGTGGTTTTAGCAACCAGATAATACCTTTCACGTACCTGACGGACGTTGGCTTGCAGTAAATTCCCCAGGTGCTCCACCAGCTCTGAAAAAGTTGGCCTCTGCTTAGGATCCCCGTGCCAACAATCCAGCATTGTTTGGTACCTAGAAGGACGAAGCCCATTAAAATATCAGCATAAAGAAAACAGCACCAGCTCCAGCTCCAGCACCTGCTATTATTGTGGGGTAAATGTGGGCAGCTGGAAGAACAGTTTCTTACATTTCTGGTGTTGTATAGTCTGGTGCTCTCATTCTTGTTCCTTCTTTCAGTCTTCTGCAAAATTCCTCATCAATTTTCACTCCAGGGTATGGTGACGCGCCTAAAATGAGAGCAATGGTAATTTTAATGCATTAGACTCCTAAATTGTGGGATTAATTTTCAAACAAATAATTATCTATGGCCTGAGTTAATAAGGTAATTCAGTATATTTGGATGTACAAAACAGTTTATATTTATGACGGAAACAGCAACTGATTGAGTAAATGAGGCACATCATCACATACTGAAATTTTATGAAGAAGCATTTCAAGTCCATGTTCCTACATCTGCATTTTTAAGGAAATTTGAGTATTTTATTTTGGTGGAGAAAATAAACAGGAAATTTTCAAGAAGTAAAAAAAAAATGCTAAAGAGGATCCAAGAACACTTTGACTGTTTTCTTCAGACTCTCTTGTTTAAAATTTAAGATGGCTCAGTAAAATTAAAGTGACTCACCTAATGAAAATATTTCCCACAGCAGAACTCCAAAGGACCATACATCACTCTGAATGGTATATACTCTATCAAAAATGGTTTCTGGTGCCATCCATTTTAGGGGTAGTCTGGCCTGAAAGTATTTCCATAAACAAAAAGGTATCACAGTTTANTTGTGAAAAAAAAAAAAAAAAAAAAAAAGGAGTCCTGACTTCATATTAATTCTCAAATTGAGAATCTGAAACTTACATCTCCTTTCCTGACGTAATCTGGGTCTTTGTAGATGTCTCGAGCCAAGCCAAAATCACAGATTTTGACCACATTATTGTCTGACAAGAGGATATTACGAGCAGCCAGGTCCCTGTGGATGCACTGCAAAGAGAAGTAAACAACTTCATATGCTGCCTGTCGTCACAGCTCTGTCCACAGGGCTGATCTCTTTCACATATGTGCTCTCCTACCCTCAAAGGCCAGATAATTCTTAAAACCTTTTAAGAAAAAGAAACCTCAGCATCAATATTTACTGATTTTAAGTGCTTTTTTGATGGTCACAACTGATTTGGCTCAGGGAGACTTGTGTTCCCAAGTCCAAACATACATCTGTTTATCCACTATACAGAGAGGGCCTTTGAAGTTAGCTAATTAATTATCTTAAGAAGCTGACACAAAACAGTTTGAGATCTGATTACCTTTAAATTTGCTTAGGTTCACTCAAATCTGTGTACTCCGTTCTCTCTCTGAAAAATATACCACACTAAAACGCCGATTTGATTCCAACACAAACTAATCTTGACTACAGAAAGAAAAGTCCATATCTTTACCTATGCAGAACAACAGCTCAGCCAACAACCCAGAGACTTCAAAACTCAAGCCTCAATAGCTTGAAGTAAAAAAGCCAGGCTCTGGAAGTGGCTGCAAATTTGCCTCTAGTACGGACTAGAACTGCAGATCCTGGAAAGACATTTTTACATAGACACGTCAACCAGGATATATGAAATGTAGACAAATGCATGTTTTTAGAAAAGACTCTGAAGTCTGCTCTTGAACACCTAGCCTGCACTCTAGAGCTGTGTTGTATTCCCTGCTTCTTTTTCCTTTTCCCATTTCTAAGTACCTTTTATTCCTATACAACTGCAGGCAATTCCTCACTGTTGCTGGAATTTACATCCTTTGAAACATGTACTACACGTATTTAGGATCAAACCACAGAAAAGCACTTCTAGAAGGCAAAAATGCAGGTGAGGTGCTATTGACTGCCAGGGTGTCTTTGGCAGGAGACTCTCCAAGGAGTCACCCATGAAGTTTCATAGGTGAGCATCATCTCTCCTCACCCTGCCCTTCCAATCCCACTGCACAAGTTACAGGCAACCTCCTCAGAGCAAACTCCTTTACTCTAGTTTAGCTCCAGTTACCAGGGATTTGCCCCAAACTCCTTTAATTGTCCTCGTAAGTCAGCTCCCCTCCTCCAACTACTTAATCATTCTTCTATGAATCAGTGACCCATAAACCTTATACAGATCACTAACATTTGTGTCAATAAATGCATGGGCTGTTTCACTCTGTAGTATTAATGATTCGGGTACATCTTAGGGCAAAAAGAAAATGTTGCAGATGACTGCTAGTCCAAAGATGAACATGCTGTTTCCTTCTATAGACCTACAGTACTATTTCCTACAGTCAAATAAATAACATGCCACTCTTCCTGAGAAGTTCCTTACTTTGCGTGAAGCCAAGAACTCCATTCCCCTCGCCACCTGGAAGCTATAACAGATGAGGTCCTCCATGGTCAAAGGGTTCTTGCAAAGGTCTTCAGGACCAGCTGCAAAGAATCAGACGACAGTCAAACATGCCCTTTGACACAGATTTCACCCACAGCTGCTTCTCAGGTAAAAGCCCATCTTAACCTTATGCCACATTGAACTGGAAGAGCAAACCAAGCCCTTTTTTTGCCTGTATAATTATCACTAACAACCCATTTTACACCAAACTAGTCCTGTGTAAAATAAATTTTGAGATGATGGGTTATACCCCAGGCCTCCTTGCTTATTTCCAGAGTTCCCACCAGTGGAAAGATTTGCAAAACAATTCCAAAAGAAAAACAACCAAAACTCAGCTCACAAGTTCCTAGGACAGGAAAGGCTTTCTGTAGTTTCAGCAGATTAATTTGGAAACCGAAGAGAGGGAGGCCCCACCTAGTCCTTACAGGAGAAGAATTTGCCATGGGGAGAAAGACTTGAATTTGGCAAAAGCCCTGCTAATTTAGGGTAGAAGAAACCTAACCTTATTCTCTAGTGACCTGGAGGAATAATGTATTCAAGTATCCAACAAAGATACACAGGCATTTAGTTCCTGCTGAAACAAACAACTCAATGACTTTGCTCAGCTCTTGATTTTAAAATGAAATTGAAGAACTACAACACTGGTGGCTAAAACCCTCATCTCAAGGCCTGCTTTAGGTCTACATACTTCTTACAACATCCCAGCTCAGAGGGTCAGTGGTTACACCAGGGAGGTCTGAAAAGGACAAAAATGGCGTGGAAATGCATAAAGTGCATGCCTGACATCACCTATTAGGATTGCATTGAAACCACAAAATCATCCTCCCTGTTAACATACTGATGTTTTTCTTTGCATTAAATGATTTTCAGTAGAAGTGGAGGTACAGGCAGTGTTGCTACAGCCTCCGTCATGACCAGTCTGACCCTACTGCTTGCCGAAATTAGCGGTCTCTGAAATATGTTGGCAGCACTGAGCACTTTGTGCTGTCTCTGCCAAAGAAGAACATGGCAAAAGTATCAGTGAAACTGCTGCAGAGCGTATGTATATCCAGGGGAGGCTTTGAATGAGTGAATAGTTCAGTTTTCCTGTTCCTGACAGACCACCTGCACAGTGAAAGGCAAATCAACCTCTCTCCTAACAAGCAGTGAAGCAACTGGCATTTCAAGATATTTAACTTCTGAGTAAACATTGAGGAAATTCAGTTAGCATGCTGGTGCATCCCTCTCTGCACTGCCTTCAGAATTTGTGCTCTGCAATTTTCCCTGAAGACACTGGGATGTTAAATAGATGGATCCCCAAAAGGCAGTGCACTAAAAATGCATCCTTTTCAGACAGGACAGTACCTGGGATTGGGCTGAGGGGTTTAGGATGCTGAACTAGATAATCCATAGCTCAGGAACTTTGGTCATCCAGGAAATACCCCACACACAGCTTTGAGGGAGCTTTGGAAATCACACAGTCCCCAATGTCCTTCATCAGCCCCCACCCATGACAGCTGTTCCAACACCAGGAGAAGATATATCCTACCGTCCTCCTCTTCCACGTCACTCAGGGACCGCTCCTCCACAAAGCCAGAGCTTGCTGAGCTCTGGCTGCTCGTGATGCTGTCCAACCGTCGCTTCAGGTCTGCAGAGACGTCACCAATGTAGTTCTCCTTCCCCTGCCGAAACCTGGCACTTTTGGTCTAGAAATGTGAGGGGAGGGTGGGAGAAATCAGAAGCAGAAAGTGTGCCAGAAGCTTCCTCAGGAGAGGCGATGAGGCTCCCCATGGTCTGTGCCAAGGGCACCACCGAAGGCAGGGAGGGCAGCCTAGCACTGGCATGACTGGCTGCTCTGCTCCAAGCTGGCTCTGGTTGGGGCACCAGGCTGGTGCGGTGACAGCATTGGCAAACCCCAAACCATGGCCACGAAGGCTCACCAGCTCGAGCACCCTCTGCTACTCCACAGCACGGCTTTAGCCTGCTCCTCCGTCCTCCCAGCTGCCCCCCAGGAACATCTCCACATGCTGGGGAATAAATAAATGCATGCTGACAGGCTGGCCTTCTCAGCCCCTGGTGCCCACTGCTTGTGAAGCACGCATGGATGCTGCCAAACCCCCTCTCATACACTTGAGCCTCTCTGTACTGCTACAGCTTTACATCCCACTGCTGCAAAGGCCCTTCTGCTAAACCTCTACCTTGGCAAAAACCCTAGCAGCCCTCAAAATCTGATTTATTTCCTTCTTCCCCTAAGCCACTGAATGCATCTAGGGAAGATGCCAGTCCCACAGGCTTCCTCCACCACATTTCCATTTTCTCCTGCTTTGGTTTGGTGACTTTTCTTCCCTGGCAGGGCTGTGTTTTCCCGTTGCCAATTCCCATCCCCACCGCTTGTGTAAGCAAGGGTCAGCACCCTCGTGAAACCCTGCCTCTTCCTTCAAGGCCTCTCAGATATTTGTTTATCCTTTTTACCTCACAAGAGGATGCAGCAAGTTGCCTTTGCCAATATAAAATAGTAAACAATGACTCCAAGGATAAAGAAAAATAACCCCCTGGAGAACCAACAAGCAGTTGGAAGAAGCTCTGATCTAAACACAGCAGCTGCAGGAAGACACAGGTCTACCAGTGTAGCAAAGCACAGAGCAGGGGCCTCTCTCTCAGCTGTGGGTGAAAAAGGGTAGGGTCCCGAGCATGATGCTCCGCACTGGGTACATGCAGCCATGCTCTTCATCTAGCAATCTGACCCTCAGAGGGGATGGATCCTCCCAACCCTCTCCAGAAGTCAGACCTCCTCTCAGAGGCATCCAGAAATGAGTTTGAAAACGCCAGCCTCCATCCTCCCCCTCCTTTCAAACTGGGGTGCGAAGAGGGGGTGTTGTGATGGATGTCCCCTTGGCAAAGTACTTGGGAGGTAAAAAGCTGAACATAAACTCATGAGATACATCAATTATACAAAATGATTAAAAGCAAAAAAATGTATAACCTGGTTCAACAGTGAGCCAAGGGGATAATGGAAAGGATAATCACATGACAGAAGATACCTACGGATATCTGATGGATATATACACTAAGTAGGGAGTGCAATTTTTTAAGGTGGTCTGGAGCTTAACTAAGAAAGGAAAAAATTCAGGCTGATAATCAGAAAAAACTTCCTGACAGATATGGCCAAGTGTAGAACAATCTGCCAAGGGAAATAGTGGAAGCCCAGTTCCTTTGCACATTTTAAGCTAACAATAACAAAATAAGTACATTGCAGGGGCCAGGGGAAAGACTAGATGACCTCTGATGTCTTTGCCATCTCTCATTCCCATGAGAAGTACCAGATATTCAGTGTCCCCAAGGATTGCCACTTCAGTCTACACTAGAAACAGAAATATCGTGTGGAAAAAAACCACCAAATCAAACATTTTGTTGTTAACCTTGACTCCTTACCTTGTATGGGACAAATTCACTCCTCTTGCTCCGAAGGTAAGCTGACAGATTTCCAAACTTGCAATATTCCACAATCACCATGAGTGGGCCTGTACAACACGTGAAGCAATTCTTTAGGAAGACCATTTATATTCCACTTTATCTCACAGCAACCCTTTGTGGCTAGAAATACATATATTTCAAAAAGCATTCTACTATGCAGAAAAAACACCAGTAATAAGAAAAATCTAATCAAAGCAGGGAAGTGATTCCTTTTCTGCTGTATAAGGAAGGAAAAGAAAGTACATACTTTTGAAAATCACAGGCCTAATTTCATATGTGAAAATGTATAGTGGTGTGCTTATACTTAAAGTGCCAACAACTGCCAATGCTAATTGACATTGTAAGGATGCGACATACACATTTGAATGAACTTCAGTGCAATTAACTACTCATCTGCAATAAAGTACACACATGATTATCCATGCATTTTTGTGCAGGCAGTTCAAGTCCTAAAAAACTTAAAACAGGAATCTTGGTTTCAGACACAGATGCCTTAATGTACAGTCCAAACGTGGTATTTCATGCTCACATTGCTTCATATAGGCATATGCTACAATGATAAATTTCCATCCTAGGTTCCAGATACTGGCCATCTCTATTCTATTATGGAATAAACAAGGAAAGAAATATTTATGGATTATGTTTCCCTCAACTACTGCACTTCTGTCATGGAACTTTAAAAATTAAATTCTGATCCCGCAGTAAGCCAACAAGTCAGCTTCCCTGAAAAATTATTACTGAGTTACTTTACACCGAATTTCTTCTAAATTAGCGTGCAGTGCTGGATTTGTTATATGAAACATCTGTCCCCAATTATAAAATAAAATATGTTCATCCACCCAGAGCTGGACTCCAAATTGCAATCTCCCCTCCTACACACACACACAGAGGTACCCACAGTCCATCCAAAGCCAGGGAGGGAAGTCACAACTTGGAGTTACACTGTAGCCTGTGACAAGAATAAGACCGATTCTTTAAATCGTCCACTCTAAAGTGGATCTGAGGCACAGAAAAGTAAAGTGATAGAACAACTAAGGGATGGAGCTGGATGTGGAACTCGGGGCTTCTGAGCCCTTATTCCACCTCTAGACCTGCTTACTCTTATCAGAATTATTTTTTAAAAAAGAAGACTATTTCTTCCAATCCTTAATTCTGAAACTCAATTTTCTATGCAGCAGAAATAGGGTTTTCATTAGCACCTTCCCACCCACTGAGAAGTTACTCACCTCCTGGCTTTGTGCAGGCTCCAAGTAAATTGACAACGTTGAGATGATGGCCAATATGAATGAGGATCTTCAGCTCTGACATAAGTGCTCTGTGCTCACTATGGGTTGCACCCTCTGCAGAGGTAAAACAACACAGATCAGGAGCATCACAGACAGAAAGGTCTTCCCCTCCTCTGCATTCTCTTCTGTTATTTTTCCAGCCCATTTAGTGCAAAGTCTTGTTGGTTGGTAGCCTGGGCCGGTTATGCTGCAGGACACTGATGAAAGCTGGGCACATGAATGACAGGGTTGGTTTTGCTCTGCTTTTAAACATTTTTCCAAAGTTTGCCAAGGGCAGTACATCAGAACAGGGACACAAACAATCCAGATTAGCAAACATCTTTTTTTCCTACAGACCTTTTGAGCAGCTTGTACTCTGCTGTTTGACCCTCCCAGCCAAGAAGAGCTAGCAACATTGCCCCATAGCCATTGCTGGGGTCCACGCTAAGGGTCCAATGGGTCCATAGACTGGGGGACTGGGCCAAACGTGCCTGACCCTGCAGCCTCACCAAAAGCCTGGACATGTGGCTGGTGTCCTCATCTCGCAGGGATAGAAGGGGAAGAAGAAACAGCCGAAGCACTGGGGAGAGAGGAGCAGAAGAGGCAGCTCTCTGCAGGCTGCCTGAGCACTGGGAAGCTGGAGGGACAGGGCTTTCCAATTTTTATTGTCATTACTGCACACTCATCCCATTGCAACGAGTCTGCAACAGGTCTTGCCTGCGCTTGCAACTGCTCACACTGTACTGTCAGAAATCCCTTGGCTTTCCCACGCTTCCTCCAGTACAGCACAGGGTGGGATACAGCCCCCGGCTGCTGGCAGCCCCTTTTTGCTGCCCCAGCTACGTCCTCTTCAGGAACAATTTGTCTGGGAACCACAGCTTTCAACTTTTCTGTGGCAAATGCGAGGCACCATAATATGATTTAAAGTCAGGAGAAAGCTGTTCAAAACTATGACTCATTTTGGAGCGTGCCTAAGCCATTGTCTGAGACTTGCAGAAAGCTCCCTACCAGGCTGCATAAGGCAAAAATGGACAAGTGCAAAGTGCTTGCAGGAGCAAGTTTATATTCTGAACCTGAGTAGATCTATAAAGCAATGGCTAAGAAACCACAGTCACATTGCTCCAGTTATGATGAGGGAAAGGCATGTACTTTCCCTAATCATTGCTTCATAACACCAACTGTTAAGCCAAACTTGTATACGCCATTGGTACAAACATTTTGATTTTTTTCTATCTACCGGCTATAGTACTGGCAATTATCCCTATTTTGTGTATTCAAGGTGAAGTTTTAGTCATCATTTTTACCTTTAAGCATTTTGACTGCCACTGTTTTGCAGGTAGCAGTTTTGTCGATCCCAAACGCATCCGCTTCTATGACCTGGCCAAAAGCTCCACGCCCAAGAGGTTTACCTTGAAGTGAGAAGATGAACATACTCCGATTAATTTGCCTGAAACAGCAACTCTAAACTGAGTTTATGTATCAGAAATTAAGAGGGCTGATAATGGGGAGAGGATGCATTATATCCTACGAGACCACAAAGCCCACCTGGGGGTCCTGCATCAGGGCAGCCCCATGGCAAGCCAGGACCTGAAACACCTCCCAGCACAGGGCTGGCTGCAGTATTGCATGGCTCATGCAATGAAGACACACCTAGCTTTAGCCGGTCTCTGGGAAACTCCCACTTGCTGGCATCATACGGGAGCCGTTCACAGTGCTCATCTATAGGGACTTCATCAGGATCCATGATGATTGACAAGTAGCCAGTCTTCATGTCCCCTCCGTTGGCCTGGAAAATGGTATTAGTTGTAGTTGCGCAGATTTTTTGCTGGCAATGTGCAGGCAAAGTGCCATTTTCTCACTTTGTAGTGTTTCACTAGTTCCCAGAAATGCCAGGCTACCATTTCCCTACACCATGTCATCATGAGTGTGATCATCGTTAATTACTTGCACTTTTTTTGTTTTTTAATAAACAAAACTAGCTGAAACATTTTTTCTCTTGCGAGGGCCTGTTCAATTAAAAACAAATTTCTGTGCCCCAGGTTCCAGGCAAGAATGTTACGGCATGGAGAGAAAAAATGTGTCTGTTGATTTAAAAACAATGGGGAGAAACAACACAAAAGGCCTCAAGTCAGCTCTCATTTGTCATGCAAGACTAGTGCTGATAGGACAGTACAAGAATTTTTTCATTACCCGCTTAACGGTCCGGAGGATGATTACAAGAAGCAACCAGAAGAACATGGCAATCACTGCAGTGCCAACAAGGATAATGAGCTCCAGATTTGTTTTTTCTTCAGCGCCTGGGAAGAAATAAATGAATATCTGAGTGATAGTTGGAAGCGTATTGATTTTGTTCATTCATTAAAGTACAGAATGGAGGTCCTTGTTCTGAAGGTTCGTTTTAAAAGTGCAACATGGAGCAAAGAAACGAAAGCAAAATAAAACAAAAAGCTTGAGTTTTTTATGTTGGAATATTACGTTTAGTTTCATGCTGCTTTACACACTACCCGATGTCTTAGCATCAGCTTTGTTCCAAGGACAGTATCTGGACCTTTGGCAAATATAAAAAAGTGAAATCTCACATTTTAAAAAGAAATCATTGTTTTAGAATACTCAAAATGAATGACTCTTTCTCCAGAAACTGAAAAAAACCCATCAGATAGTAAATAAAGTGCTGTAAGAATGACCCGGAGAACAATCTCTCTCTTGTTTCTTTAAATGCTTCAGCTGGAGCACGAAAAAACATGGTTCTACAAGAACACATGAAAATAAGGTCTTATTTACAACATCCCTTTTCCAGTAAAATAGTCTCCAGCAGATACCACTTGAACATCTATTAAGGCACAGGAGCAGCTCTCTTCTTCAGCTCCCATTCACCACATCATGCTCCTCTCTTTGATCCTTTGCACCATACAGATTTTCCTACAAACTCCATTGCATGACCCCAATGAGCTGCACTATAAATTTCTTGGAGTGAAACAGTATGTCCTTCACAGATTTTCAACTTTTACAGACATGTCACAGCCATATTTACCACATCAGCTGAAATCTACATTGATGTCAGCTGCAGGCATTTTCCACCCCATGTAAACATATTGCCCAACATCTTAATATCCTAATGGGACCTATAAGAATAATAGGATACTGTTTTAATTACCTTAACTGAACAACAGAATGGACAATCACCCTGACCTATAAGACAGAGGTCTGTGAAGGATTCAGTGACTAAATTTTGCAAATGTACTAATATCAAGGGCAGTTCGAGGCTTCTCATTGCAACTCTTGGTGGAAAGTCCATCATGGTTCCAGCTACTTATACTGCAGACTAACCTCTTGTTAGGATTTATTGTTTATCATTGCGAATTGCATTTCAGCGTGCCACAATAGGACTGGAACAAGTGAGAGACGGGTCTCAGAAATGCTATTTTCAGAGCTTGGTGGACTAAGGCTGGAGTCCCCTAACCCAAAACTGCTACCTGTTCCTATCACTGAAATGGGACAGCAATCACAGCAGACTGCACAAAGTCTTCACTCTATTTTTCTTAGATGCTGTGACAGTAATGACATAGTTTAAAAAGTTAAAACTGTTTAAAATCATAGTATGACAATTATATTACCAAGACAATAGAGATGCCCCAGGGTATCTGCAGTTTTAGGTGGGCTCTGTTGTATAGGTTTGCATGTAATATAGACTGGCAGAATTTTCTTTGTGACCATAAATAAGATAGATTCAGCTTTTGTTGAAAAGCACTAAACATTGTGGAGAAGAAAGCGTCAGCCTCATCAGCTGGGATTACGATGGCTATGACAGCACCCAATTTGAGCTTGATAGGAATGGTCACGACTTTTCAAAAATCTCATGATGTATTTTCAGATCTCCAATTGGGATAGCTAGTAGATTTTCCTTTTAGTGATTATAAACATTTCATGCACAATCTGGAAAGAAGCTAACACTAACCTTCCACTGAAAAAAAAGCCACTGCTTTTCTGCATCCAAGGACATTGCAGGCAAGGCAGGTGTATAGCCCTCCATCTTCTTTCCTCACTCGACGTATGGTGAGTGTTTTGTTTCCATCTTTCAAAACAATACCTGGAAAAAATCATGATTCTTAGTTCTGCTAATTTTATGCCACTTTGTGTTAAAAAATCAAAATGAAACTTTTCATAGTGAAAATCAGCAGTGAGTCCTGTGAAAAAAAGCACTTAAGTGATAGAAAATTCACAGCAAAGGAGCAATCCTCACCTGAATCTTCAACAAGGGTTTCGTTATTTTTAAACCACATGATGTTTGGAGGAGGAATGCCATTCGCTGTGCATGACACTTCTATGGTTTCACCAATGTTTGTTGTTTGATTTTCCAAATTTCCTATGAGTGTGGGTGCCATAGGCTCTGTTGGTTTGAAAATACGGCAAAATTACTGACCACTAGAGAAAACATTCATTTTTGCAGTAATAGCACTTGATGACACTCTACTCACTTGGCCCAGTAACAATGTCTCAAATCCTTTTATAATATCAACAGCCCCAGCATTCATGTAAAGATCATAGCTAAACTTCCACATGACATGAAAAAATGGCAATAGTCAAGAAAATCTTACCACTATTGATGTAACCTGCTTTAGATGGTTTAATTTGTAACTGCTTAGGCTGCTGAGGGAAGGGGGAATAGATGAGAAATCGCTTCCCTCATGTTTCTATTTCCAGGGTCATTACAAGAAGTCTGATAGTGCTGGTCCATCAAACGTCCATTCAGGACAGCCCATGAACATGCATAGGTATTTTCCTGAATCTGCCTAATCAGCCTAGATATCTAGATCCCAAAGCAAAGTCATCACTATTTGTGTGAAAAAGCGGATTGGTTATCAGCTTGCATTGCTTGTGCCTGAATACCAGCATCACGTCATGACAGTTTTAAATTACAGACACTACTTCAAACTCAAGAGTCAGTGACCCAAACCAGTAGCATTAATGCTATGAATACACACATGCATTTAGAGGGAAAAATGTGTTTTGAAAAGAAAAACTGAGAAGTTACTGAGCTAAACACATGCCACTATTTGTGCAAAAGCCAAACTCATCTCCTTGCACAGCACAGTGGCTCAGTCAGTGTTTTCTCACTGTTACTGGTGAAATAGTAAATTCCTGCTGCCCAGACGAGCCCCAGACCTGCATTTTACAACAAATGGTCTAAATCTATTTAACAAACTGAGTGCACCATTAAGTCAACACATGCAAGGCCTGAAGGCACCAAAAAATGACACTACTGCAGTTATTTTCATACACAACCACCCATTTTGGTTCACAGTAAGAGATCTGTACCTTGAACAGTGAGATGCTTCACCAGGCAGTGCTGTGTTTTAGCCTTTTTGTCCTGAGCAATGCAAACATAGTCCCCTCCATCCTGGAGGGAGATGTTGCGGAGGATGAGCTCTAGGGTGACATTTTCACCATTGGTATTTGAAACCGTCGCGTTCAGCTTTTGGAGAGCATTGAGGTTCTTGCAAACAGGCATGGGCAGCCCTCCAAAGGGAGTCTGCGAAACGTGAGCACTGAGTTTGTACCACGATAGCTTCTCAAAGGTGAATTTGTCTGCCGTGCATTGCAAGGACATGTTATCCTTCTCTGTGAGTTGATTCCGAGGCTGGAGGTTAATTTCAAGACCTCCTGCAAGTTAAAAAAATAAAAGAAATTCCTATTAGGTTGCACATTTTGTTGCCAACGTTAACTTGAAAAAGCCATTTTACAAATAGAGCCTTATCGTCATCTTACCCAGTTGTAAATAAGGAAACAAAGCACTGAAAAAATCAATCAATCAATCATCTAAAGAGTACAATCTCATTAAAGGTAATAAATTTTAAATGGATCAAAGGAACGTATACAGGAATGTAATGAATACTGTTCCTCTTCCTGCAGAAACTTACAGCAACCTAAGATGATTCTTAGCATTATCTTATAGTTCATTTTTAGATTTGGATTAAAATAATATTTCAGCATGTGAACATGGATATGGACTGATTTTCAAGAAGACAGAAGCTCTTTGCCACTGGTTTTGAAAATGTTCATCTTAGATTTTACAGTACATCTTTACTCATTTTGTGACACTACCATAATTTCTCTGCAGCTTTTTTAAGTGACTGCAAAAGCCCAATAGCAATTACTCTCGGGACAATAGTGCCCATTTTGCATCGTTTTCACGGGACTGCCACTCCACTGATGCCAACAGAACTAATCACTTGGCTGAAGTTAGGTGGTGACTTTAAAGGCTGCCTTAGCAAAACCTTAGGTAAATCTAAAATCCTAAAGGATTAAAGGATTTTATAAAGGACAGGAATCAGACAATGGCGTTGAAGCGCCTATCATTAGCAAAACAGATGAAATAACATTAACCTGGCCATCCTCAACAGGGTATACTTACTGGTCACATGAAAGGAGATAACTCTCTCACTTGACCCAGCTCTGTTTGTAGCCATACATCTATACAAAGCAGATACATTTGCTGCTTGAATCACAAGGCTGCTCACAGTCTACAAAAGAACAAACGAGCAATTTCATACCATGTCAGTGCTAAAGTATGTATGTGAGCCTGACCACCTCAACAGCTCAGCAAAGTGCTCTGCAGGTATCTGCACAACCAAAAATCCCTCCAAAGCACAAATCCATGGCATGGTGGGAACACAGTCCCCTCCTGACATTTATATTTTTGTCCTTAAGTGTGTAACAATCAGGCAAAAAAACCCAAGAAAAAGCAGCCTGCCAGAAGGCAGACTTTAGTACATGTGTTAATAAATGCTGCACCCACAACTTTTTCTGCTCTTCAGTCTCTTCAGCTTTTCCTTATTACAGTTAATTGGCAAGATTAACTCACCTAACTTCAGACTGCTAAAGGGTAAGCACTGAAATCTAAGTTATGTTCCTCAATGGAGACTCACTTTGGGTCCGTGTCTAAAGGACTCGAAAGTGTGTATCTCTGTCTATTGGCTTCAGTAGGAGCTTGGACGACTAGCCAAGTAGATCCCCAAGTTTAACAAAAGGTGAAAAGGGACTCATCTCTAGTGATATATTTCCAGATATGTGGACTGATGAACAGGGCTAATCATCCCCAACTAACAGAAAAGAAAATCTGCTCACCTTTGTTTTCCCAGCAATAGTAACAACTCGGTGCTTAATTTCAACCTGATTCCCACCCTTTCTCTCTGAAATCACTTTCCATTTCCTGCATGCATACGGATTGGCTCCTGAGCGAACTTTCCTGAGATATAAGTAGAGACATACACATTAGATGAGACAAATATTCGCCCTTCAGGAGAGTGGGTTTGTGTTCTCTTTATAATATGCAGATATTTGTCTGTAAATCAGATGCATCACTGGCCACAGCCTGCATCTGGGAGGGAAGAGTATGTTTCTGGAAACATTTCTGTTAAATTGCACCCTATAACCTTCTGAGACCTTTGTGCTCTGTAAAATAAGGAACCCTCAAGACTAAAGGTGAATTTCCTAATTAATCTGCCTGTGTCAGCTCAGTCAGGATGCTTGGAGGGAAGCAGCTATTCTGGGAACAAACCTCCATTCATAAATGGATGATTCAAGTTAATTTAGTTCAAAGGAAGACAGAGAGACATAGAAAAATCACTGAGCTCCCTACAAGAATTTCTTGAGGACAGTAGCCATTGTGTAGGAAGCAACCAGGCACCAAAGGAAGAAACTAGTGGAAATCATTTTAAAAACAACAACAGGAAAGAAGAATGCTTTTTTTTTTCTGGCTTCTTTTTTTTTCTTAAAGGAAATCTGGGCTTATGGCAGGCCCAGATAAGGGAAGCTGCGTGAATCTCAGTCAGGCACTCTCTCTATCATTCCCCAACATCAATCACTGCACTTCCTCCAAGATACACTTTCACACAGATAAAGAGCACCGTCACACTCAGCACTAGAGCGTAAGAAAAAAACCACCACAAGGATCCGTAATTAGCATAAACAGCAAATTTCCTCTGTTTGGGATGGAGTTTTGGGCCTGCAGCCCACAGGGAGATCTGAGGGGAGGGCACGCAGATAGCTGCATTTGAAACCCCGCACAAGTCAAGATGCCTTTCAAGAAAGCATGACAGCAACAGGCAGCTCCTCGCTGCGGGTGGCCCTTGCCTCTGCTGACAACGATGACCTTGGCAGAGCCTGCTTGCAACAATCTGCCTATTAAGTACAAGTAAGTCTTTTCTTCATTGGCCATTGGGTTCACACTGAGTAACGAGCCTAGACAAGGGGTGCACCCAAAAAAACCTCAACCCAACCCAACCATCACTCAAGAGCTCCGTAAGCTGCAGAAGATGGCAAGGGCTTAGCACTCACTGGGGACTGAAAGTGCACTCCTCCTCCAGCTGCCAGTGCCAGAGGATGGCGGTGGGCGGCGGGACGGCGTAGACTGTGCAGGTGAGCACCTGTGTCGAGCCGTACTTGTAGGAGTCGACGGGCGCCAGCAGCGCGTTCTCGCCGATCTGGGGGGGGACTGGAGGAGAGAGGAGCAGGTTACACCTCCCACTAACGGCTCCACCACGTGCATGCATTAGTCCCACGGCAACTAATTCACGCCATGCCCCACGTCTGAGTGCAATGCAGAGCATCTCCAAGGACACGTTCGGAAGAGGTGAACCTGCCCAACACCTTGAGGATCAGGCCCTCAAGATGCAACGCTTAGGATCTCCCATAAAATCTCCCTTCATTACCCCTGGTTTAAAATGCAGCCCTCGGACTTCCACCACTATGCCCAACCATTGAATGCATATTATTCCCAAGCCCTGACCCCACTGCATGTAGCCTCGCCGCCCTTTCCAAGACCTGCTGTTTTCAAAGCATGGGGGCTAGGCTGTTTCCTGGGGAGCAGAGAGGAGGAGGAGGAGGAGGGTTGCACAGGGCAGGGCAGAAGAGGAGGGACAGCTTGCGTGTGGCAGGAAGGATGGGCGAGGCGGGACAGGGCCAGGATGGAGTGGGGTGGGGGAGGACTCCAGCAGCATGGCCAGCAAGGAGGGCAGGAAAAGAGCAGGACAAAGAAATAATATACAGAAAAAAAAAAAACCAACCCACAAAGTATCATCACAACAACAACACCAGGAGCGTGCAGCCTCTCGAGGCAGGAGAGATGGGCCACCTCTGCCCTCCCAGGGCTCAGTTTCAAGTCCTCTCCTCCCAGCCACCACCCCCACTCAAATCTTCATAGCTCTGGGATTAATTTAATCCTAAGAATGGTAATACACTGCATCCACACGTGAAAGAAAGGTACCCTTTTGGTACACCACTTACCATTCACAAGCAGGGTAAATGTATGTCTCTTCTGCATCTTGTTAGTAGGGTTTGTAAGGACAACAGTGTAATTCCCGGCATCCTTTTCAGTTGCTTCAGTGATCACTAATGTGTAGCCAAGCTTAACTGTATGATTTGCATTGATGGCTTTTCCATTTTTATACCTGAAGAAAATATAGAGCGCTTTGAATACTTCAGATATTTACCTTGACTAAGAATAGCTCCGTTTTTCAAACATGTTATGTCCCGATTCTCACCATTTTGCCTCTGGTGGAGGATATCCTTTAAACTTGATGGGAATTTTGACTGTATCACCTAGCCTTGTCTCAACCACATTCTCCATTCTCTCCAGATGAATAAAAGGACTTTCTGCAAAAAAAAATTAAATTAAATGGTATTTCCACACGGACAAAAGTGTAAGTGCTCTTGATTTGGGTTTGCACTTAACGGCAGATGACAAGTAGGGGCCAGCAACAGGACGCCACTGGTAAAGCACAGTTGGCTCCAAACTGGGCTCTGGAGAGATGGACCCACCACGAAAACCCAGTCCTTTCCCTCACAGAGGAATGAACCAGTTCCCCCACCGACGAGCTCTGGAAAGCAGAGACAAGACTCAGCTCTCAGGATGGTGTGCCAACTGCCAACCTAGTGTCAGACCTGTGTGTGTGTATATTCATATATATCTATCACATATATATGATATACATATGATACATGTATATCATAAAACTGGCTCTAATCTTCCTCTCCAGGAAACAATAGTATTCAAAACTACAATGTGATAAAGTTAGATACTTTCAGCCTCTTCTCAAGTATATATTTGAATGGTTGCAGTCACAGAATACTTTGAAATAATTTACATTACTTTTTTTAAGTTATAAACTTACATTCAGACTAAGACAGCAATTAGCCTTTTGACTAAGAGTCAGAATGGTATGGACTTAATATCTGGTACACCTACTACAGCACATGATCTTGTTTTGACTTCTGAAGAGAAACAGAAAAAACCCAGGAGAAAATTGAGTCCATCTTGAATCACTGCCACATAATAAGTTTGAATGTTTAAAAAAAAAAAAGCCATTAATAATCTGGCCCCTGAAATCTCACCTCAGGAAAACCAGTCTCCTTCAAAATATAAAACCCTTTGTCTGACTCAGTTCTCAAAAATGGGCCAGTCTCATGCTGGTAATTTTTTTCTAGAAGTAAGCCAGTGGAGCTGCTGGGGCTCTGCCCAAGAGAGCCTTGAGAAAAGGCTGTAGGACGTGGCCTCATATTTATCTATGCACTTAGCCAAAGTTGTTTCCTTTGCATCATTTCTGTACAGCCAAAACTCCATTTGATTCATCTGTTCATAATATAAAAGCTGAAATTTCCATTTTCCTAGCTCCATTCATGCTGACCCAGACTCTTGTCCTGCAGAGCCACCAGAATCTAGCCTAAGTTCACTTGGAGTGAGAACAGGCAACCCTTATACAAAGTCATCTACACAAATTCAGCTTTACAGGACCTCAAGGAAGTCAACACAGAAGAGGACCAGAGGCTTACCTCAGTTTACTGCCCATTTTCCTATGGGATTCTACAGCATTCAGTAACATACAGCATCGTTTAAAGTCTTATCGTTAGCTAAACTTGTGGTATAAAAATAATCCTACAGTGGGTGCAAGAGAAATACCGTAGCTGCAGTTTGGTTCATTTATGTCATTTGATTCATCACCGAGGTGCCTTCTGCATCCCAGTAATCAACCCCAAATCTGAAGCAACCAACAAAACTGAACTAGAAGATGCCATACCGTGGATAATGAAGTAACTGCTGTTTTTCATGTTCATACGACCACTGGATGCTGCACAAGTATATCGACCTTTGTCACTTAAGGACACACTGTCGATGGTAAGAGTGCTTACAAACTTCTTTACTTCTCCTGCAGTGGTTTTTAAATCCCTTATGGTGGCACGTTTTTCCTGTAATAGATGAAAGACAGAGGTGTTTGGGAATTGTATTGTTATTCCTCCTGCCATCCTTTGCACACCTGTATACACTAGCAATTTCTTTGTGTATCATCATCTGCTTTGTCACTATTATAAAGGGGGAGTGACATTACACCTAAATCAAATGTCATTGCAATGTTGGCACCTTTAAGTTATTACGGATTTACCTTGATGGAAGGGTAGTCCCATTTAAAATCAATTCCTACATTCAGCTCTGTCCTCACGGTGCAATTGAGAACAAGTTTTTCTCCCACTGCCAGCTCTACTTGGTAGTGCGGGTTCATCGTCAGGTCATAAATTCGGTATCCTAAAGGAAGACAAAGGCAGACACAAAACATGGGGGTAAGAAGAGGTTTCTTTACAGCACTCAGGACCAAATTTCCCAAGTGAATTCACCAAAATGCCCACCAAAATCCCAGCTACAAAAAGGCCCCTCGATGCCCCAGTGCAGCATGATGACAGGTGTACAAAGGAGCCTGGAGGGAAGGGATATGCCTGCCCTGAGCACTTCCCATCTGAGAGCTGCATCTGACAGCAGCGCGGCAGGATGTATGCATTTGATCAGAGCCCCCCCGGTGGTGGGAGCAGGCAGGAGACGGTGACCCACACAGTTCCTCTGCCTTGGACACCTTCTTCTTACCCTTGTGAGACCTGAAACTAAATGAGATATATCCCCTTCCCCAGCCATAAGCGGGAACTTTATTAAGAATAACAGTCTGGCTTTGGCAAAATTATCCAAAGTTTACTTTGAGCAATAAATTTTTAAAATATTCCAAAACAGAATATTCTGAATGCAGAAACTCCGCAGAAATTCTGAATTTGCTCCAAATCAGAGTGAGGACTCTTGAATTTGGTGGAGAAGCAAGAGCCTGCTGTGCAGAGAAAAAGGTGGAGGGCTGCTACACTTTCCTGCTGAGCAAGGAGAGACTACCTTGGTGCCGTCTGGCCACTTGAAGTGGTCACTGTGTCCTCAGCCAAAAGAAAAATAGCTGCAGTTTCAGCTCAGGCTTGAGCCTCCACAGAATCATCATGTTATTTCTGGGTTTTGATGAACAACTGACAAAATATACTAGGAGAGCACAAACCCCTGTGAGAGTCAGGATATAGGTCTGAAGGAGACAAGACAACCTAGCTCCTAGTGCGACCTTCAGATCCCCCATTCCCTTGGTAAGCCCTCAGAGCAATTCCTTTCCATCTGCTGCTGATGGATGCCTGCCTCTAGTTCCCTTCAGCTATGACTTGGATCCTGGATAAGTGAATACAGTACAGAATAGAGTGATTTTAGGAAAAAGGCTTGCATTGTCACGAAAAAAAAAAAAAATTCCTGGCATCTATGTAAAACACTAAAAATAGAAGCACTTATCCCAATGATGAACCAGAAAGAACACAATACATTGCATTTAAAAGAAAAGTAATATATATTACAACATCCATTCTGCATTAGCTGCATTGTCAGTATTGAATAACCTAGAGTCCAACCAAATATAATTGGTTCAGTATGTTGTAGCGAGCAAAATAACATTGGCTATAGAGAAAAAAACCAAAACTTTGGCTTACCTACAACTGCAACTATGTATATCACAGACTGGTAGCTTTCATCATCTATTTTAGCTTCACAGAAGACCATGCCCGCATAGTTGATTAAATGACTGGGTATAGTGAAGCCTTTTTTATTATTCCATGAAATTGATTTACCATCAGGAACAAATATCTTTTCTGGATATTTCTGTTTGAAATATTGATAAAATACATAGTCAGATTTCAAAAGTCAAACAACTGAATTTTCAAGTCCAACATTTTGCATAACTGCAGGGTCCTAGTTTTAACATCCTAGCTCAGGCAATCTCCCTTTCGTAGGCAATCACTCCACACTTTGAGAGCGCAGGATCACGGACAAATACAGTTACAGCACTCACCTTGTAATCACAGGCTGTAAAATTCCCATGGATGGAAAGAAGTTTTTAAGAAATGTATTTATACTTCAAGCAATGTATTTATGTCACAGTGATTTCAACTAACTCTTAAAATAATAACAGGCTTTTTCCTTACCGCATGTAGAGATACATTGAGATTTGATACGGTTCCAAGGCACGGCACTACCACAGTTTTATTCTTAGTGATGTATACAATGCCAAGCTGATCACTAACTGAAGTCACAAATGGAGATCTGTAATCTAGAAGAATATTCAGTTGGAAAATGGATATTATTTGTCATGTGATTATGGAGGAAATTTCGAATTTTGTTCTTTCCCTGTCTATTTCTTCTCAAACCAGTTTTATTCTTTTCTATGTGGTGAAACACTTAAATGATGAGACTAAATAGGGGGTACATATTTTGACAGACATCCCCCCCAGCTTTACAATATCAATATTCTCAAAACAGTTATCACCAGCTGTGCGCACTTTGGAGAATAGCTTCCTGCCACCGCAGTCTTTGTGCAGACAAAAATCTGATTTAACCTAGTGTGACTTTCCTTGCATAAGTATTACAGGAAATATCAGTTAAAAGTAGTGACATGCTACGATGGCTCCCCCAATGGCAGCATCCTTTTCAACGTCAGACCAAAAAAACACCAGCAAGTTCAAGATCTTATAAAACAAGCTAACCCATGTACATAACAACATCTCGGTTTTCAAGATGGCAACTATACATTAACAATAAAAACAAAAGAGAGCGCATAGGAAAATGAGTATGAAGCCACCAGTGCAAAAAGGCAGATGCCTCAATGAATGCACTTACGTAAGCTGAGCAATAACTGGAGGCTTTGCACTGTCTGTGATGCTCAGATGTGTTGCTACCAACACAACAGCCTGAGTTTGAAAGCTCAGCTTTTATAGCCTAAATAGATTTTACCATCACAGTCAGCAAGGGTATGGAAGTTTATGTTTTGGGGTTGGGGTTTTTTGAATGGTATCAGATAGTACAAATTGTAAAAGGGATCAGATCTGTTGTTTTGAATAAATATACAATCTCTGTAGTCCTCCCTTGTATGAAGTAATACATAGAAGTAATAGATCTGCATTCATGACCACAGGATCAGAGATATGTATGCTAAGTTCTGGGTGGAGGAGAATACCAGACCAAGTACTGCATATGGCAGGTCAGTTCAAAATTACAGGTACAAAGGCTTTTCTGTTGATGGCAACTAGCATACTGGCATGTAATTACTCAACATGAAAACAAGAAAAATAACAGTTTCACAGGATCAAAAATTCTAGGATTAATAAATTTTAATGTCAAAATCACTTTGGGATACTTGATATCCCTTTTTTCTCTTGAGGCTAGGGGAAGAGCCACCTAAAGGCTGTGTGAGCACTTACCTTGAACATAGACATAAATGGTTGTAGCTGCCTGGTTGTCCCTGTAAAGGCACCTGTAATCCCCTGTGTCATTGCTGATGACTTTGAGGAGAGTAAGTGTCTTGCAGTAGGGGCCATCGCTGCAGTCCGTCACAGAGATACGTTTCTCAGCACTGCTCTGGTTGCTTGGCCAGGACCACTCCAGAGGTCTCTGACCGCTGGGAAAGCAAACGTTAGAGGAGTGTGAGCATGTGATGAGCGCCAGTATTGATGCTAAGGTGGCAAACCTCAGCCCTGCTAGTCTCTACAGCTATGGAGAGGAATGGGCTTCATCCCGTTACATGGAGCATCAAGCCACGTAGGATAAATTCACATAAGTTGTCCTATTGCTAAAACCTGTAAGGAAGCTACTTGAGATTTACGTTCTGCAACCCTCTAAGATAATTTCTAAAGTCTGTCAGGGAAAAGAGAGGCAGGAGGCACAAAGGGAGTGGAGAATAACAGGAGTGATGATGGGAGAGAGACCAAATCACCTGCAATTCTGTACAAAAACTCACTACATAAATTACCCCCATCAAAATCACGCTGCACAGATTTGCCCTTACCTGCAAGTAATATTTAGAGTGTCATTTGCAGTTATTGTGAGGACATCTTTTTGGATGCTAAGGGTTGGCTGATCCAGAGAATTAAATAAACCTGTGAAAACATGTATAAAGACCTTCAGATCGACCCAATAAACAAAGTAAAATGGTACTCAGTCAGAAAAACATTATATATAGGAATGTGCAGCATGTTTTAAGTGGACACTTTCACATCACCTACTCAGCAGTGAACGGTAAATAATGACTTTTCACACATCCCAGAAAGTTCAAATACTCTGTCATAACAGGAAGCAAAGGCAGATGGTCGGGAGCTAGCCGCAGAGCACTACAATTCAGCCAGCCAGGGTGGAGTTCCTGTTTTCTTGCATTGCCAACTTCAAGGTCTAACAAGAGGATGTGGGACATTGAAACGAAGTGAACCTTCGTCTGATGACCTCACTCCCTGGGGAAAGGGATTACCAACTTTTCTTACAATAAATTGAGTATACTTATGTTCTTCGAGACTGCTGATCAATTAATTATGTGAAGAAACTATTTCACGGTTTGTCACAAATTTGAGATCCCATGAGTTTATTTTATCCCATGATTTTCTAAGGTTATCTCTTGCCTTCTAAGCAGTTAGGCAAAAATCTATTACTACCAGATTTTATTCGTGCACGGGCTTGCATCACGCCCACCCCGAGCCACTCTCGCTTGTGAGGGCTGCGATCTGGGTGCCAGTGCTTGCTCTGAGGCAACAGGCCAGCTTGCGCAACATCTGCGAGTACCGCAGGGAGAGATTTTCAGTCCACCCTGGCTGCTCCCATCACCGTCAGGAATCCCGCCTCACCGGGGTGAGCCAGCAGCCCCAACCGGGACAGCTCGGCCGGCTACGATGGGCAACGAGAAAGTGTGGCCAGACCGGGACCTTCCCTATTTCCCTAGTATTTCCCCGCGCTTTGATCCCTGGCATCCCCAGCAGGTTCTTCGCTGATGACGGGTTTCCCGCATTTGGCTCAAGGGACATTTTGCTCTCGGAAACAACGGCTGATGCTGGAGCCAAGCAAGCAGGACACTATGCCAGGGCAGGCAGCCCTCTCCGATGGGCCAGCTCCGGGAGCCGGCTGGACAGGAGAGGGAAGGAGGACGGGACAGGAGAGGGACAGGAGAGGACAGGAGAAGAGAGGCGAAGAGAAGCGAGGACAGCAAGCCCGCAGCGGTGGGCGTCCCGTCCCCCCACGGGGTTCGCACTGCCTCACCCGCTCTACCAGCCCTGACCACCCCAAGGGAAACCCGCACCCGCCCCGTTCCCGGCGCCCGATCATCCCCGCGCCCCCTCTCCTCGGGGCCCC